>CM057259.1:22857024-22892024 GCA_029931835.1 Etheostoma nigrum
GGTGTCTCTGCTGGCTGTAACTTCCTGTTTACCTGTCCCTCCAGGTGTCTCTGCTGGCTGTAACTTCCTGTTTACCTGTCCCTCCAGGTGTCTCTGCTGGCTGTAACTTCCTGTTTACCTGTCCCTCCAGGTGTCTCTGCTGGCTGTAACTTCCTGTTTACCTGTCCCTCCAGGTGTCTCTGCTGGCTGTAACTTCCTGTTTACCTGTCCCTCCAGGTGTCTCTGCTGGCTGTAACTTCCTGTTTACCTGTCCCTCCAGGTGTCTCTGCTGGCTGTAACTTCCTGTTTACCTGTCCCTCCAGGTGTCTCTGCTGGCTGTAACTTCCTGTTTACCTGTCCCTCCAGGTGTCTCTGCTGGTTGTAACTTCCTGTTTACCTGTCCCTCCAGGTGTCTCTGCTTGCTTTAACTTCCTGTTTACCTGTCCCTCTAGGTGTCTCTGCTGGCTGTAACTTCCTGTTTACCTGTCCCTCCAGGTGTCTCTGCTGGCTGTAACTTCCTGTTTACCTGTCCCTCCAGGTGTCTCTGCTGGTTGTAACTTCCTGTTTACCTGTCCCTCCAGGTGTCTCTGCTTGCTTTAACTTCCTGTTTACCTGTCCCTCTAGGTGTCTCTGCTGGCTGTAACTTCCTGTTTACCTGTCCCTCCAGGTGTCTCTGCTGGCTGTAACTTCCTGTTTACCTGTCCCTCCAGGTGTCTCTGCTGGCTGTAACTTCCTGTTTACCTGTTCCTCCAGGTGTCTCTGCTGGCTGTAACTTCCTGTTTACCTGTCCCTCCAGGTGTCTCTGCTGGCTGTAACTTCCCGTTTACCTGTCCCCCCAGGTGTCTCTGCTGGCTGTAGATGAGATGCACATGAACCTGCCTCACATGACCAAAGACCTGTACTGGAACGACTGCGAGGCGCGCCCGCCGTACACGCTGGCTGCTGCAGACTACTGCATCCCTTCATTCCTCGGCTCCACCACCGACATGGGGTCAACACACACACGCACACACACACACACACACACACACACACACACACACACACACACACACACACACACACACACACACACACACACACACACACAGACACACACAGACACACACAGACACACACAGACACACACACACCTTTGTGGGGACCCGTCATTAACACAATGCATTCCCTAGCGTTTTAACTTCTGTTTTAACCTTTGTGTTGTCCTCCCGGGTCAAAAACGGACAAATATTTGACATTTTCGTCCCTTTTTGAGACTTTTTTTTAGTTTTCACCACCACCACCTTACTAGTTTTACTACTTTTTGGAATTCATGGTCAACAACGCTCATTTATATAGAATTATACCTAATATTAGAGTTAAAAAAGCAGAAATTATGAATTATTCTGACTAATAGTTAAGAATGAAAGTGATCAGTTGTATTTATAAAGTGCGTTGGAAGGAATCCAATCCATTTTTTTGGTTAAAAAGAAACTCATATTTCAGATATAGACATTTATTAAAGGGGTCAGATTTGACCCGAGGACAGGGTTAACTTTAATGTGTTTGCAGGAATGTTTGAAGTCCAACATTTTGTCCAACGTGTCTTCCAGACTCTCTGACATCCTGCAGTTTGATGAGGCGGACGTTAGCAACATCTGTCCCCGGCATCAGGACTCTGTGTCGGCTTGGCGGCAGGAGTCGGTAATACATCCTGTTTTAATTCTTCTGATTTTATCCCTGTGTGCTTCGTTGTCAGCCGATAAATCGATTAGTTAGTCAACTATTAAATTAATCATCAACTAATTTAACTAATAATCGGCCATCCTCTCAAATGTGCATATGTTCTAGTTTCCTCTCTCCTCGGTGACAGTACACTGAATATCTTTGACTTGTGGACATTTAACGACGTCATCTTGGGCTTTTGGGAAACACTGACCCACATTTCTCATCATTTTGGAGACTAAATTGAATTAATCAACAATGGAAATAATCATCACTTGCAGCCATGCACAGATATCAGTGTCATTAGGCCATTAATCGATGGTCTGATCAGGTTGACTCACAGATGAAAACATTAAGTCCACAGGTCTACTGCATGAGGACGTTGCAGTCCTTTAAGGTGGACATGGACGTGGTGAGAGGAGCGTAGCGGTGGACTAAGACCTCCTGTGGTGTGCTCTCTCTTTTATTCCTCAGACTATCAGACAGCACTACAAACACTTTACATGTATATTTTTATATATTTTATTAAGTTTTTACTTTACTGTAGTTATGTATAGTATTGTACTCTATAGTGTATTTATGCTCTAGTTTTTATGGGTATTAAGGCGGGTATGAGCACTGTATTTTCCATTTTTATGAATGAAATAGACTTGACTTGACGACATAAATACTGTTAGGCGCCAGCCATTTACGTAGTTTCTAATTCTTACAGATTTTGTCCTATAGCTTGTGCATAAAATGTTTAATTTCATTAATTGCTGGACAAATATTACAGTATAGGACTCTTTGATGAAATTACTGCCAAACCACCTAAAGGAATTATGTAAAGGAAACCAAATGTAGTTGACTAGTAGCCCAGATAGATAACAATAGAATGATAAATAAGCAGTAGGGGTGGAACGGCAGCACGGCCTTTATAGCGTCGTCACTTGACTTTAGCGTCACATTAACCGAAGATTTTAATGTTTGTTGTGGATCCTTCCAGGTCCCTCTGCACCTCCTCGGTGGCGTCCATGGCCAGCAGTACCTGCACCTCCGCATCAGTCCATTTTTCTGAGCTCAGCACTCTGTTTTACTCTGTCCATTCTCAAATTACTACGAGAATGGACGGAGTAAAACAGTATGTTTTGCCAACACAGACGGCATGGTTTTTAGATATGACGCTGTGGGTTGTGACTAGGTCACTATTCAGCAAGGGGAAAATACTCTGCCCTGAAGCAGGACCTGAAAGAGTCCCAGGAACTGAAGTCAGAGGAACTTAATAATCCCCAAATTGGTCCAACGCTATGTTCTAGGAACTGCAAAAGCGGTCTGTTTGAGTCCTGAATGGAAGAACAGCCTTCAGTGTTTACTTGTTTTTCTACCATCATATCTTTTGGTGTTTGCAGGTTCTGGGTCGAGTCCGCCGGCTGCTCAGCGTCCAGGATCCTCCTGACCTCCGACCTCCTCAGCCTATCTTTAAACGACACAGCAGCGACGCAACAGGAAGCTTCTTCCCAGACTTCAGGTACTAAAGGAACCCATATTGATTTTAATTAAATGTTATTTGGGCAGCGAGATAGCTCAGTGGTTAGCACTGTCCGTCTGTCTGACATCCATTTTATGTCAATC
Organism: Etheostoma nigrum; assembly: GCA_029931835.1. Classification (NCBI taxonomy): domain Eukaryota; kingdom Metazoa; phylum Chordata; class Actinopteri; order Perciformes; family Percidae; genus Etheostoma; species Etheostoma nigrum. Next base: position 22,860,319 of record CM057259.1, read on the forward strand.
CAACCAGGGTTTACCCCCGTCCAGAGGACATGGGTCTACCCCCCACCGCCATAGACACCCTGTCCACCTTAAGGGAGGTCAGCAGCGACTCTCCATCCCCTGAAAGCTCACCCTTTACTGTTTTCCCCCGGCTCGTCATAAGTCCGCCGTTGTCCAGTGACGTCTGTCACAAGACGGATTCTTCTGGCAATGGTGAAGCGGCAAAACCTCATAATGGACTGGATCCCTCCCCCACTGAGGAAGCACCAGGCGTAGATACCCCGAGGTAATTTAGTGTCGTGACTTTTGACTTTCCCCTGATTGTTTGTCCAACTCTGAAACCATTAAACCACCTTTTTGTGCTGCTGTTTTGAGATGATGGGATTACCAAAATGACTAGAACCACAGCCGGTCTTAGCTTTGCTGTTATGGTCTGACTAATTTTATGTATTTCTAGGCCCGGCTCCTCGATGTGTTGTTCCCCCACCCAGCTAGGACCCAAGAAATTCCGCTGGACAAGTCACCCACCAACCCGTCCACGGGGGCGCCAGTTCTCCCTGCAGTTCTCCAGGCAGTCATCGAAAGGGTCGGTCCGAAGCCTGCCAAGCCCAAAGGGCCTGGGTAGGCGGAGACGAGGCCTGGCTCGCTTCCAATCCCGACAATCACCCGGTCCAACTTCGGACACTCTGCAGCTCCCTGACCTAGAGTACGACCACGACTTCCAAGGAGTGGCAGAGACTACGGACGACGTGGAGGAAGGAACCAACAACAGCGAAGACATCACAAACCTGGACAGCCAAACGCAGAGCTTGGAGAAGAAATAAGACACACTCACACATAATACTGCCCAAACAGAGCCAATCCCAGAGCTGGTAACAGTGCCCAAAAAGAGAAGTCACATGAGGAAAGTTGCTCAGAAATCTCCAACCTTTGAAGAGATGCATGTTGCCAGCTTAGTCACTGGAGATAAATCCTCACCCTAAGCTGAACATGTACACCAAAAAAACACAAAAGATACAAAATAATACTAATACTTGTCACTATCAACTTTAAGATCAGAAAATGGGCAACTTTGGACAAAGAGGGGAAGAGCAAGCAACAACCACTTGGGCTCAGCTTGATAAGCTGAAACATTCAAGATAAAAAGCCTTTCTTATGCCTTAATATTTTAACACACATAGGAAAGAAGTGAAATTACCCACCAAGAGCTGAACCTGTTGTGGAAACAATGTGTAGACTGTCGAGGAAAGTTGGGTGTTTAACCACTCTCTTCAATACAGCCAGCGTTGTCTTGGATGCCATCTGGTGGCCATTAAAGGAACTGCAGCTGGTTCCAACCATTGACTGTAAATATTAATGGACAACGCATTCGGTTCGGCAACTGCAAATGTGGAAGTGCCTTAAACCAGCATCCTACCTGATCTCCAGCAGGGGGGGCTCATTAAACCTGCATCCTACTTGATCTCCAGCATGGGGAGATTCCTTAAAGCTGCATCCTACCTGATCTCCAGCAGGGGGGGGGTCATTAAACCTGCATCCTACCTGATCTCCAGCAGGGGGGGACTCCTTAAAGCTGCATCCTACATGATCTCCAGCAGGGGGAGACTCCTTAAAGCTGCATCCTACCTGATCTCCAGCAGGGGGGGGGGGGGCTCCTTAAAGCTGCATCCTACCTGATCTCCAGCAGGGGGGGACTCCTTAAAGCTGCATTATACCTGATCTCCAGCAGGGGGAGACTCCTTAAAGCTGCATCCTACCTGATCTCCAGCAGGGGGAGACTCCTTAAAGCTGCATCCTACCTGATCTCCAACAGGGGGGGACTCCTTAAACCTGCATCCTACCTGATCTCCAGCAGGGGGGACTCCTTAAAGCTGCATCCTACCTGATCTCCAGCAGGGGGGGACTCCATAAACCTGCATCCTACCTGATCTCCTGCAGGGGGGGACTCCTTAAACCTGCATCCTACCTGATCTCCTGCAGGGGGGGACTCCTTAAAGCTGCATCCTACCTGATCTCCAGCAGGGGGGGGGGGCTCCTTAAAGCTGCATCCTACCTGATCTCCAGCAGGGGGGGACTCCTTAAAGCTGCATCCTACCGGATCTCCAGCAGGGGCGGACTCCTTAAACCTGCATCCTACCTGATCTCCAGCAGGGGGGGACTCCTTAAACCTGCATCCTACCTGATCTCCAGCAGGGGGGGACTCCTTAAACCTGCCACCTACCTGATCTCCAGCAGGGGGGGACTCCTTAAACCTGCATCCTTCTCTCCTCCCTCACTCCTCCCTCACTCCCCCTCGCTCATCCTTCTCTCCTCCCTTTCTCATCCCTCTCTCCACCTCACTCCTCCCTCTATCCCCCCTCACTCCCCCCTCTCTCCTCCTCACTCCTCCCTCTTTCCTCCCTCCCTCTCTCCTCCCTCTCTACCACCTCTCTCCTCCTTCTCTACGACCTTACTCCTCCCTCTCTCCACCCTCACTCCTCCCTCTCTACCACCTCACTCCTCCATTTCTCCTCCCTCTCCCCACCTCACTCCTCCCTCTATCCCCCCTCACTCCCCCCTCTCTCCTCCTCACTCCTCCCTCTTTCTCCCTCCCTCTCTCTCTCTCCTCCCTCTCTACCACCTCTCTCCTCCCTCTTTTACCCTCACTCCTCCCTCCCTCTCTCCTCCTTCTCTCCACCTCACTCCCCCCTCTCTCCCCCTCACATCTCCAACCAGGATGGCTGACTCATAGCAAACCAATGGGTGACGTCACACATGCTCTGTCCATTAATATTATACAGTCAATGGTTCCAACTGCTGATTAAAGTACTCAGGATGACTGACTGGACTTAAGAGGTTTCTAGAACATTTTCTAACACAAACTCTTCTGCCTTCATGTGATAAGTTTGTTTTTGTAAATGTAACTGCGCCTGAATCACTAAAAACTGAACTTTTTAAAAATAAAAATAAAACATGACCGATGGCGGTTTGTCAATAGGTCACCAGACATAAATAATGGTGTAAGTAGGGCCGTACTACATAGCTCAGCCAATAGTGGTTGTGTGTCTTTAATGATGGTCAATGATTGGTTAATTGACTGTAAAGGATGTACATTAGCACAATGCTGCTAGCTAATTACCAATGAGTGCTATTTGTGTTGGTGCCATTGTAAGAATTACAAAATACTGTTATGGTCATTTGAATTGAACAGTATTTATTGATGATATAGTTGTCAGCTAATGATCGGTTAGGGTTGGGTTTGGTGCCTAGCAGAGGCGAAGCCAACTCGGTCCTGTCCTCTGTCAAAGACGCTGTAAAACTCTGTAAGAAATACATCTCCCAGAATCCACAGGGGGGCATTGGCGGAAAAAATGTCCACGGCTTGGAAGCCACTGAAACAAAACTCCCTGTTGCCAAGCATCTCCTGGAGACAGAGACAGACAGAGACATGATGTTTTTAGATGTTTTGAGACATTTCAGTAACAAACTGTGTATTTATGTTCATTTGTCATGTTAACCATAAAATATAGCTGAATGAATTATTGTTTCTCTTAGGGTTAGATATAAAAACAGACCAAACAAAGCAGCGCAGAACCCGACGCTAAGTGGTCTTACAGGGACGTGTGTTCAGGTGCATTCTGGGCATGCTGGTCTTACAGGGAGGTGTGTTCAGGTGCATTCTGGGCATGCTGGTCTTACAGGGAGGTGTGTTCAGGTGCATTCTGGGCATGCTGGTCTTACAGGGAGATGTGTTCAGGTGCATTCTGGGCATGCTGGTCTTACAGGGAGGTGTGTTCAGGTGCATTCTGGGCATGCTGGTCTTACAGGGAGGTGTGTTCAGGTGCATTCTGTGCGTGCTGGTGCTACAGGGAGGTGTGTTCAGGTGCATTCTGGGCATGCTGGTCTTACAGGGAGGTGTGTTCAGGTGCATTCTGGGCGTCCTGGTGTTACAGGGAGGTGTGTTCAGGTGCATTCTGGGCGTGCTGGTGTGACAGGGAGGTGTGTTCAGGTGCATTCTGGGTGTGCTGGTGTTACAGGGAGGTGTGTTCAGGTGCATTCTGGGTGTGTTCAGGGGCATTCTGGGCGTGCCAAACGCACCTGGCTGTTAAAGGGAATGGGAGCGGACCTCTGATTGGTTGATTGCATGTTACCCAGAACACACCTCTGATTAATGAAGACACTAAGTCCAGCCCTTTAGGACCATGCGCCCGGCGCACCGACCCATTGATCCACCATCAAACTACCAAAAGTGGATTTGGACCCGCCCTGAACGCACCTGCTCTTAACGCCGTGTCTAAGTTGGTTAAAATAGGGCCCCTAAAGTGCAAGGGTCCATCAAACAAATGACAAATGGTGAATATAACCTGTATTTACAGAGGAGAAAGGCTTGATTCAAGACATTTGACAAACCTTCCTAACGTATTGCTCAGCGGTCAGCGTGTACTCTGTTCCTCCGAGGACGAATGTCACATGAGGTAAACTAGACAACCTGGCACAGTCAATAAGGAACTGAAACACATAGACAAGGGGAACAGTATTAGGGACCACTAAGGTCTATATAAAAGAGACTTCAGATACAGTATTAGGGGACCACTAAGGTCTATATAAAAGAGACTTCAGATACAGTATTAGGGGACCACTAAGGTCTATATAAAGAGACTTCAGATACAGTATTAGGGACCACTAAGGTCTATATAGAAGCATCCAAAAAGCACCATGTCATAGGACCATAGGAAATTTAGTTTAACCTCGTCTATGCTTGAGGGTGTGGCTCCAATCAGCTGCTGCAGGTTGAGGATGTCAGGGGTCGGTCCAGCGATGAGGGAGGTTCCAGTATCGACAATCGCCTGGCAGCCCCGAGGACAGAAAGAACTCGCACCCTGCACCGCGACACTGAAAGGTACACAGAGATCAGGATTTTACATTAGCCCTTCTTGTTAGTACAGCGTCAGGACTCCTATTTGATTCATTTTAATGATGTATCACACAGAATCACATTATTAAAAGATGTGAGATACCTGTCCATCTTAATCTGCCAGTATCCCTTAGCAGTCACTGGGAGCCAGTTGATTGGTCCAATGTACAGCGACTCGTCAATTCCGCCTAGCAACAGTTCGCCTTCTGGGTCGCTGCTACTTGTTTTCCTGCAAGGACAGAAATCAAATTCCAATGAACAAACTGCAAGTTCCATCCATCCATCTTCATCCGCTTATCCATTATCGGGTCTCGGGGCAGCAGCTCCAGCAGGGGACCCCAAACTTCCCTTTCCCGAGCCACATCCACCAGCTCCGACTAGGGGATCCCGAGGCGTTCCCAGGGCAGGTTGGAGATATAATCTCTCCACCTAGTCCTGGGTCTACCCCGAGGCCTCCTCCCAGCTGGACGTCCCTCCACCTAGTCCTGGGTCTTCCCCGAGGCCTCCTCCCAGCTGGACGTCCATCCACCTAGTCCTGGGTCTTCCCCGAGGCCTCCTCCCAGCTGGACGTCCCTCCACCTAGTCCTGGGTCTTCCCCGAGGCCTCCTCTCAGCTGGATGTCCCTCCACCTAGTCCTGGGTCTTCCCCGAGGCCTCCTCCCAGCTGGACATCCCTCCACCTAGTCCTGGGTCTTCCCCGAGGCCTCCTCCCAGCTGGACGTCCCTCCACCTAGTCCTGGGTCTTCCCGAGGCCTCCTCCCAGCTGGACGTCCCTCCACCTAGTCCTGGGTCTTCCCTGAGGCCTCCTCCCAGCTGGACGTCCCTCCACCTAGTCCTGGGTCTTCCCTTAGGCCTCCTCCCAGCTGGACGTGCCTGGAACACCTCCCTAGGGACCCTGCTTATGAACCCCACCCAAACTTTCTTATCAAACGACTGAGGCTTTTGAATTCCCAAAGTCCTCTTGGGACTTTTGGGACCCTTTTGAAATCTTTGAAAGCTCGGCAACTCTGGATCCCTTGAGACCGAATGTCTCAGACCATGTCCCTTGTGCGAATTTGCATTTTCCAGGAAGGAATGCCTCTGATTGGCTTACACTCAGATTCTTATATTCTTAGAATCGGTAGAGCTTGAATTGATTGATTGATTTGGGGCATCTTATTCAATTTTATAGCATTGTAAAACAAATGGAAGTGTTTTTGAAATAGTATTGAGTAAAAGTTGACATATTCCAGTCTGTGATTATCATCAACATCCATTCCTTTAATTTTAGTCTCAATAATTCCTAATTTCTGCTTTTCTAACTCAAACATTAGGTATAATTTCCTATAAATGAGCTTTATTGACCATAAATTCCAAAAATAACTGTAAAACTAAAGTTAATAAGTTAGTGTTACGTAGTGTTGAAAATGTCAAAAAAGTTAAAAACATTGATAAAAAGCATCAACAAAAGTGTTGATTTTCAATTTTGACGGGAAGACAATACGAGGGTTAAGATCTAAAACTCAGCAGACCCTTATGCTTGACGATTGTCTCCTGGAGGACATTGGACTCCAGTTTGAAAACCCCAATCAAGTGCAGGGCTGTAGTACTCGAGTCCGGTCTTGGACTCGAGTCCGGACTCAGGACCGTTTTTCTATGATCTCGGACTTGTCTCGGTCTCGCTAGTATTTGGACTCGGACTTGTCTCGGTCTCGGCCACTGGTCTTGCCCAATATGGCTTTTGGTCTGGACTGAGTCCAGGTGTCTTTATTATGTTGATAATAATATTGGAGGGAAAGGGAAACTCAAAATGATTGTCTTGATACTGTCATGCATAAGACCTTTATTCTGTCCTGGACTCAGTCTTGACTCGGTCTCAAACCTTTTTGGACTCGGTCTTGACTCAGACTCAAACCTTTTTGGACTCGGTCTTGACTCGGACTCAAACCTTTTTGGACTCGGTCTTGACTCAGACTCAAACCTTTTTGGACTTAGTCTTGTCTTGGACCCGACTAGTCCTGGTCTTGGACTTGTCTTGGACTCGACTTGACTCGGACTCGAATCTCTTTGGACTCGGTCTTGACTTGGACTTGAACCTCTTTGGACTCGGTCTTGACTTGGACTCAACTATTCCTGGTCTTGCACTTGTCTTGGACTCGACAAAGGTGGTCTTGACTACAGCTCTGATCAATTGGGACATGAAATATGCTCTGCTCACTCCCAATGTGCCCCTGAGCAAGGCAACGTACCCCTAATCTGGTTGTACTGGCGAGACAAACTTGTGAGTCACTGGACTGGAAAAAGGGGGTCTCACCTGCTGAGGTAGAAGGAAAACACCGGCTCCTCCACAGTCTTCTGCGCCAACATGTTGTCGAAAACGGGGTTCCCAAGGATCTCTGCCAGGGACGGGTACCCCATCCCCAGAACGCCGTCGAACTTCGCCCTCACGAATGCAGAACCGGGTTCATAAACCGACTCCCCGAACTCCTGGTTCAGGATGGACAGATCCCCGACCTGGAGCAGAAGACAACTGTTAGCAGAATGTTATAAAATAGAGTCTCGAAACACATCTTGAAATCTTTCACAGCTCGTATACTGAAGAGAGTTTGTCTGCGAACACTTTAAAAACCTGCGCAACGAGATTGAAGCAAAACCTTTACAGTGTCAATAATATGGAATAAAATATAAAATATACAGTAAGTAGTGCAAAAGAAAAAGGGGGGGGGGGAGTTTTGGGCAACAGATGTCAACATGGTTTTTTTTATCAGACAGTGAAGATAGGAAAGGGGGACAGAGGGGATGACACTCAGCAAAGAGCCGCAGGTTGGATTCTTAACTGGGCCGCATGGAGAGCATGAAAATGAAACAAAATAAATAAACGAAAACAATAAGGAAAAGGGGCAAGAGTTCAATCAAAAGCTCTCCTAAAAAGGGGGGTTTTAAGGCCATGTTTAAAATCATCCACAGTCTGTGGTGTCCTCAGGTCCACAGTCTGTGGTGTCCTCAGGTCCACAGTCTGTGGTGTCCTCAGGTGGTCAGATAGAGCATTCCACAGTCTGTGGTGTCCTCAGGTGGTCAGGGAGAGCATTCCATAGTCTGTGGTGTCCTCAGGTCCACAGTCTGTGGGTGTCCTCAGGCTCCACAGTCTGTGGTGTCCTCAGGTGGTCAGGGAGAGCATTCCACAGTCTGTGGTGTCCTCAGGTCCACAGTCTGTGGTGTCCTCAGGTGGTCAGGGAGAGCATTCTACAGTCTGTGGGTCTCAGGTCCACGGCTGTGGTGTCCTCAGGTCCACAGTCTGTGGTGTCCTCAGGTCCACAGTCTGTGGTGTCCTCAGGTCCACAGTCTGTGGTGTCCTCAGGTGGTCAGGGAGAGCATTCCACAGTCTGTGGTGTCCTCAGGTCCACAGTCTGTGGTGTCCTCAGGTGGTCAGGGAGAGCATTCCACAGTCTGTGGTGTCCTCAAGTCCACAGTCTGTGGTGTCCTCAGGTCCACAGTCTGTGGTGTCCTCAGGTCCACAGTCTGTGGTGTCCTCAGGTGGTCAGGGAGAGCATTCCACAGTCCGTGGTGTCCTCAGGTCCACAGTCTGTGGTGTCCTCAGGTGGTCAAGGAGAGCATTCCACAGTCTGTGGTGTCCTCAGGTCCACAGTCTGTGGTGTCATCAGGTCCACAGTCTGTGGTGTCCTCAGGTCCACAGTCTGTGGTGTCCTCAGGTCCACAGTCTGTGGTGTCCTCAGGTCCACAGTCTGGGAGCAGCTGAGCAGAAAGCCCGCTCTTAAAGTTACTGTGGTATGATCTTTATCAACATTGCAGATATTGGCTTATTCGGTGTGGTGGACGTTTCTGTTACAGCGAGGGAGGAATTTGAGTGGCAGAAGAGACCTTGTTGAAAGAAATAAAGACAGGCTGCAAACTGGATTAAAGGTTTAGGTATTCGGTGGAAGGGTTTAATTATTTTCTCGAGAGAACAATCAAAATGACAAGAACAGCGATTCACAATGAACCGAGTTACAGAGTGACAGTTCTGGTGCATACAATCAGTAAAACACTTCCTTATATCCAGCGCCCCCCCCCCCAGAGGAAAAGAAACCCTTGTTAGGAAACCAGTTTAATCTCAAACACAACAATTAGTGGACCTCAGGCAGACAGTTTGCTCTATTGCGTATTTCTGAATCTGCCCCTCGTGTTTCTTGACCGGTCATTCTATCTTAGCTGAAAAAGGACATCTTGTCTCTTAGATAGGCGATGGTCTCGACCTGGGACCTGCTCTGGTCTCGACCTGGGACCTGCTATGGTCTCGACCTGGGACCTGCTATGGTCTCGACTTGGGACCTGCTATGGTCTCGACCTGTGGGACCTGCTATGGTCTCGACCTGGGACCTGCTCTGGTCTCGACCTGGGACCTGCTATGGTCTCGACCTGTGGGACCTGCCTATGGTCTCGACCTGGGACCTGCTATGGTCTCGACCTGGGACCTGCTATGGTCTCGACCTGGGACCTGCTATGGTCTCGACCTGGGACCTGCTATGGTCTCGACCTGTGGGACCTGCTATGGTCTCGACCTGGGACCTGCTATGGTCTCGACCTGGGACCTTATATGGTCTCGACCTGGGACCTCATATGGTCTCGACCTGGGACCTGCTATGGTCTCAACCTGGGACCTGCTATGGTCTCGACCTGTGGGACCTGCTATGGTCTCAACCTGGGACCTGCTATGGTCTCGACCTGGGACCTGCTCTGGTCTCGACCTGGGACCTGCTATGGTCTCGACCTGAGACCTGCTATGGTCTCGACTTGGGACCTGCTATGGTCTCAACCTGGGACCTGCTATGGTCTCGACCTGGGACCTGCTCTGGTCTCGACCTGGGACCTGCTATGGTCTCGACCTGAGACCTGCTATGGTCTCGACTTGGGACCTGCTATGGTCTCGACCTGTGGGACCTGCTATGGTCTCGACCTGGGACCTTATATGGTCTCGACCTGGGACCTTATATGGTCTCGACCTGGGACCTGCTATGGTCTCGACCTGTGGGACCTGCTATGGTCTCGACCTGGGACCTGCTCTGGTCTCGACCTGGGACCTGCTATGGTCTCGACCTGTGGGACCTGCTATGGTCTCGACCTGGGACCTTATATGGTCTCGACCTGGGACCTTATATGGTCTCGACCTGGGACCTGCTATGGTCTCGACCTGTGGGACCTGCTATGGTCTCGACCTGGGACCTGCTCTGGTCTCGACCTGGGACCTGCTATGGTCTCGACCTGTGGGACCTGCTATGGTCTCGACCTGGGACCTGCTCTGGTCTCGACCTGGGACCTGGTCTGGTCTCGACCTGGGACCTGCTATGATAAACACCGCTCTAGGCAACTGTTTCTGTCAGGCTCCACGTCATCTGTCCTTGGTGGGAGAATGTAGAGTCATAACATCCAGTTGTCTCCATACAAGGAGAAGACACTGAGGACAGATACAGGAACCAAATACTCTGAGAGGCATTGAAGATCTTATTATGAATAATTAATATGAAAATCATTGGTTAAATGTAATTTTCCCATTACATCGGCCACCAGTGTACCCGCAGTATACGCAGCACATTTGATGACATGCACTTATTTCTCCCACAATGCACCACAGGAAGTCCTTCCTGCCTGTGGCCATCAAACTTTATAACTCTTCCCTCTAAAGTGTGTCACTCACACACACACACTGGACACACACACACACACACACACAGTCGTGTCTCACTATCTTTATGGGGACCAGTCATTGACATAATGCATTCCCTAGCCCCTTACCCTAACCTTAACCATCAAACCTAAATGCCTAACCTTAACCCTTACCCTAACCTTAACCATCAAACCTAAATGCCTAACCTTAACCCTTACCCTAACCTTAACCATCAAACCTAAATGCCTAACCTTAACCCTTACCCTAACCTTAACCATCAAACCTAAATGCCTAACCTTAACCCTTACCCTAACCCTAACCATAACCTAATTCTAACCCTGATCCTAAAACCAGGTCTTATTCCTCAAACAGCCCTTTAACGTTATGGGGACCAGCATTTTGTCCCCACAAAGCTGTCAGGACCCCATAAGTAGACTGTATTTCCAGTTTTTGGTCCCCACAAATGTAGTAAAACCTGGTCTCACACACACACACACACACACACACACACACACACACACACACACACACACACACACACACACACAGACACACAGACACACAGACACACAGACACACACAGGTTGAAACTGGACAATATTATCTGTTTTGTGCAATAACACCGGCTTGAAATGTGTGCTATTATTATTATTATTAACTTTTCACCATTACAACTCCTTAATTATGTTAATTATGTAAATACTGTATCATAACATTACTTTAACTATGTAAATACCGTACAGATCACACACTCCTTATATTTCTTTATTTATATTTCCACTTGATATTTATACTATTTGTGTGACTGCAACACAGAGTTTCCCTTCAGGGATCAGTAAAGTGTTTCTGATCCTGATCCTGGTTCTGATTCTGGTTCTGGTTCTGGTTCTTGTTGAGTAGAATAAGGACAGACCTTGAGCGTGTCTCTGGCCATGACTCCCAGCAGGTGTCCTGATCCGTAGTGAATCCCAAAGGTCCGCCCGTCATGGTGGAAAGACGTGGACTCAAACGCCTTGAAACGCCTGTGCAACACTGCGAACACACACGCATGCACGCACACACACACACACACACACACACACACACACACACACACACACACACACACACACACACACACACACACACGGACGGACACATGGACACACGGACACACACACACACACACACACACACACGGACGGACACATGGACACACGGACACACACACGGACACACACACGGACACACACACGGACACACACACACGCACGCACATGCGAGCACACACACACGTGCACACCCACGCGCAAACACACGCACGCACACACACACACAGGCACGCACAAACACAAGCACAAACACACGCATGCGCACGCACACACACACACACAGGCACGCACACACACACACGCACAAGCACAAACACATACAAACACACGCGAGCACAAACACACACACACACACACACACACACACAGACCTTGAACTTCTTATCACAGTCAGGAACACACTGAACCATGCTGTCATGTAGTCCTGACCCAACAGAGAGTGTTAGTAGGCGGGGGTGGGGGCTCAGTGGTAGAGCGGTCGCCGATCGGAAGGTTGGTGGTCCGATCCCTGGTCCATGTCGACACCCTGAGTTGCTGTGTGTGTGTGTGTGTGTGTGTGTGTGTGTGTGTGTGTGTGTGGTGTCGTACTACAGGCATGGCTGACGCAGTAGGTTGACGGCACCCAGAGGTCCGATGAGCCGGTGTCGAAGATCACAGAGAAGTTCTGCCCCGGAGACCCCAGACTGATCTCCCCGTAGTACTGAGCCTGACACACATGAACATGGCGTTACTAGGAATGGTTGCTGGTTCGATGCCTGACATACTCCTTATTGTTTGATTACAATGTATGAATGATAATGTTAAAAGGTTAGATGTAGTTTGTTGTATATCTTTGGTTTTGTTTGTCTATTTTATTGCAAGAAAAAGCATTACTGTTATATGCATATACACTAATGCAGTATATACATATAAATATATATATATATATATATATATAGTGTCTCACGCCAGACCATCCTGCACAGAGCTGTGGAGGAGGGTCTAGTGTCCACACAGCATTCTGGGATGGGAGTATAATGTGCCCTGGTTTATTGGCATTTCTTTAAACCAATCACAGTCGGCGTGGGCGGGGCTAAACGCCGGACAGTGCCACGGCGCCGCTGCTAAATAGTCTCGGGAAGGAAGTTGTTTTGGTGGAACGTGTGTACGTCCAGACGTAGTTTTAGTCGTCAACAGAGACTCAGATTGGACAGATAGTCTAGCTAGCTGTCTGGATTTACCCTGCAGAGACCTGAGGACCAGGTAACCATAGTCCTCAGATTGGACAGATAGTCTAGCTAGCTGTCTGGATTTACCCTGCAGAGACCTGAGGACCAGGTAACCATAGTCCTCAGATTGGACAGATAGTCTAGCTAGCTGTCTGGATTTACCCTGCAGAGATCTGAGGACCAGGTAACCATAGTCCTCAGATTGGACAGATAGTCTAGCTAGCTGTCTGGATTTACCCTGCAGAGCTCTGAGGACCAGGTAACCATAGTCCTCAGATTGGACAGATAGTCTAGCTAGCTGTCTGGATTTACCCTGCAGAGACCTGAGGACCAGGTAACCATAGTCCTCAGATTGGACAGATAGTCTAGCTAGCTGTCTGGATTTACCCTGCAGAGACCTGAGGACCAGGTAACCATAGTCCTCAGATTGGACAGATAGTCTAGCTAGCTGTCTGGATTTACCCTGCAGAGACCTGAGGACCAGGAAACCATAGTCCTCAGATTGGACAGATAGTCTAGCTGTCTGGATTTACCCTGCAGAGACCTGAGGACCAGGTAACCATAGTCCTCAGATTGGACAGATAGTCTAGCTAGCTGTCTAAATTTACCCTGCAGAGATCTGAGGACCAGGTAACCATAGTCCTCAGATTGGACAGAGAGTCTAGCTAGCTGTCTGGATTTACCCTGCAGAGACCTGAGGACCAGGTAACCATAGTCCTCAGATTGGACAGATAGTCTAGCTAGCTGTCTGGATTTACCCTGCAGAGACCTGAGGACCAGGTAACCATAGTCTTCAGATTGGACAGATAGTCTAGCTAGCTGTCTGGATTTACCCTGCAGAGATCTGAGGACCAGGTAACCATAGTCCTCAGATTGGACAGATAGTCTAGCTAGCTGTCTGGATTTACCCTGCAGAGATCTGAGGACCAGGTAACCAGAGTCCTCAGATTGGACAGATAGTCTAGCTAGCTGTCTGGATTTACCCTGCAGAGACCTGAGGACCAGGTAACCATAGTCCTCAGATTGGACAGATAGTCTAGCTAGCTGTCTGGATTTACCCTGCAGAGACCTGAGGACCAGGTAACCATAGTCCTCAGAAATCAGCCGCAGGTTAGAGCGCCAACACAGAGGACGGGGACGGACATCCGCCCATATTTCCGACGGCATCGGAGCAATCCTGGAAGTTTAACGTCGTGCATGTAGACTAAAATCTCTTCTATCCCAGAATGCTGTGTGGACTTGCCAGACCTTCCTCCGCAGCGCTGTGGAGGAAGGTCTGGCGATGCGAGACTAGTGTTCTTACGTCCATGAAGTTGTAGAGCTTCTCGCTGGAGCGCGTCAGCCGCAGTGACGGCGTGCCGGGCGGGAAGCACTGAGCGTAGCGCCGGTTGAACATGTCGGGGCGGGACTCCTTCAGGACCTCCGTCAGCAGGCCGTCGGCTCGCAGCTGGGACCGGATCGAAGGCACCCGCCTCAGAGGAACCCTGGGAACCATTTGCAAGAATGTCAAGTCATGTTCTGTTTTACAGTTGATTCTGTGTGTGTGTGTGACTGTGTGTCCAAAAAGCGTCAAAAAAGTATCAAAAAATATTCAAAAAATCATGTAAAAATAGTTGCAAACTTGTCAAAAAAAATTGTTGAAAACTTGTCAAAAAAATGTCGAAAATAGTGTAAAACTAGTGGTGATGTGTTGGTGTTACTGATGTGTACAGTAGACTGATGGTAGTGGTACAAAAATGAAGAAAAGGTTGAAAAAAAAAAGCATCAAAAAGTGATACAATAAAATAAAAATATCTCAAACGCGTCGAAAAAGCGATAAAAAAATCGTAAACAAATTGTCAAAACAATCGTCCTAAAAAGTATCAAAAGATGTCAAAAAATTTTGGAAAATTGCCTTGTTGAACGTTTAGTGAAGTTGTATCTCATTTCTTAAAGGAATAGTCAGAGGAAAGTAACAAATTACAATTACTTGAATTACTGTAATTGAGTAGTTTTTTTTGTGTACCTTTACACTTTGTTTGACGGATTGTACTCTGCAACATTTTAAATAACAATCCTCTGTTACTGAGTACAGTAGATAACATCGACACAGGCTAATTACTGCTAACTAACATGCTAGTTAACATTAACATAAACACAGGCTAATTACTGCTAACTAACATGCTAGTTAACATTAACATAGACACAGGCTAATTACTGCTAACTAACATGCTAGTTAACATTAACATAGACACAGGCTAATTACTGCTAACTTACATGCTAGTTAACATTAACATAGGCACAGGCTAATTACTGCTAACTTACATGCTAGTTAACATTAACATAGGCACAGGCTAATCACTGCTAACTAACATGCTAGTTAACATTAACATAGGCACAGGCTAATTACTGCTAACTAACATGCTAGTTAACATTAACATAGACACAGGATAATTACTGCTAACTAACATGCTAGTTAACATTAACATAGGCACAGGCTAATTATTGCTAACTAACATGCTAGTTAACATTAACATAGACACAGGCTAATTACTGCTAACTAACATGCTAGTTAACATTAACATAGACACAGGATAATTACTGCTAACTAACATGCTAGTTAACATTAACATAGGCACAGGCTAATTATTGCTAACTAACATGCTAGTTAACATTAACATAGACACAGGCTAATTACTGCTAACTAACATGCTAGTTAACATTAACATAGGCACAGGCTAATTATTGCTAACTAACATGCTAGTTAACATTAACATAGACACAGGCTAATTACTGCTAACTAACATGCTAGTTGACATTAACATAGGCACAGGCTAATTACTGCTAACTAACATGCTAGTTGACATTAGTAATTAAACCTAAACAGCTGATGAAGTTCAATCTGTCTGCGAGCTTCTCCTGTACTATACAGTAATTCCTCTACTGTGTGACAGTAAGTCGCGTGGTACGACACAATCGTTAGCCTATTTTTATAAAAACATCTGCTACGGAGCCATAACGTTAGCTACAAGGTAACGGAGCCTTTTATACATTGTCGTGTTTATTTAGAAATAAACAACGGACAAATAGAGTCTTTAAACGCTTCAGATGTAAAGTTATTCGCTGTCAAAGTGGCGCCAAAATGAATGGGAGTCAATGGGATGCTAACGGCAGGTGATGGCTTTGTAGCATTAAAATGGCGCCATAGGAGCTACGCTTAGAGGAGTGGCTGACCCCCTTGGCTAATAGACTTCACTGGTCTCTGTGGAAATGTACAGCATCACATTGTCTATTTCTTCTACTGTCTACGGTTAGACGCTCCATATCATAGACAGTTAAAGAAATGGACCAACATATCCCATTGCTGTCTTTAGGGAGGACCCCCTAAACCTCCAAACCCCCAAATACAGTAGGCACACTTAATTAAAGCACCTACTGAATAAAATCCCTTTGCATCAGTCTCTGTGTGTGTAATCTGCTTCTTTTGGGCCCCTCTGATGTCACCCATGCAGAGAGTTCCTGTATTTGAACTCAGATACTGTTGTTGTGTTGTTTTCCTACCTGAGCAGCGCCGAGCTCGTCCATGTCCAAATCAACAGCAGCGCCAACACCGGCCGCAACATGTCTGTCTCTGCACCCGTGCGTCCGTCTGTTAGACGAGTTGTTATCAGAGTTCACTGCTGCTCTGATTGGATCACCTACTACTGTGTGTGTGTGTGTGTGTGTGTGTGTGTGTGACCTCTGTGCTGTGGAGATTACCTGGGTCCAACAAAAAATCTTATTGAGGAAGTCACAGGTATTTGCTGTTTTACAGTTGACTCTGTGTGTGTGTGTTTGTCTGAGTGTCTCTGAATGTGTGTGTGTGTATGTATGTGTCTGTGAGTGTGTGTATGTATGTATGTGTCTGTGAGTGTGTGTGTGTGTGTGTGTGTATGTATGTATGTATGTGTCTGTGAGTGTGTGTGTATGTGGGTGTGTGTGTCTGTGAGTGTGGATGTGTATGTACGTATGTGTATGTGTGTGTGTCTCTGAATGTGTGTGTGCGTTTGTGTGTATGTATGTATGTATGTGTGTGTTTGTCTGAGTGTCTCTGAATGTGTGTGTGTGTGTGTGAGTGTCTCTGAGTGTGTGTGTGTGTGTGTCTGTGAGAGTGTGTGAGTGTGTGTGTACTGATAAAAGACAGCATGGACATGTGGTATCTAAACTCTTAATTATGTCTATTAGTAGAGTATTTGACGGTCCAAACTAACTTTAATGTTTTTCTTAGAGAGCGGTGTGTGATCTATATTCGCTGCACAGTGCAGACGTCGTCTTCACGTTGTCATTTAATCGGAGAGTCGGAACTGAAATACAGCATAAGGGTTGTTTAGTAAAACCCTGTCGTCCTGGGGTCACATTTGACCCTTTTTAAAAGTCTCTACATCAGAAATTTGGGATTCTTTCATCCAAATTGTCCAAATATTACATGGATGGTTCCATAAAACGCTGAAGGATCAGTTTGCTACTTTATTGAACTTTGGATGTTTTATTTCCCCCCAAAAAAAAAACCTTTTACAAAGACAAAAATAAGTTATAATTTCATATAAATGAGGTTTCTTGACCATGAATTCGAAAAAGAAAATAGTTTATATGGTGATATATTGGTGGTGATATATTGGTGTTAGTGATGTGCACAGTAGACTGACGGTAGTGGTACAAAAATTAAGAAAATGTTGGAAAAAAGCATCAAAAAGTGATAAAAAAGAAAGTATCTCAAACACGTCAAAAAAGCAATAAGAAATCGTAAAATAAATAAAAATTTGTTGAAGGATTGTCAAAAAATTGACAAAAAAAAATTGTCAAAAAAATGACAAAAACTCATGGAAAATTGTTGAAAAATCAACAAAAATTGCCGAAAATAGTGTAAAACTAGTGGTGATATATTGGTGTTACTGATGTGTACAGTAGACTGACGGTAGTGGTACAAAAATTAAGAAAATGTTGAAAAAAACCATCAAAAAGTGATGAAAAAATATCTCAAACGCGTCAAAAAAGCAATAAAAAATCGTCAAAAAAAAAAATTGTTGAAGAATAGTCAAAAAATTGTCAAAAAAATGACAAAAACTCATGGAAAATTGTTGAAAAATTGACAAAAATTGCCAAAAACAGTGTAAAACTAGTGTTGATATATTGATTCCCATGTGCTGGAGATGAGTTCACTGTCGACGCTGTGTAGTTTTGTTGGGTAACGTCAGTGTTGACTCTCTGAGGTCTTGGTCACACTGACCCGAGTGACTGGGACATATTAACATGAAGCCATGATGATAAAGTGGATGTTAGTGTCCTAACCCTCCGTTTGTCCTCGGGTCAAATCTGACCCTTTAATAAATGTCTATATCTGAAATATGAGTTTCTTTTTAACCAAATTACCATAAAAATGGATTGGATTCCTTCCAACGCTCTTTGCAAATACAACTGATCACTTTCATTCCTCTGATCTTAACCATTAATCAAAATAATTCATAATTTCTGCTTTTTTTAATTCTAATATTAGGTATAATTCTATATAAATGAGGGTTATTGACCATGAATAACCGTCCTGGCCGTGGAACAACGGATCAGATCTTCACTCTCGCGAGGATCTTGGAGGGGGCCTGGGAGTATGCCAAACCAGTCTACATGTGTTTTGTGGATCTGGAGAAGGCGTATGACCGGGTCCCCCGGGAGAAATTGTGGGAGGTGCTGCGGGAGTATGGGGTGAGGGGGTCTCTTCTCAGGGCCATCCAATCTCTGTATGACCAAAGCGAGAGCTGTGTCCGGGTTCTCGGCAGTAAGTCGGACTCGTTCCAGGTGAGGGTTGGCCTCCGCCAGGGCTGCGCTTTGTCACCAATCCTGTTTGTAATATTTATGGACAGGATATCGAGGCGTAGTCGGGGCGGGGAAGGGTTGCAGTTCGGTGGGCTCGGGATCTCGTCGCTGCTTTTTGCAGATGATGTGATCCTGATGGCATCATCGGTCTGTGACCTTCAGCACTCATTGGATCGGTTCGCCGCCGAGTGTGAAGCGGCTGGGATGAGGATCAGCACCTCTAAATCTGAGGCCATGGTTCTCAGCAGGAAACCGATGGAGTGCTTTCTTCAGGTGGGGAGTGAGTCCTTACCCCAAGTGAAGGAGTTTAAGTACCTTGGGGTCTTGTTCGCGAGTGAGGGGACCATGGAGCGTGAGATTGGTCGGAGAATCGGAGCAGCCGGTGCGGTATTACATTCTGTGTATCGCACCGTTGTGACGAAAAGGGAGCTGAGCCAGAAGGCAAAGCTCTCGATCTACCGGGCAATTTTCGTTCCTACCCTCACCTATGGTCATGAAGGCTGGGTCATGACCGAAAGAACGAGATCCAGGGTACAAGCGGCCGAAATGGGTTTCCTCAGGAGGGTGGCTGGCGTCTCCCTTAGAGATAGGGTGAGAAGCTCAGTCCTCCGAGAGGAGCTCGGAGTAGAGCCGCTGCTCCTTCGCGTCGAAAGGAGCCAGTTGAGGTGGTTCGGGCATCTGGTAAGGATGCCTCCTGGGCGCCTCCCTAGGGAGGTGGTCCAGGCACGTCCAGCTGGGAGGAGGCCTCGGGGAAGACCCAGGACTAGGTGGAGGATCTAGCTGGGAGGAGGCCTCGGGTAAGACCCAGGACTAGGTGGAGGGACGTCCAGCTGGGAGGAGGCCTCGGGGAAGACCCAGGACTAGGTGGAGGGACGTCCAGCTGGGAGGAGGCCTCGGGTAAGACCCAGGACTAGGTGGAGGGACGTCCAGCTGGGAGGAGGCCTCGGGGAAGACCCAGGACTAGGTGGAGAGATTATATCTCCAACCTGGCCTGGGAACGCCTCGGGATCCCCCAGTCGGAGCTGGTTGATGTGGCTCGGGAAAGGGAAGTTTGGGGTCCCCTACTGGAGCTGCTGCCCCCGCGACCCGACTCCGGATAAGCGGATGAAGATGGATGGATGGATGGACCATGAATTCCAAAAAGTAGTAAAACTAGTAAGGTGGTGTTAGTGGAAATTTAAAAAAAAGGACGAAAATGTCAAATTTTTGTAAGTTTGTCAGTCAGAAGTTAAGGAGAAAACACAAGACTTTCACCAGCATCATTGGTGGATCTAGAGACTGAGAAAGATCTCAAAAATCCACATGCTAATGTAACCTAGTCAAATTGACCCGGGACTTATTTGATGTTTTAAAAACAATTCTGAAATAACATTTTCCTTCATAATCTACTAACAAATATTGTCTTTATGTCATTTTCCAACAGCTGAGATAACATCTATGTTTAGGGAATGCATCAGTCTCTACTAGAACACAATTAAACATGGAAGTGGGGTTAGTTTTGTGTCATAAGGTTATAATTCATGTTAAAAATCCACTATGGAAACAACATAAGTGTCATATCCAGAATAATGTTCTGAGTCAGGAATACATGTTTATCACAGGAAATAAGGAAAGGACGCTGATTTCAGATAGAAAAAATGTAACTTGTTCAATTTTTCTTCTTGTAAAAATTTGAAATGGGTCAATTTGACTTTGAATATCATACAAGGGTTAAATGAAAATCTTCCAATTTAAAACAATGTGAAATGATGCATTGACTATTAAACCGTGACGTTTGAAATGGTCAAAAGTGTCCCTTAAAGCAGGGGTCTTCAACAGGGGGTCCGTGACCCCTAGGGGGTCCGCAGAGGTACTGAATGAGGGTCGCGAAAGTTTTGGTTGATTAGACTTTTTTTTATATTCCCCCCATTTATGTTTTAAAAATGTCCATTTGAATAGCTTTTATGCACGATTACATGCAATTGACAGACATTGTTGATCTCTGCAGGTATCAGTTTATTGTGTTATGTTTATAAATGGCAGTGGCATGGCCACCCTACTCACTGTGCCTCGCACATGTTTAAAATAAAAACATGAATATATGAACCTGTGTAGTATTTGAGTATCTTAGTATTGAATGCACAATAACAAGGTACATTTACACATGGCACTATAGGACCAGTTTGATATAACACAATTTATACAATATATATAATTAGGGGGTCCCCGCTCCATCTCGCCATCAGTTTGGGGGTCCTTGGCCTGGAAAACGTTGAAGACCCCTGCCTTAAAGAGTATATTAATAATTATAATAGTTTAATAAATACTTGAATCAAATACCTCGTTTCTTTGGTAAATGTATGCCAACGCTAACTAATTATTTTCAGTAAATTGCACTCGTAAAACAGAAATAAAGAATGTGTCAACATTAAAAAATACAAGTGCAGGATTTGATTTAAATCAAATTTCATTTTTTCTTTTAAATGTATCCTAATTAAATTAAGTGTTTGTGGTTAAAATGCTCTCTTTTGATGATAGTTCAACTTAATTATTTAGTTTTTGTAGCCTTTACATATAATTTGTAATATACAAAAATGTTTATTACTGAGTTTTCCCAACTTAAAAAAACAAGTTTGCTGAACTACAAAGACAACCAACAGATCGACTGATGAGGATTGGTTCTTTTATTTTCAGTCAACAAAAACAAACAACGTCCAAACTTACGTTTAAAGCGACGTTGACAGACACCGGCTAACGTTAGCATGACCAGCTTGACATCGGCTAACGTTAGCATCACAACCAACATTACACATTAGCCTCACACGAGCCTGTCTAAAGCCGCGTTAGCTTCAGTTAGCCAGCGAGACAGCAGCCGCTTATGGTTAGCTTCTGTGTTGCTAGCGTGACTGAAGCCGCGTTAGGTTCAGTTAGCCAGCAGCCGTGTATAATTAGCTTCTGTGTTGCTAGCGTGACTGAAGCCGCGTTAGCTTCAGTTAGCCAGTGAGACAGCAGCCGCTTATGACTAGCTTCTGTGTTGCTAGCGTGACTGAAGCCGCGTTAGCTTCAGTTAGCCAGCGAGACAGCAGCCGTGTACGATTAGCTTCTGTGTTGCTAGCGTGACTGAAGCTGCGTTAGCTTCAGTTAGCCAGCGAGACAGCAGCCGCTTATGATTAGCTTCTGTGTTGCTAGCGTGACTGAAGCTGCGTTAGCTTCAGTTAGCCAGCGAGACAGCAGCCGCTTATGGTTAGCTTCCGTGTTGCTAGCCTAACTGAAGCTGCGTTAGCTTCAGTTAG
The DNA here is from genome assembly GCA_029931835.1 of Etheostoma nigrum. Taxonomy (NCBI): domain Eukaryota; kingdom Metazoa; phylum Chordata; class Actinopteri; order Perciformes; family Percidae; genus Etheostoma; species Etheostoma nigrum. The sequence continues at coordinate 22,882,229 of CM057259.1, forward strand.
CCAGCGAGACAGCAGCCGCTTATGATTGGCTTCTGTATTGCTAGCGTGACTGAAGCTGCGTTAGCTTCAGTTAGCCAGCGAGACAGCAGCCGTGTATAATTAGCTTCTGTGTTGCTAACGTGACTGAAGCCGCGTTAGCTTCAGTTAGCCAGCGAGACAGCAGTCGTGTACGATTAGCTTCTGTGTTGCTAACGTGACTGAAACCGCGTTAGCTTCAGTTAGCCAGCGAGACAGCAGCCGCTTATGATTAGCTTCTGTGTTGCTAGCGTAACTGAAGCCGCGTTAGCTTCAGTTAGCCAGCAGCCGTGTACGATTAGCTTCTGTGTTGCTAGCGTTAGCTGCAGTTAGCCAGCGAGCCGGTGGCCGTGCTTCCACAGTGAGAGTTTAACAGACAAAATAAAAAAAACAGCGGAGCTTCTCTTTAAATTTTAACTACACAGAGGCGATAAATAAGAAAACTGATCCCTCCCCCGCCCGTCATCTTCATCCTCCTCTTCTTCTAGCAGGGGTGATGGTCGGGAACTCTCTTCCTGCAGAAACAGACACAAACTTTAATGTCAACAACGTAGTTTAATGTCAATTATTAGCTAATAAAACCAATAATCAATACGCATTTACAGTGACAATGAAAATATTTCAGTCCAAATTTTGTTTGAATGCTTTAACCCTCGTGTTGTCTTCCCGTCAAAATTTTAAAAAAATCAACTTTTGTTTACGCTTTTTATCGATGTTTAACTTTTTCTTACAATTTTGTCCTTTTTTCAACACTTTTTTCAATGTTTGTCACTTTTTTGACGTCTAGCACTGCGTAACACTAACTTATTAACTTTAGTTTTACAGTTATTTTTGGAATTTATGGTCAATAAACCTCATTTATAGGAAATTATACCTAATGTTTGAGTTAGAAAAGCAGAAATTAGGAATTATTGAGACTAAAATTAAAGGAATGGATGTTGATGATAATCACAGACTGGAATATGTCAACTTTTACTCAATACTATTTCAAAAACACTTCCATTTGTTTTACAATGCTATAAAATTGAATAAGACGCCCCAAAATTAATGAAAGTAGAGATTTGTACTTGGCAAAGAGCGTTGGGTGGAATCAATCATGTTATTTTGGGGAATTAAAAAGAACATTGATATAGGACAACATGAAGACAACATGAAGACAACATGACGACAACATGGGGACAACATGAGGACAACATGGGGACAACATGAGGACAACATGAGGGCAACCTGGGGACAACATGAGGACAATATGGGGACAACATGAGGACAACATGAGGACAACATGGGGACAATATGGGGACAATATGGGGACAACATGAGGGCAACATGAAGACAACATGGGGACAACATGGGGACAACATGAGGACAACATGAGAGACAATATGGGGACAACATGAGGACAACATGAGGACAACATGGGGACAACATGAGGGACAACATGAGGGCAACATGAAGACAACACGGGGACAACATGGGGACAACATGAGGGTTAAGATGGACCGACCTGGGAGCAGCTTTGATAATGTTGTCCACTCTCAGGATCATCTCGGCGGCTTCGGAGGCGCTCAGCAGCACCTGGCGCTTCACCTGGAAAGACTCTGTGATCCCCAGCTCGGCCATGTTGCCCACCGTACCTTCAGACATATCTGCAGGACACACACACACACGGAGAGACACAGAGAGAGAGAGAGAGACAGACACACTATTTAGAGACAATACCATTTCAAAAACACTTCCATTTGTTTTACAATGCTATAAAATTGAATAAGACGCCCCAAAATTAATGAAAGTAGAGATTTGTACTTGGCAAAGAGCGTTGGGTGGAATCAATCATGTTATTTTGGGGAATTAAAAAGAACATTGATATAGGACAACATGAGGACAACATGGGGACAACATGAGGACAACATGAGGGTTAAAGATCGACTTCCTTCTGCAGCAACATGACCTTTAAACTTAAACGAGTTAGCAAACGGTTAAGAAGTTTCTCCGCGACTTTTACAGAACTCGGGATCTTCCGAGGCGTTCAGGTGATGAATATCTGTGTGTGTTCACTCACTCAGTCCACAGGTGGTGTTGTTCTCCATGTGTGCAGCTCTCAGCTGAGCCACCAGGTCGGCGCTGTCGTAGCCGGCGTTGTCGGCGATGATGGTCGGCAGCTGGACGAGAAAAAGACTTATGAGTTTAGTTTAACTGCACGAACGAAGATATGAAGCTCATACAATAGAAAAAAGAAGCCGTTTCAGAGCAGGACAGGAAGGAAGCCGAAAAGGCTCTTCAGGGTCCCCACGCTTATTTAAGTTTTTTTTTTTTTTTAAAACCACTAAAAATGAAATGTAATTCCAGTACAAAAATGAAACAAGTAAGACAACAGGGAAGCATAAAGAGCATATATACATTTATTATATTTGAATCACGCTAAAGTTGATTAAAAAAAAACATCTTTTAGAAATTGATCTCAATGCCGTAATTCAGAAAATTTAGAAATATCCAACCTTTAAGGACACTAATTTTCTTTGTGAATGAATAATGTTTCATGAATAAATAAATGTTCTTCCTTAAAATACAGGGGGCATAAGTATACACCCCCCTATGTTAAAATACAGGGGGCATAAGTATACACCCCCCTATGTTAAAATACAGGGGGCATAAGTATACACCCCCCTATGTTAAAATACAGGGGGCATAAGTATACACCCCCCTATGTTAAAATACAGGGGGCATAAGTATACACCCCCCTATGTTAAAATACAGGGGCATAAGTATACACCCCCCTATGTTAAAATACAGGGGCATAAGTATACACCCCCCTATGTTAAAATACAGGGGGCATAAGTATACACCCCCCTATGTTGAAATACAGGGGCATAAGTATACACCCCCTATGTTAAAATACAGGGGCATAAGTATACACCCCCCTATGTTAAAATACAGGGGGCATAAGTATACACCCCCCTATGTTAAAATACAGGGGGCATAAGTATACACCCCCCTATGTTAAAATACAGGGGCATAAGTATACACCCCCCTATGTTAAAATACAGGGGGAATAAGTATACACCCCCCTATGTTAAAATACAGGGGCATAAATATACACCCCCCTATGTTAAAATACAGGGGGCATAAGTATACACCCCCTATGTTAAAATACAGGGGCATACGTATACACCCCCCTATGTTAAAATACAGGGGGCATAAATATACACCCCCCTATGTTAAAATACAGGGGGCATAAGTATACACCCCCCTATGTTAAAATACAGGGGCATAAGTATACACCCCCGTATGTTAAAATACAAGGGTACATAAGTATACACCCCCCTATGTTATAATACAGGGGTACATAAGTATACACCCCCCTATGTTAAAATACAAGGGTACATAAATATACACCCCCCTATGTTAAAATACAGGGGGCATAAGTATACACCCCCCTATGTTAAAATACAGGGGGCATAAGTATACACCCCCCTATGTTTTAATACAGGGGGCATAAGTATACACCCCCCTATGTTAAAATACAGGGGGCATAAGTATACACCCCCCTATGTTAGAATACAGGGGGCATAAGTATACACCCCCCTATGTTAAAATACAGGGGCATAAGTATACAACCCCCTATGTTAAAATACAGGGGGCATAAGTATACACCCCCCTATGTTAAAATACAGGGGCATACAGTGGGTACGGAAAGTATTCAGACCCCTTTAAATTTTTCACTCTTTGTTTCATTGCAGGCATTTTCCAAAAATCAAAAAAGTTCATTTTATTTCTCAGTAATGTACACTCAGCACCCCATCTTGGACAGAAAAAAACAGAAATGTAGAAATTTTTGCAAATTTATTAAAAAACAAAAACTGAAATATCACATGGTCATAAGTATTCAGACCCTTTGCCGTGACCCTCATATGTAACTCAGGTGCTGTCTATTTCTTCTGATCATCCTTGAGATGGTTCTACACCTTCATTGGAGTCCAGCTGTGTTTGATTATACTGATTGGACTTGATTAGGAAAGCCACACACCTGTCTATATAAGACCTTACAGCTCACAGTGCATGTCAGAGCAAATGACAATCATGAGGTCAAAGGAACTGCCTGAGGAGCTCAGAGACAGAATTGTGGCAAGGCACAGATCTGGTCAAGGTTACAAAAAAATTTCTGCTGCACTTAAGGTTCCTAAGAGCACAGTGGCCTCCATAATCCTCAAATGGAAGACGTTTGGGACGACCAGAACCCTTCCTAGAGCTGGCCGTCCGGCCAAACTGAGCTATCGGGGGAGAAGAGCCTTGGTGAGAGAGGCAAAGAAGAACCCAATGGTCACTGTGGCTAAGCTCCAGAGATGCAGTCGGGAGATGGGAGAAAGTTGTAGTAAGTCAACCATCACTGCAGCAATCCACCAGTCGGGGCTTTATGGCAGAGTGGCCCGAAGGAAGCCTCTCCTCAGTGCAAGACACATGAAAGCCCGCATGGAGTTTGCTAAAAAACACCTGAAGGACTCCAAGATGGTGATAAATAAAATCCTCTGGTCTGATGAGACCAAGATAGAACTTTTTGGCCTTAATTCTAAGCGGTATGTGTGGAGAAAACCAGGCACTGCTCATCACCTGTCCAATACAGTCCCAACAGTGAAGCATGGTGGTGGCAGCATCATGCTGTGGGGGTGTTTTTCAGCTGCAGGGACAGGACGACTGGTTGCAATCGAGGGAAAGATGAATGCGGCCAAGTACAGGGATATCCTGGACGAAAACCTTTTCCAGAGTGCTCTGGACCTCAGACTGGGCCGAAGGTTTACCTTCCAACAAGACAATGACCCTAAGCACACCGCTAAAATAACGAAGGAGTGGCTTCACAACAACTCCGTGGCTGTTCTTGAATGGCCCAGCCAGAGCCCTGACTTAAACCCAATTGAGCATCTCTGGAGAGACCTGAAAATGACTGTCCACCAACGTTTACCATCCAACCTGACAGAACTGGAGAGGATCTGCAAGGAGGAATGGCAGAGGATACCCAAATCCAGATGTGAAAAACTTGTTGCATCTTTCCCAAAACGACTCATGGCTGTATTAGATCAAAAGGGTGCTTCTACTAAATACTGAACAAAGGGTCTGAATACTTATGACCATGTGATATTTCAGTTTTTGTTTTTTAATAAATTTGCAAAAATTTCTACATTTCTGTTTTTTTCTGTCCAAGATGGGGTGCTGAGTGTACATTACTGAGAAATAAAATGAACTTTTTTGATTTTTGGAAAATGCCTGCAATGAAACAAAGAGTGAAAAATTTAAAGGGGTCTGAATACTTTCCGTACCCACTGTAAATATACACCCCCCTATGTTAAAATACAGGGGGCATAAGTATACACCCCCTATGTTAAAATACAGGGGCATAAGTATACACCCCCCTATGTTAAAATACAAGGGTACATAAGTATACACCCCCCTATGTTATAATACAAGGGTACATAAGTATACACCCCCCTATGTTAAAATACAAGGGTACATAAGTATACACCCCCTATGTTAAAATACAAGGGTACATAAGTATACACCCCCCTATGTTATAATACAGGGGGCATAAATATACACCCCCCTATGTTAAAATACAGGGGGCATAAGTATACACCCCCCTATGTTAAAATACAGGGGGCATAAGTATACACCCCCCTATGTTATAATACAGGGGGCATAAGTATACACCCCCCTATGTTAAAATACAGGGGGCATAAGTATACACCCCCCTATGTTATAATACAGGGGGCATAAATATACACCCCCCTATGTTAAAATACAGGGGGCATAAGTATACACCCCCCTATGTTAAAATACAGGGGGCATAAGTATACACCCCCCTATGTTATAATACAGGGGGCATAAGTATACACCCCCCTATGTTAAAATACAGGGGGCATAAGTATACACCCCCCTATGTTATAATACAGGGGGCATAAGTATACACCCCCCTATGTTATAATACAGGGGGCATAAGTATACACGCCCCTATGTTAAAATACAGGGGGCATAAGTATACACCCCCCTATGTTAAAATACAGGGGGCATAAGTATACACCCCCCTATGTTAAAATACAGGGGGCATAAGTATACACCCCCCTATGTTAAAATACAGGGGGCATAAGTATACACCCCCCTATGTTAAAATACAGGGGGCATAAGTATACACCCCCCTATGTTAAAATACAGGGGGCATAAGTATACACCCCCCTATGTTAAAATACAGGGGGCATAAGTATACACCCCCCTATGTTAAAATACAGGGGGCATAAGTATACACCCCCCTATGTTAAAATACAGGGGGCATAAGTATACACCCCCCTATGTTAAAATACAGGGGTACAGGGTAAAGGGGCGGCTGTGATGCTGCGCATCGGAGTGTGAATGTGTGTGAGTGTGTATCTGATGAGCAGATGGCACCTTGTACGGCAGCCTCGGCCACAGTGTATGAATGTGTGTGAATGGTAAATGGTTCCTGTAGTATGTAAAAGCGCTTTGAGTAGTCGTTCAGACTAGAAAAGCGCTATATAAATACAGCACATTTACATTTACATAAGTATACACCCCCTATGTTAAATATCTTAGAGCTCCTTTAAAGATGAAATGAGAAACTTTAACTGTGGCCTAACGGCTGGTAAGGAAGTGATTTAAGTGACCCACACAATCTCTTAAAATCTGAAGCTTTTTAAAAGAAAATCAATCTAAAATATGATATATTTGGGAAAACACTTCAGGGTTTTGGTGTGATCCTCTACAAAAAGAAAGCAGAGCGGTCCATACCATCATCAGAGCCTTGGCAAATGACTCCATGGCGACCGCCTCCTTTCCTGGCGTCCTATTGGCCAGATCGCTCACCACCTTGGCCATGAGCATCTCAGAGCAGCCTGACGGAGAGCAGAGGACACAAGTTACGCACGTAGAAGACTCCATTTCTCACGTTAACATCACACAGCAGCTGTCAACACCTCAGATAGGTCTCTTCCACCAAGGCTAACCATGTGCTGGTTCTGGTTGGTGCTGGTTCTACTCGCCAGATTATCTTAGAACCAGCTGGATCTTCCCCAGCCTGAGAGCCAGAGTAGGGCTAGCATCACAATGTCGCTGCAAGTAACCTCTGTTGTCATAGCAACGCGTCATGACAATCAACAATAATGGAGGACTACATGTCGATACTTTTGCTCCTGGCTTTACAAATTCAAAGACGGGCCTTGACGAGCTCTCCGAGACCGCCGTGGACCGAGGACACGTTCAAGAAGAAAGGTGATCATCTCGCATGATTTAACGCTTATTATAATCTTTTGCTGGGTTGCCATGGCAACATCAGTAGCGTCAAGCAAAGCACCGTTAGGGTGAACAGACGTCCCGGTTTGACCGGGGCGGTCCCAATTTTCCCGACAAAAAGCCTATCGGGACCCGCTCCCAGCACCTGACGGAACCGGTTCTTATCTCTAGACCAGCGCTAAGTTGGTGCTGAGTTGGAACCCGTGTTCTAGGCCCAGAACCAGGTTTATTTGTGTGGAAAAGCAAAGAACCGGTTCAATATTTGGCACAGACTCCGAACCAGCACCAGAACTGCCTTGGTGGAAAAGACATAAAACAGGTGTGTCTGTGTACGCAGTGTGTGTCTGTGTGTGTGTACGTGTGGTTGTGTGTGTCTGTGTGCGCAGTGTGTGTCTGTGTGCGTGTATGTGTGGTTGTGTGTGTCTGTGTGCGTGTGTGTGTGTGTGTGTATGTGTGTGTCTGTGGACGCAGTGTGTGTGTGTATGTGTGTGTCTGTGGTTGTGTGTGTGTGTGGTTGTGTGTGTGTCTGTGTGTGTGTATGTGTGTGTCTGTGGACGCAGTGTGTGTGTGTGTGGTTGTGTGTGTGTGGTTGTGTGTGTGTGTGTGTGTGTGTGTGTGGTTGTGTGTGTGTGTGGTTGTGTGTGTGTGTGGTTGTGTGTGTGTGTGTGTGTGTGTGTGTGTGTGTGTGTGTGTGTGTGTGTGTTACCTCCTCCGTAGACGGTGCGTGGCTCCTTCACCGTCTGAGCTAACACACACAGAGCGTCGTGCAGCGAGCGCTCCGCCTCGTCCAGAATCTGCTGAGTTGCTCCTCGCAGGATGATGGTGCACGCCTCGCCTGAAGGATAGGGCCAAGGGTCAAAGGTCAAAGGTCAAGCTGAGAGCCTCGCTCACAGAGGCCTGCACTAGTAGTTCTTCGGTATGGTATCACCAGCTGGTTTGGTGAATTTGACGGTAAAATCTAAAACCCAGATTTTTATGTACTGTGGTTTGATTTTCAGCAAACCACAGTATATTTTGGTGGTCACATGGCTTTAAATGGCCAACAAGACCCGCCTCATGTGTATTTGAACCAATGACAGTGCGTTCTCTGCTGCACGCAACGCAGTAACCGGCGGTAGATGTCATGTGTCGGCGCGAAGCATCCGGCACAGACGGGTTAAGGAGACTAATAAAAGTACTTTGACTTTGGAAGCCGCTGACCTACGCTTCGCGGCATGCGTGCCTGCACATTGTCTCACCAACACAATGGAGTTGAATCAGTGAGCTGCAGATTAAATTACACACGGCCATGGTGCAATACGTCATGCAGGGGACGCTCTCTTCTTCTTCTTCTTCTCCTCACAAGAAGATGAACACCCCTCCAAGCATTTAACAACCCGTTTTAAATTAACAACGCTATGCCGAAGAGTCACTGTGTCTTGGGTTGGGTACCGAGACCCGGTGCCTTTACGACAGAACAGCAAAGCAGATTTTCGGCGCCACTTATGTGCCTACGCTACCTTCTTGATGCGCCGAAACGGACGTCAGCGGCAACAGAAGCATTGCTGCACGGGACGCTTGTTAATATTACACTTGGCAGGAGGTGAAGTTAGCCTAGCGTTAGCTAGCAGCTGGATTCAACATGGTTTGAATGCTGACAGCTGACCTTAAATGGTGTGAAGTGCGACTGTATTTCTGTCCCACTGGACAGAAAACACCCCAACATCCAGCTCGACGTTCTGCAAAGTACCCGTATGTGCCGGTAGGATGTATACAGGCAGTGTACAACCCTCTGTGTGTGTGTGTGTGTGTGTGTGTGTGTGTGTGTGTGTGTGTGTGTGTCCGTACCCATGGCGACTCCAGAGAAGTGGATGAGTGTGTCCTCTCCGATCATCACTTCCTCAATCAGCTTACAGTGGCCGAGCTTCACCAGCTCGGGGTGGTCGAAGGTGGAGCTGATCTCTCCTCCTGATCACACACCATACACACACACACTTATTATTATTATTATTTCATGTATATTGTATGTATGTATGTATGTATATAGCATCCCAGTATTTCATTCATATTCTGTGCTGTGTGACTGATTGTGCTGCTGTAACACTGTAATTTCCCATTTTATTGGGATCAATAAATATCTACCTACCTACCTATGTATCTATCTATCTTAAAACAAAGTTCTTACTGTGGGGGACTGTGTGTGTGTGTGTGTGTGTGTGACTCTGTGTGTGTGACTCTGTGTGTGTGTGTGACTCTGTGTGTGTGTGTGACTGTGTGTGTGTGTGTGACTGTGTGTGTGTGTGTGTGTGTGACTCTGTGCGTGTGTGTGTGTGACTCTGTGCGTGTGTGTGTGTGACTCTGTGCGTGTGTGTGTGTGACTCTGTGTGTGTGTGTGTGACTCTGTGTGTGTGTGTGTGTGTGACTCTGTGTGTGTGTGTGTGACTGTGTGTGTGTGTGTGACTCTGTGTGACTGTGTGTGTGTGTGTGTGGGGGGGACTCCGTGTGTGTGTGT
>CM057259.1:22894524-22912024 GCA_029931835.1 Etheostoma nigrum
ACACACTCACAAAGATAGAACACACACACACACACACACTCACAAAGATAGAACACACACACACACACACTCACAAAGATAGAACACACACACACACACACTCACAAAGATAGAACACACACACACACACACTCACAAAGATAGGAGAACACACACACATACACACACTCACAAAGATAGGAGAACACACACACACACAAAGATAGGAGAACACACACACACACACACACACACACATCACAAAGATAGGAGAACACACACACACACACACTAACAAAGATAGGAGAACACACACACATACTCACAAAGATAGGAGAACACACACACATACTCACAAAGACAGGAGAACACACACACACACACACACTCACAAAGATAGGAGAATACACACACACATAAAGATAGGAGAACACACACGCACGCACAGACAGACACACACACACACAAATGAACACCCCCCCCCCACCTTCGTCCAGGTAGGAGTCCGTGAGGCTGCCCCCCAGCTTCTTGATGATGTGGATGGCCTCCAGGTTCCCGGAGCCCTTCAGCCTCATGACGGCAGCGACGGCCAGCTGGGAGAAGTGGTCTTTGTGGTGAGTCAGCAGCTTGGAGGACAGCGTCGTCCGGGCGATGTTCAGCAGGTCCTCCTGGAAACGAGCCGAGTCGTTGCTATGCCGACGGGAAGGATGCGGAGGAGGGAGGAGACAGAGAAGAGTAACGGGTAAGTATCTCTCTCTCAGTCAGTTGAATTCCAGTTTAATTAAACTGTTATTTCTCGCCTGTTGCTAGGGGTGAAAGTTAAATAAAAGATAAATTGATTGAGTTGAGTGTGTCGACACATTACCATGGTAACCAGAGTTCTCACGAGAGCACAATTTGAATTTGCTCAGCGAGTTACTCTGGCATCGAGTAATGCTGCTCATTAACTATGCCCTCGTAGCCAAGCTGCACCAATCACATCGGGGTATCTGATGTGGGCGGAGCCAGAGGCGAGCTGCACCAATCACATAAGGGTATCTGATATAGGCGGGGCCAGAGGTGAGCTGCACCAATCATATCGGGGTATCTGATATAGGCGGGGCCAGAGGCGAGCTGCACCAATCACATCGGTGTATCTGATGTGGGCGGGGCCAGAGTCCAGCGTGTGTTGTTGTGATTGGTTGTAGTGTTAGTCGATTGCATGCGGTGAGATTTTCAAACGCACGCTTGGTTCCGCCCCTCGAGAACGCCGACTTTCATTACTCAATGCCAGACCCTTAATCTTTTGGGGTCTGGGTCTGGATTTCCAGGCTACATATCTTTAGGATTTGATTTTTTAAAAATCTGTTTTTAATGTAAAAAATCTCAGTAATAAAACTACCAATTCATATGTTAGTTGCTTTTTGTGAGCTGATACAAATAGAACTCCACTGAAATTAGAACTGATATATATCGCCTTGTGATCCCAGGTGTGATTTACACCCGTACGCTGCGATGAGCTTTTTGGTGCTTTGGTCTCACCTGTGGTCCACGGCGGCCTCCCTCAGAGCCTCCCTGGCGACGTGAGTGGCCTTCCTCCAGCCGGAGATGATGGTCTGTGGGTGAATCTTCTTGGAGATCAGCAGCTCGGCCTCCTGTAACAACAGCGATGGTTAAACCCCCATGTTGCCCCCATGTTGCCCCCATGTAGTCCCCATGTAGTCCCCATGTAGTCCCCATGTTGCCCCCATGTTGCCCCCATGTTGCCCCCATGTTGCCCCCATGTTGCCCCCATGTTGCCCCCATGTTGTCCTCATGTTGTCCTCATGTTGTCCCCATGTTGTCCTATATCAATGTCCTTTTTAATTCCCCAAAATAACATGATTGATTCCACCCAACGCTCTTTGCCAAGTACAAATCTCTACTTTCATTAATTTTGGGGCGTCTTATTCAATTTTATAGCATTGTAAAACAAATGGAAGTGTTGTTGAAATAGTATTGAGTAAAAGTTGACATATTCCAGTCTGTGATTATCATCAACATCCATTCCTTTAATTTTAGTCTCAATAATTCCTAATTTCTGCTTTTCTAACTCAAACATTAGTATAATTTCCTATAAATGAGCTTTATTGACCATAAATTCAAAAATAACTGTAAAACTAAAGTTAATGAGTTAGTGTTACGTAGTGTTGAACATTGAAAAAAGCAGCAGCGGTAGGTCATTCGACTCTTGCAGGATTCGTTTTTTTAAATAGAGAAACAGTATTTTACCCGCAGCAGCTCTGCAGCGAGCACGGTGACGGAGGTCGTCCCGTCTCCGACTTCATCGTCCTGAGTCTTCGACATGTCTGAAAACAAAAAGGAGAATTTCAATTAAATTGTCGATTCCGCTCATCGTTTTTAAATCGACTCCTTCTGATGAACTGGCAAAGTGGAAGGATATCGCAAAAAAAGCATTAAATGTTGCTTTAACTCTGAGACCTAAGGACATGTTTACAGTTCATTGTCCGTCTGGATTTATTTTATAATAACTTGTAAAACATCAACCCTGTTGTCTACAGTCAACATATGAACATCATTTATTTTTAGGACAAACTGGGTTATTATAATATTTGGGTTGCAGTGAGGTCACTTGCATGTTAAAAATGGTTGTAGGGCCTTAAAGACAAATAAATAAATAAATAAATAAATAAAACGGAACATGACTCTTCCAGATATGTATTGATATCACAGACAGATAAATAATAAATAAGCCATTTTACTCTCTAAAACACTTCTCATATGTCCTGGGAGTCACACTGTGAAGAAATAATCATCATAACTTATACAGATGACAAAATACAGACATTTTTTCAAAGAAAGTCAAGACGCTTTTGCTCTCATGACATTTACTTATGCCAATAATAACATAATAATGTCCTATTTATTGATATTACACCCACAGCAATGCTTGCTCCACTAGGCCTTCCATACAGCCTATTGGCCTTTTTGTCCCCTCTGGCCTTCCATACAAGAGAGTGACGTTGTCTCCCATGTATGGGCATGCTGGTGCCTGTATTTCCGTAAACAGACACAGAGGAGAGACGGAGCCGCGAGCTAGCGGCAGAAATGAGCCAAAACACGATGAATTATGGACATAAAGTGGATCAATCTTGGATGTAACAGTGTGGATTTAAAGCCCAACGACCCCGAAAGAGGCTGCAAGTTCCAGGCTGGATAGAAAACCACCTGTAGAGGCTAGAAGGACCCGGAGGAGACCCCCGTAACCGCTGACTTGTCAGGTTTTAGACGCAACTTTTGGTGAGTCGATAGCTGTTATGGTTAATAAATTATTAAACTATGAATCAGAGGTGCTGTTTTTACGCGTGGGCGAGTGTCTCGGTTTGCATGACACACATCATGTCTTTCACAATGTTGCATTTATGTGTTTTTTATTATTTCTTTGATTCCCAACTTGATCTGAATCAGGTTTATCACGTACAAAGAACTTCCCTTTGGTAAATAGCAATAAACATTCAAGAAACATTGATATGAAAAGATTAAAAAAAAAAAAAAAAATCATCAAGATCCGATATGGACCCTGATTTTGACAAAATAGCTGGATCTGGGACCGGAAAAATGAACAGATCCAGTTTTTTTTTCTCCGTCTCAGCGCATCCTCATTCGGCATTCGTCAGCAGCCAGAGGCGAGCTGCACCAATCGCATCAGTGTATCTGATATAGGCGGGGCCAGAGCCGACCTCCACCAATCACAACAGGGGAGATTTTCACACTATTTGCCTGTGGTGTTTTGGTGCACAACTAAAACATTTAATAATGTATGTATGTACTGCAGGTATGTATGTACTGTAGGTATGTATGTACATGTACTGTAGGTGTGTGTACTGACCTCTAATGGGTATATGTAGGTGTGCATGTATGTATGCATGTACATGTACTGTATATAAGTACTAGAGGATGGATACCCGACCCGAACCCGGCCCGACGGTACCCGACGGGTCGGGCCGGGTTGGGACAGATTTTTAGAAAGGATGCTCGGGTTCGGGTCGGGCTCGGTCACATCAGCGCGATAAGGCATTGAACATTTTGAATTTAAAATAGCTTAAAATAAATGTCAAATATTACCCTAACATCCGTCTTCCTGTGTGCTGTGACAACCAAAGACGTGCGTATTAAGCTCCATGTGGCAGCGCAACGATGGAAGATGTTAAAAAGAAGTTGGCCGCAGGAGATTTTAAAACTATTGAAAACGAAGGAAAGTCAGCTGTGCATTGATGCGCTCATCTGTTGACATTTCCCAATGCCTTCCTACAATTGCTTAATAAAAGCGGCTTTCCACACAAACAAACGGACATGTGTCATTAGTATGAGAAACAAATGCGATTTTAACTGTCGGGCTCGGGTCGGGCTCGGACAGAAATATCTTAATGCCTGTCGGGCTCGGGTCGGGTTCGGTTACTGCTCGTCGGACGCGGGCCGGGCTCGACAGAAAATCCGAGCCCGATCCGCACTCTAATAAGTACTGACCCTCAATGGGCAGCCAGAGGCGAGCTGCACCAATCGCATCGGTGTATCTGATACAACTGTCGGCTTCACTCACCAACCAGAACTTTGGCAGCCGGGTTGTCGACTCCGATGGCTTTCAGGATGGTCGCCCCGTCGTTGGTCACCGTCACCGAGCCGCCCTTTCCTCCACCCAACAAGATCTTGTCCTGAAGAGAAAGACGAGAGGAGACGCTTCAGCTGCAGACGACTTACAGCTCCTTTAAAGCTCGCTGCGTGGGTGCAAGCCGCCTAGTGGGACACTGCTGCTAAGCACAACTGTGGTGTGTGTGTGTGTGTGTGTGTATATACAGTGGGTACGGAAAGTATTCAGACCCCTTTAAATTTTTCACTCTGTGTTTCATTGCAGGCATTTTCCAAAAATCAAAAAAGTTCATTTTATTTCTCAGTAATGTACACTCAGCACCCCATCTTGGACAGAAAAAAACAGAAATGTAGAAATTTTTGCAAATTTATTAAAAAACAAAAACTGAAATATCACATGGTCATAAGTATTCAGACCCTTTGTTCAGTATTTAGTAGAAGCACCCTTTTGATCTAATACAGCCATGAGTCGTTTTGGGAAAGATGCAACAAGTTTTTCACATCTGGATTTGGGTATCCTCTGCCATTCCTCCTTGCAGATCCTCTCCAGTTCTGTCAGGTTGGATGGTAAACGTTGGTGGACAGTCATTTTCAGGTCTCTCCAGAGATGCTCAATTGGGTTTAAGTCAGGGCTCTGGCTGGGCCATTCAAGAACAGCCACGGAGTTGTTGTGAAGCCACTCCTTCGTTATTTTAGCGGTGTGCTTAGGGTCATTGTCTTGTTGGAAGGTAAACCTTCGGCCCAGTCTGAGGTCCAGAGCACTCTGGAAAAGGTTTTCGTCCAGGATATCCCTGTACTTGGCCGCATTCATCTTTCCCTCGATTGCAACCAGTCGTCCTGTCCCTGCAGCTGAAAAACACCCCCACAGCATGATGCTGCCACCACCATGCTTCACTGTTGGGACTGTATTGGACAGGTGATGAGCAGTGCCTGGTTTTCTCCACACATACCGCTTAGAATTAAGGCCAAAAAGTTCTATCTTGGTCTCATCAGACCAGAGGATTTTATTTATCACCATCTTGGAGTCCTTCAGGTGTTTTTTAGCAAACTCCATGCGGGCTTTCATGTGTCTTGCACTGAGGAGAGGCTTCCTTCGGGCCACTCTGCCATAAAGCCCCGACTGGTGGATTGCTGCAGTGATGGTTGACTTACTACAACTTTCTCCCATCTCCCGACTGCATCTCTGGAGCTTAGCCACAGTGACCATTGGGTTCTTCTTTGCCTCTCTCACCAAGGCTCTTCTCCCCCGATAGCTCAGTTTGGCCGGACTGGGGTTCTGGTCGTCCCAAGGGTTCTGGTCGTCCCAAACGTCTTCCATTTGAGGATTATGGAGGCCACTGTGCTCTTAGGAACCTTAAGTGCAGCAGAAATTGTTTTGTAACCTTGACCAGATCTGTGCCTTGCCACAATTCTGTCTCTGAGCTCCTCAGGCAGTTCCTTTGACCTCATGATTGTCATTTGCTCTGACATGCACTGTGAGCTGTAAGGTCTTATATAGACAGGTGTGTGGCTTTCCTAATCAAGTCCAATCAGTATAATCAAACACAGCTGGACTCCAATGAAGGTGTAGAACCATCTCAAGGATGATCAGAAGAAATAGACAGCACCTGAGTTACATATGAGGGTCACGGCAAAGGGTCTGAATACTTATGACCATGTGATATTTCAGTTTTTGTTTTTTAATAAATTTGCAAAAATTTCTACATTTCTGTTTTTTTCTGTCCAAGATGGGGTGCTGAGTGTACATTACTGAGAAATAAAATGAACTTTTTTGATTTTTGGAAAATGGCTGCAATGAAACAAAGAGTGAAAAATTTAAAGGGGTCTGAATACTTTCCGTACCCACTGTATATATATATATATATGTGTGTATATATGCATGTATACATGTATGTGTATATATGTATGTATTTTTGTTTTCTCTTACTATGTTTATTGTTATGCACCAAAACACTAAAAAGGAAATTCCTTGAATCTGGAAACTGAATGACGACACACCTCATTCTGATTTAGAGCAGCTCATTCTGCTGAGAAAACAACACTTTCTGCATATTTTCAGCATAACTGGTTACCTTTCTAGTTCAATAATGCCTGAATTAAAGCGCTGATACCTGTATAATAACAAAACCCGGTCTGGAGATTAGGAAGACCTACCATCCCCTTCGGGCCCAGAGTGCTCTTCACCAGATCTCCGATAGCAATGGCACCGATGAAGGACGACTGCAGCGGGGGAAACACACACATGTAGAAAAAACAAAGTTAAATACAGTTTCAGGAGGTTTGTTGTCTTCCAGGGCTGTAGGACTCGAGTCCGAGACCGTTTTACTATGGTCTCGGACTTGTCTCGGTCTCGGGCACTGGTCTTCCCAGATATGGCTTCTGGTCTAGACCGAGTCCAGGTGTCTTTATTATGTTGATGATGATATTGGAGGGAAAGGGAAACCCAAAATGATTGTCTTGATACTGTAATGTATAAGACCTTTTTATCTGTCCTGGACTCGGTCTTGTCTTGGACTCGACTAGTCCTGGTCTTGGATTTGACTTTGACTCGACTAAGGTGGTCTTGACTACAGCCCTGTTATTTACCCCTTCCACTGGTGCAATGATAAACCAGACAAGTTAGACCACCATAAAACCCTGAATCACATAAAAGGAACCCACCAGTCGTGCAGTCTCAGCTTTCTCTTCATCAGCTCCGTGTTTGAAGATGTTGACCGGGGCCATCGATAAGGACGCCTGCAGACAGGGACCCCCAAACACCCCCATTAATGACAGGGTACACACGTTACAGTAACACGTTTTAATTAGCCTGGTCCCACCAGACCCTGGTCCACTAGCCCGGTCCTACCAGACTCTCGTCCACTAGCCTGGTCATACCAGACTCTGGTCCTACCAGACTCTGGTCCATTATCCCGGTCCTACCAGACTCTGGTCCATTAGCCCGGTCCTACCAGACTCTGGTCCATTAGCCCGGTCCTACCAGACTCTGGTCCATTAGCCCGGTCCTACCAGACTCTGGTCCATTAGCCCGGTCCTACCAGACTCTGGTCCATTAGCCCGGTCCTACCAGACTCTGGTCCATTAGCCCGGTCTACCAGACTCTGGTCCATTAGCCCGGTCCTACCAGACTCCTGGTCCACTAGCCAAGTCCTACCAGACAGTGGTCCAAAAGTTGGTCATACCAGACTCTGGTCCATTAGCCCAGTCCTACCAGACCCTGGTCCACTAGCCCGGTCCTACCAGACCCTGGTCCACTAGCCCGGTCCTACCAGACCCTGGTCCACTAGCCCGGTCCTACCAGACCCTGGTCCACTAGCCCGGTCCTACCAGACCCTGGTCCACTAGCCCGGTTAGGATGTCCTACTCTGTTTATATCTCAGTGATGCTGCCTTAAAATGTATTATCTTGATTAAATTTGTATTTTATTATTGTTAATACTTTGGGTTCAGGGCCCTCACATAGCTAATTTAAACATATACTGTTTATATATGTGTCTCAGAACATACACATATACATACATGTATATGCATATATATATATATATATATATATATATATATATATATATATACATATATATATATATATATATACAAAAATAAACATAAATAAACAGTATATATTTAAATTAAAAGTGTGTGTAGCACGAAGGGGCTACAACTTACATTTGATTGCGCAAACGTGTATTAAAATGACAAATATGATTAAAAGTATCCGTTTTTTGGATTTGACGTGTACCTTTATTTAATTTACTACAGAACAATTTGCCTCGGGATGGACACAGTTTTATTTTTTATCTTGGAGCACAATTTCGCATAGACGGAACTATTTATTCCGAGCAGCCATGAACGCAGCAGCCGAGATACATCATCGTAGATGTAGAAACCGCTAGAAGCTTCCAAAATCCCGAAATATTCACAAATAAATCAAAAACGTAAAATCTTCTGACAACCACAGCTGTAGTGAGAGTCAGCTGGGAGTCTAAGTTAAGCGTGGCAAGGCTCACAACATTGTATTTTTAGTTGTTTTTTCCTATTTATTGTCTGTAATAGTTGACAGCCACAAAGCCCGAATGGCAAGCTAACGCAGCATGCTAACGGGGCTAACGAGAGAACAACAAGAACGCACAGTGTCTGATAAATACACCCTGCAACACAACAGCTAACATATTATCAGCGGTAGCGGACCCGACAGCATCACCAGACATTTTTAAAACAAATTAAAACAACAACAATGAGGCTGTTAGCTTAGCCGTTAGCACATCAATAGCGCCCATGTGCTTGCACGCCGGTTAACACCGCTAGCTAGCTAGCAGAAAGCTAAACGGACGCTACCAGCAACGTTTACGGGGCACAAAGGGTTTTAACAGACTATCTGCGAGTTAAGCTACTTGTAGACGTGAAAGCGTGTATTTCTTTACGGTTTATAAAACAGTAAAAACGTGTTAAAGCTCACCATGATGTCTGGGATTCAGGGGTTGAAGCTGGAACGCACACAGAAGAAGGGCTGGGCTGGGGAGTGACGCAGTTACGTAAAAACGTGATGCTGCGTGGTGCTGCGTTCGCGGCGGATCGTGGAAGACACCATCTGTTGAAAAATATGCCCAAATCTGCTTATTCATTCTTGTACACGTGTTTTGTTTAACGTGCATTACGTGTGTTCTGTAGTCTACACAACAACACCCATAATACAACAATAATACTATATATATATATATATATATATATATATATATATATATATATATATATATATATATATATATATATATATATATATAATTACACATTTATTTTATTTATTTATGTAAAGACAGGGGAATTCTGTGCAATTTCATTACAGTGCAATATTTAATACTTAACCATTTAATTTCATTACAGTGCAATATTTAATGCTCAGGATTTTTGATATACCAATAACTATATTTTTGCATTATGTGTATACAAACCCTCTATGTTTCTTACTATTTTTTATATTTTATATATGTAGATAGTTGCTCTCAGGACTGTGCACCATGTCCCCCCGTCTCTTCTTCTTCTGCACTACTTACATTTTATATTTTTATATGTCGTGTCGATACTGTAAAGGTTTTGATCAATCTCGTTGCACAGGTACTGCACTTGTGTATAATGACAATAAAGGCTTTCTATTCTATTCTATTCTATTATATTCTATGTATACATACCCCAAAATCATGGTTGCAGCTGTCGCCATGGTCCCGATACACGTCCAGGACGTATACTACGTCCTGCTACGTCCTGCTACGTCCTGCTAGGTCCTGCTGTGCCTTGTAACGCCGCACAGTGCCCTGCTATGCCATGAACTACTACAAAGAACTACTACATACTACTATTTTTTGGGACTGTTATTGCCACTCTTCATTCTAACCCCAACCGGTCGTCAGACACCGCCTACCAAGAGCCTGGGCCTGGGTCTGAGTCTGGGTCTGGGTCTGGGCCTGGGCCTGGGTCTGGGTCTGGGCCTGGGTCTGGGTCTGTCCCAGGTTTCTGCCTAAAAGGAAGTTTTTCCTCACCACTGTCTCCCTGTTGCTTGCTCTGGAGGAAACTACTAGACCTGTTGGGTCCTTGTAAATCCTGGAGTGTGGTCTAGACCTGCTCTATCTGTAAAGTGTCTCGAGATAACTCTTGTTATGAATTGATACTATAAATAAAATTGAATTGAATTGAATTGATACCATTTTGTGACCATTGCACATATTACATGTAGGGAGACCATGGTTGTAACAGCATCACTTTCACCAATATGGGAAGAGCCATGTGAGAAACTTCATGCATACCCACTCATTCCCTGATCTTGCATGTGAATCTGCACGGCTGTGAGAAGAAGTGTGCAGATTTTAGAGCCAAAACAGGCATTTTCAGGTAAGAAAGTCATTTTCAGGACCAAGTCTATAGTTTGATTAGGACTGATACTGTTGACATTTGAATTATAATGTATCTCGTATCAGGTAAAAGAGTTGGTTCTTACGTAAAAAGGCACAGCAGCATCTGCACTTCCTGCGGCGGTGGAAGAGGGCCCACCTCAGTCCATCCATCCAGACCACTTTCTACAAAGAAAGTGATCTGACCAGTGTTGGGCTACAAATCTGCCCCAAGGTTCGTTTTTAGGAAGGAAGAGATTCACGATTGCAGTTGGAGTATGGAGTGTACTTTATTACAGAACGTTCTGGAGACAAGATGCAGACAAAGTCCAGAGAGACACGTCTCCTGCAGTAGATCACCCAATTGTCCTACTTCCTCTTCCTCGGCTGTCCCCTTATTCCCACATGTCAGACACTCCCAATAGAAAGATCAGCAACTTTAGGTTTTGGTAGATACCCACAAGGTCATGTAAGCACATCGTTTATTACAAGGAGTACAGACTACTCCTTTGTCTGGTGTTATCTCTTCAACATGTCATTTACTCACCCCTACTGAACACAACACCTGCAATGATGATTAGAATTCACACAATATTAAACAAGGACTGCAAGGTTCCAGGGTACAAGCGGCCGAAATGGGTTTCCTCAGGAGGGGGGCTGGCGTCTCCCTTAGAGATCGGGTGAGAAGCTCAGTCCTCCGAGAGGAGCTCGGAGTAGAGCCGCTGCTCCTTCACGTCGAAAGGTGCCAGTTGAGGTGGTTCGGGCATCTGGTGAGGATGCCTCCTGGGGGGGTCCCTAGGGAGGTGGTCCAGGCGCGTCCAGCTGGGAGGAGGCCTCGGGGAAGACCCAGGACTAGGTGGAGGGACGTCCAGCTGGGAGGAGGCCTCGGGGAAGACCCAGGACTAGGTGGAGGGACGTCCAGCTGGGAGGAGGCCTCGGGGAAGACCCAGGACTAGGTGGAGGGACGTCCAGCTGGGAGGAGGCCTCGGGGAAGACCCAGGACTAGGTGGAGGGACGTCCAGCTGGGAGGAGGCCTCGGGGAAGACCCAGGACTAGGTGGAGGGACGTCCAGCTGGGAGGAGGCCTCGGGGAAGACCCAGGACTAGGTGGAGGGACGTCCAGCTGGGAGGAGGCCTCGGGGAAGACCCAGGACTAGGTGGAGGGACGTCCAGCTGGGAGGAGGCCTCGGGGAAGACCCAGGACTAGGTGGAGAGATTATATCTCCAACCTGGCCTGGGAACGCCTCGGGATCCCCCAGTCGGAGCTGGTTGATGTGGCTCGGGAAAGGGAAGTTTGGGGTCCCCTACTGGAGCTGCTGCCCCCGAGACCCGATACCGGTTAAGCGGATGAAGATGGATGGATGGATGGATGCAAGGTTCAACCACAGCTTCTTCCCCACTGCTGTCAGACTGCTGAACAATAAAACCCTGAAAACAGTCTAATCAATCTGAATATTCATGTACAAAATGCACCTGAATGCACCTGAATGCACCTGAATGCACCTGAATGCACCTTATTCTCTATTGCACTATTCCACTTTAAATACGGACATTTATACTTTATACTCTTTCCCAACTGTATGTATCTAGTATCTGGATATTTATATTTTTCAGTTTTTTTAGACGTTATGTATTTATATTTATCACTCTACATGCTCTGCACACCCATATAAGCATTTATTTATTTTCATTCATCTCGACTTTTCCACTGTGTTTTTGATTGTTTCTGCACGTAATTTCGCACTACAGTGTACTGTGGTGTGACAATAAAGAAATCTTGAATCTTGAAAATGTCATTTCATCGATGCTAATTTCAAACCACCATGCTAATGCAGAGGTCGTCCTTCGTCACACACACCCTTCTCCAGTAGAAGTTGATGCCGTTGTGCTTTATGATTTGTTGAAGTGTTTTCCTATTTGCTGTGATTGTCACTTCAGGGCCACCGTAAGCTTCTCCTCTGATATATTCTCTATATTTATGTTTTTGACTGTAACAATACTTTGCATTATTGTTTATCCCCTTTCAAAAATAGCCAAGGAAGTTCACACTTGTCTTAGTGTTTGAGGTGCAAACACTAAGACAAGTGGGAACTGGCTTAGTAATTAATCTTATTGGGATTCACACCAAAGGTCATTGCAATTTGAACAAAATAACAATTACATAGGCCTTCGCATACGCCAAACAATTAAAAAAACATCATCAAAACATGAATACGGAGGCATGTTCTGTTACATAGAACACATACACACATATACACATAGATAGGTTTTTTGTTTTATGATGAACATTTTATTGAAAGTTAAAACAAGGGAACAGACAAAATAAAAAGCTGTCATGTAAAGGTTTCCTTTCTTGTCTCTGATGTATAAATGTGTCTTTCTGTACTTTAAGGAGAAAAGAAGGAAAGAATAATGAAAGAGGAGGAAAACAGATGCTGCCTTCAAATGGGGTCGTGTTTACCACGTTCACAAGAAAGGAACTATTTACCGATCTGACCCTCGTGCTGTCTTCACTTTGGGATATTATTATATACTGGACTAGTCTGTATTGCAAGGTCCAGAAAATTGCGATTAATTGTGCCGCCCTAGTCTTAAAAATGTCTTAACCCCCTTGTGTTTTCTCCACCTCCGGGACCCTCTCGTGTCCCTCGGGTCAAACTGACCCGGGACTTATTTGGGGTTTTAAAAACAATTCTGAAATAACATTTTACTTCATAATCTATTAACAAATATTGTCTTTATCTCCATTTCCAACAGCTGAGATAACATCTATGTTTAGGGAATGCATCAGTCTCTACTAGAACACTATTAAACATGGAAGTGGGGTTAGTTTTATGTCATAAGGTTATAATTCATGTTAAAAATCCACTATGGAAACAACATAAGTGTCATATCCAGAATAATGTTCTGAGTCAGGAATACATGTTTATCACAGGAAATAAGGAAAGGACGCTGATTTACAGGTAGAAAAAATGTAACTTGGACCTTTTTTCTTCTTGTAGAAATCTGAAATGGGTCAATTTGAC
Organism: Etheostoma nigrum; assembly: GCA_029931835.1. NCBI lineage: Eukaryota > Metazoa > Chordata > Actinopteri > Perciformes > Percidae > Etheostoma > Etheostoma nigrum. The sequence goes on from CM057259.1 coordinate 22,908,036, forward strand.
CTGAATACCAGACGAGGGTCGGTGCGCCGGGTGCATGGTCCTAAAGGGCTCTACTTAGCAATCACAGGTGTGTTCTGGGTAACATGCAATCAACCAATCAGAGGTCCTCTCACATTCCCTTTAACAGCCAATCAGAGGTCCTCTCCCATTCCCTTTAACAGCCAATCAGACGTCCTCTCCCATTCCCTCTAACAGCCAATCAGACGTCCTCTCCCATTCCCTCTAACAGCCAATCAGACGTCCTCTCCCATTCCCTTTAACAGCCAGGTGTGTTTGGTCACTGCTCAACTGTTTACCTGCCGGTATGAATATTAGCATTTTGTATTTTCTTTTCATTTATTCGTCACGCCCCCAGTGTGTAAAGACCTTTAAGCACACGAGTTCCATTTGAAAGCAGAAATAAAACATATTTTCAAAAGCCCCGCCCACTCATCTCCTCTTCATCAGGCCCCGCCCCCTCATCTCCTCTTCATCAGGCCCCGCCCTCTCATCTCCTCTTCATCAGGCCCCGCCCTCTCATCTCCTCTTTATTAGACCCCGCCCTCTCATCTTTTCTTCATCAGGCCCCGCCCTCTCATCTCCTCTTTATTAGGCCCCGCCCTCTCATCTCCTCTTCCTCAGGCCCCGCCCTCTCATCTCCTCTTTATTAGGCCCCGCCCTCTCATCTCCTCTTCATCAGGCCCCGCCCTCTCATCTCCTCTTCATCAGGCCCCGCCCTCTCATCTCCTCTTTATCAGGCCCCGCCCTCTCATCTCCTCTTCATCAGGCCACGCCCTCTCATCTCCTCTTTATTAGGCCCCGCCCTCTCATCTCCTCTTCATCAGGCCCCGCCCTCTCATCTCCTCTTCATCAGGCCCCGCCTCCGGCCTCTGTGATTGGCAGCCTGGACAGGAAGGCAGTACATGTGCATGGGGAACTTCCTGAAGTAGCTGCTGACGAACGGTCTGTGGAGGACAGAAAGACACCTGGAGTTACCTTATAGTGGAGGAGTGATATTGTGGGGGTGCAATATTAACCCTCATGTTGTCCTCATGTTGTCCTCATGTTGTCCTCATGTTGTCCTCATGTTGTCCTCATGTTGTCCTCATGTTGTCCCCATGTTGTCTTCATGTTGTCCTCATGTTGTCCTCATGTTGTCCCCATGTTGTCTTCATGTTGTCTTCATATTGCCCTCATGTTGTCCCCATGTTGTCCCCATGTTGTCCTATATCAATGTCCTTTTTAATTCCCCAAGATAACATGATTGATTCCACCCAACGCTCTTTGCCAAGTACAAATCTCTACTTTCATTAATTTTGGGGCGTCTTATTCAATTTTATAGCATTGTAAAACAAATGGAAGTGTTTTTGAAATAGTATTGAGTAAAAGTTGACATATTCCAGTCTGTGATTATCATCAACATCCATTCCTTTAATTTTAGTCTCAATAATTCCTAATTTCTGCTTTTCTAACTCAAACATTAGGTATAATTTCCTATAAATGAGGTTTATTGACCAGAAATTCCAAAAATAACTGTAAAACTAAAGTTAATAAGTTAGTTGACCTTGGTGTGATTTTTGATTCAACCCTCTCCCTTGAGCCTCACATCCGTCATGTCATCAAAACCTCCTTCTTTCATCTTCGAAATATTGCCAAAATCAGACCCTCACTCACTCCCTCTGCTGCCGAAAGACTTATTCATGCCTTCATCTCCTCACGACTTGACTATTGCAACTCACTACTCCTCGGCATCAGCTCAGCCTCCATTAAAAGGCTCCAACTGGTTCAGAACTCAGCCGCACGACTCATCACCCGCTCCACATCCTGGACCCACATCACTCCGGTCCTGAAACAGCTACACTGGCTTCCCATTTCTCACCGGATCACATACAAAATCCTGGTCCTTACCTACAAAGCCATACACCACCTTGCCCCGTCCTACCTCACTGTCCTCCTCTCCCCCTACCAACCTCCACGGTCCCTCAGATCCAGCTCAGCCGGTCTCCTCTACGTCCCCCTACCAACCTCCACGGTCCCTCAGATCCACCTCAGCCGGTCTCCTCTACGTCCCCCTACCAACCTCCACGGTCCCTCAGATCCACCTCAGCCGGTCTCCTCTACGTCCCCCTACCAACCTCCACGGTCCCTCAGATCCAGCTCAGCCGGTCTCCTCTACGTCCCCCTACCAACCTCCACGGTCCCTCAGATCCAGCTCAGCCGGTCTCCTCTACGTCCCCCTACCAACCTCCACGGTCCCTCAGATCCAGCTCAGCCGGTCTCCTCTACGTCCCCCTACCAACCTTCACGGTCCCTCAGATCCAGCTCAGCCGGTCTCCTCTACGTCCCCCTACCAACCTTCACGGTCCCTCAGATCCACCTCAGCCGGTCTCCTCTACGTCCCCCTACCAACCTCCACGGTCCCTCAGATCCACCTCAGCCGGTCTCCTCTACGTCCCCCTACCAACCTCCACGGTCCCTCAGATCCAGCTCAGCCGGTCTCCTCTACGTCCCCCTACCAACCTTCACGGTCCCTCAGATCCAGCTCAGCCGGTCTCCTCTACGTCCCCCTACCAACCTTCACGGTCCCTCAGATCCACCTCAGCCGGTCTCCTCTACGTCCCCCTACCAACCTCCACGGTCCCTCAGATCCAGCTCAGCCGGTCTCCTCTACGTCCCCCTACCAACCTCCACGGTCCCTCAGATCCAGCTCAGCCGGTCTCCTCTACGTCCCCCTACCAACCTTCACGGTCCCTCAGATCCAGCTCAGCCGGTCTCCTCTACGTCCCCCTACCAACCTTCACGGTCCCTCAGATCCACCTCAGCCGGTCTCCTCTACGTCCCCCTACCAACCTCCACGGTCCCCCAGATCCACCTCAGCCGGTCTCCTCTACGTCCCCCTACCAACCTTCACGGTCCCCCAGATCCACCTCAGCCGGTCTCCTCTACGTCCCCCTACCAACCTTCACGGTCCCCCAGATCCACCTCAGCCGGTCTCCTCTACGTCCCCCTACCAACCTTCACGGTCCCTCAGATCCACCTCAGCCGGTCTCCTCTACGTCCCCAAGTCAAAGCTCTGCAGTTTTGGGGACAGAGCCTTTTTCCAGGGCAGCTCCCAGGCTCTGGACCTCCCTCCCCCATGAGATCCGCATCTCTGAGTCCCTCACCATTTTCCAGTCCCGTCTGAAGACCCATCTCTTCTGTTCTGCCTATCCTTAGTTTTTTTTTTTTTTATCTACTGTTTCTACTCTGTAAAGCGACTTTGAGCTTGGGAAAAGCGCTATACAAATTCAATTTATTATTATTATTATTATTATTATTATTATTATTATTATTATTATTAGTGTTATGTAGTGTTGAAAACATAAAAAAAAAGTGACAAACATTTAATAAAAAGGGACAAAAACGTAAGAAAAAGTTAAAAACATCGATAAAAAGTGTCAACAAAAATCCGTGTATCATTCGTTCATTCGTTTTTCAAAATAAAACCAAAACTCAAAAAACAAATAAATGGCTTGTTTCCTCACGGATTAACAAAAGTGTCGATTTTCAATTTTCAATTTTGACGGGAAGACGACACAAGGGTTAAATTAAAGTGCAGTTGCCGGGGCGGTTGTGTACTTGGCGACCCGCTGGCTGAGGCTCAGGAAACACAGGCCGGTTCTCAGCTCGTGGTTCTCCTGCTGACGGAGGGATCGAACTTCCTGCTGCCGCTCGGCGTCCAGACGTCCCGACTCGCGGAGCTCCGCCTCGATGCGGCCCAACTGCAACACACATGTGTGAACTATGTTAATATTTTGAACAGTTAATATGTGAACGTCCCCTATATGAGGATCAATAAAGCTTATTCTATTTTACATTATACAGCACAGTGAAGCTCAAACATCACAACAAGAGGAATGAGAAGAAAAAACATTTCTGAGAAGGGGGCTTTAAGTAAAAGATGTTCAAATCTTAATGTATTTCAATAAAAAAAAGTCAACCAGGTTTGTCTCATGTGTCACATGTTTATG
>CM057259.1:22922024-22959524 GCA_029931835.1 Etheostoma nigrum
CTGAGGAGACACACATGAACACACACATTTAATATCCTGAGGAGACACACATGAACACACACATTTAATATCCTGAGGAGACACACATGAACACACACATATGTAATATCCTGAGGAGACACACATGAACACACACATTTAATATCCTGAGGAGACACACATGAACACACACATTTAATATCCTGAGGAGACACACATGAACACACACATTTAATATCCTGAGGAGACACACATGAACACACACATATGTAATACCCTGAGGAGACACACATGAACACACACATTTAATATCCTGAGGAGACACACATGAACACACACATTTAATATCCTGAGGAGACACACATGAACACACACATTTAATATCCTGAGAGACACACATGAACACACACATTTAATATCCTGAGGAGACACACATGAACACACACATTTAATATCCTGAGGAGACACACATGAACACACACATTTAATATCCTGAGGAGACACACATGAACACACACATATGTAATATCCTGAGGAGACACACATGAACACACACATTTAATATCCTGAGGAGACACACATGAACACACACATTTAATATCCTGAGAGACACACATGAACACACACATTTAATATCCTGAGGAGACACACATGAACACACACATTTAATATCCTGAGGAGACACACATGAACACACACATTTAATATCCTGAGGAGACACACATGAACACACACATATGTAATATCCTGAGGAGACACACATGAACACACACACATTTAATATCCTGAGGAGACACACATGAACACACACATTTAATATCCTGAGGAGACACACATGAACACACACATTTAATATCCTGAGGAGACACACATGAACACACACATTTAATAATTAATAATAATAATTTCTTTTGTTTTGTCCGTATTATGATGAGTTAAGAACACCGGAAATGTCTTTGTGTACTAATGGAGTAGTTGTTTAGAGATATAAAATCTATATAATATTCATCTATAAAATATATAAAATATATATGTACAGTGTATATCTATATCCATATGTTTACATATGGATATAGATATTTATATAGATATGTATATATGTGTATGTATGTATATATGTGTATATACAGTACATATGTATATACACATATATATATACATATATGTATATACTGTATATACACATATACTGTATATACAAATATATATATACATATATGTATATCCTGTATATACACATATACTTAACGGTTTGGAATGAATAATAAAAGGCGTGTCCTTAAAGAAGCGGAGGAAGGATTCTTACGGCCACTGTGGAGCGAAAGTGATACGAGCTGTGATGAAGACGAGCCACGTGAAGAGGCCATTCATGTTCCCCCTGCAGAAACAGCACAGAGACACCATTAACCCTCAAAAACATCAGATACGGGTACTCAGAGGTACAACCCTCAAAAACATCAGCTCTACGGGTACTCAGAGGTACAACCCTTAAAAACATCAGCTCTACGGGTACTCAGAGGTACAACCCTCAAAAACATCAGATATACGGGTACTCAGAGGTACAATCCTTAAAAACATCAGCTCTACGGGTACTCAGAGGTACAATCCTTAAAAACATCAGCTCTACGGGTACTCAGAGGTACAACCCTCAAAAACATCAGCTCTACGGGTACTCAGAGGTACAACCCTCAAAAACATCAGATACGGGTACTCAGAGGTACAACCCTCAAAAACATCAGATACGGGTACTCAGAGGTACAACCCTCAAAAACATCAGATACGGGTACTCAGAGGTACAACCCTCAAAAACAGATAGAGCAGGTCTAGACCCTCTATAATTTACAGATATAGCAGGTCTAGACCTCTCTATAATTTACAGGTAGAGCAGGTCTAGACCTCTTTATAATTTACAGATAGAGCAGGTCTAGACCTCTCTATAATTTACAGATAGAGCAGGTCTAGACCACTCTATAATTTACAGATAGAGCAGGTCTAGACCGCTCTATAATTTACAGATAGAGCAGGTCTAGACCGCTCTATAATTTACAGGTAGAGCAGGTCTAGACCGCTCTATAATTTACAGATAGAGCAGGTCTAGACCGCTCTATAATTTACAGGTAGAGCAGGTCTAGACCGCTCTATAATTTACAGATAGAGCAGGTCTAGACCGCTCTATAATTTACAGGTAGAGCAGGTCTAGACCGCTCTATAATTTACAGATAGAGCAGGTCTAGACCACTCTATAATTTACAAGGACCCAAGACGACCAAGCGCGTGTTATATGAGCCTTTTATACATTGTTGTGTGAAATAAACAACGGACAAATAGAGTCTTTAAATGCTTCAGATGTAAAATTATTTGCTGTGAAAGTGACGTCAAAATGAATGGGAGTCAATGGGATGCTAACTATGGCTAAGTGCTTCGTAGCATGGATTTGTGTCCATGTCCCTGATTAGTGTGAGCGTAGCTGTGATTAGCATGTTGTCCTCCTAGTGTGAGGAAACCCTGCCACACATCCATTATTCATCACTTCCTGCATTATTTACTGTAATGGTACCTGAGCTAGTGGACTGGTACCTCAGCGACCCTAAATCCAACACACACACACACACACACACACACACACATACACACATATGACACACACGCACACACTGGACACACGCACACACACACGGACACACGCACGCACACACACGACACACACACACACACACACACAGGACGGATACACACACATGACACACACACACTGGACGGATACACACACATGACACACACTGGACACACGCACACACACACTGGACAGATACACACACACACACACACACACACAGGACGGATACACACACATGACACACACACAGGACGGATACACACACATGACACACACTGGACACACGCACACACACACTGGACAGATACCCACACACACACACACACACTGGACACACGCACACACACACTGGACAGATACCCACACACACACACACACACACACACAGGACGGATACACACACATGACACACACACAGGACGGATACACACACATGACACACACTGGACACACGCACACACACACTGGACAGATACACACACACACACACACTGGACAGATTCACACACACACACACACACAGGACGGATACACACACATGACACACACACACTGGACGGATACACACACATGACACACACTGGACACACGCACACACACACTGGACAGATACACACACGACACACAGACACACACACACGCGCACGGACACACACACACGACACACACTGGACACACGCACACACACACTGGGCACATGCACACACACACTGGACAGATACACACACATATACACACACACGACACACACACTGGACAGATACACACACGACACACAGGACACACACACGACGCACACACACACACACACACACACACGGACACACGCACACACACACTGGGCACATGCACACACACACTGGACAGATACACACACATGACACACACTGGACACACGCACACACACACTGGACAGATACACACACGACACACAGGACACACACACGCGCACACACACACACACACACACACACACCGGACACACGCACACACACACTGGGCACACGCACACACACACTGGACAGATACACACACATACACACACACACACACACACTGGACGGATACACACACATACACACACACACACACACACTGGACGGATACACACACATGACACACACTGGACACATGCACAGACACACGCACACACATTCACTCACACACACACACACACACACACACACACACACACACACATCAAGCATGGATATACAGTTTACCTCTATTGTTTATTTTATCTTATGCCGTTATATGTATTTAATCTGTTTTGTTCTATTTAATCTCATCTTTAATGTTCTTTTTTTAATGCCTTTGTGTCTTATTTAAAGCACTTGAAGGGGGGCGCCCGGATAGTTACTCCTCGACGCAGCGGGCCAGGGTTTGACTCCGCCCTGCGACCCTTTGCTGCATGTCACCCCCCCCCCCTCCCCTTTCATGTCTTCTGCTGTCCTATCAAAATAAAGGCTGAAAATGCCCTTAAAAAAAGTACTTGATGGGGATAGTTTGGAGTTTTGGTGGTGGTGGACGCCCCCCCCCGTTTGGGATATTGTGTAACTTTGGTTTATCCGAACTTACACAAACGCCACACAACAATAGGCGCGATATAGCCCGGTTTGAAAAAGACACGTCATTCCCTTAACCCAGTGTGCACTGTGTTTATCGATCCTAAAGGACAGTGTGGTTCAGGAAAGCACACTCCCTGCAACAGGTCCTGTCAGATGTTTACCTGGGTGTTGGACGGGTATTTGCTCCAGGTGACGGGGTTCACGTCCAGCAGAGAGGAGCAGGCCTCCGACTCATCGAAGCTGCACAGATGAACCACCAGCAGCTCCGTGGAGCTACGCAGAAACAATACAAATACACATGCAAATATATAGAAATACAACATTATTTACTGCCATGTCTAGTTATAATAACATAAGAACATTACTTACTGCCATTTCTAGTTTTAATAATAATAATAATAATATATAAGAACATCATTTACTGCCATTTCTAGTTATAATAATAATAATAATATATAAGAACATTATTTACTGCCATTTCTAGTTTTAATAATAATAATAATAATATATGAGAACATTAATTACTGCCATGTCCAGTTTTAATAATAATAATAATAATAATAATATATAAGAACATTACTTACTGCCATTTCTAGTTTTAATAATAATAATAATAATATATAGAACATTAATTACTGCCATGTCCAGTTTTAATAATAATAATAATAATAATAATATATAAGAACATCATTTACTGCCATTTCTAGTTTTAATAATAATAATAATAATAATAATATATAAGAACATTACTTACTGCCATTTCTAGTTTTAATAATAATAATAATAATATATAAGAACATTAATTTACTGCCATGTCCAGTTTTAATAATAATAATAATATATAAGAACATTATTTACTGCCATTTCTAGTTATAATAATAATAATAATAATAATAATATATAAGAACATTACTTACTGCCATTTCTAGTTTTAATAATAATAATAATAATATATAAGAACATTATTTACTGTATGTATACAATATATAAACTGTATATATACATAATGTTTTGTCAACCCTAATTGTATTAATTTCTTTCTCTAAAGATTTTTGGTATTAAATGTGTGTACTTACTTCAGGGTTAGGGTTATATAAATACAGTATATATATATATATATATATATATATATTATATATATATATATGTATATGTGTACTTACTTCATGAGCAGGGTGACTCTCATGTTGACGGGGACGAACTGGCTGATGGGAACTCTGTAGATGTAGTTTCCGTGCCTGAGGGGAAAGTTTCAAGTACATGTGTGTGTACTGTGTTCTAACATGTATATATATTTTGTTTATTTTAATGTTTTACATGTTCAATTAAACTACCACTACACACGTTGTAATTTACACCCTGTAGTATACATATAATGTAGTAATCACGGTGTATTTCCTGTTTTTCTTCACTCACCCACACCCGTCTCTGAGACAGTATTTGCTGTCGATCTCCTGCTGGTTTTCTTTGATCATTATCGAATGGATCGTGGTGTTCGTCCCTGACGAGGGAGAAGCATAAAGACACATCACATTGCGTGCTTAATGTTTTTTAAAAACAAAAAAGTAAAATCCAACTTTATTCCCCATCTGTCAGCAGAGGTGGGTAGTAACGAGGTACATTTACTCCAGTTACATGTACTCCGTTACATGTACTCTGTTACATTTACTCGAGTAAGAAAGAAAATAGAGAAAGTAGGGGAGAGGATGTTAACTAAGCTGACATCCATCATGGACAACACCTCTCCCCCCTCCCCCCATATGACACTGGGGGGTCCCTGAGCACCTACCCTGAGCACTTACTTTTTACAATATTATTTATGGTCCCAGGTAAATATAACTTATATTATGGTTACCTACTTTTGCTATATTACTTTAATTACATATTCAATTTAATTTTAACGTCACTTACTTACACTGCAATATTGTTTTTTTATACTATGGCAACCGTACGTTACAAGACCTTTACAAAGACCTTTACAAAACCTTTACAAGACCTTTACAAAACCTTTACAAAACCTTTACAAGACCTTTACAAGACCTTTACAAGACCTACAAAACCTTTACAAGACCTTTACAAGACCTTTACAATACCTTTACAAGACCTTTACAAGACCTTTACAAGACCTTTACAAAACCTTTACAAAACCTTTACAAAACCTTTACAAAACCTTTACAAGACCTTTACAAGACCTTTACAAGACCTACAAAACCTTTACAAGACCTTTAGAAGACCTTTACAAGACCTTTACAAGACCTTTACAATACCTTTACAAGACCTTTACAAGACCTTTACAAGACCTTTACAAAACCTTTACAAGACCTTTACAAGACCTTTACAAGACCTACAAAACCTTTACAAGACCTTTACAAGACCTTTACAAAACCTTTACAAGACCTTTACAAGACCTTTACAAGACCTTTACAATACCTTTACAATACCTTTACAAAACCTTTACAAGACCTTTACAATACCTTTACAAGACCTTTACAAGACCTTTACAAGACCTTTACAAGACCTTTACAATACCTTTACAATACCTTTACAAGACCTTTACAAGACCTTTACAAAACCTTTACAAGACCTTTACAAGACCTTTACAATACCTTTACAAGACCTTTACAAGACCTTTACAAGACCTTTACAAGACCTTTACAATACCTTTACAATACCTTTACAAGACCTTTACAAGACCTTTACAAGACATTTACAAAACCTTTACAAGACCTTTACAAGACCTTTACAATACCTTTACAAGACCTTTACAAGACCTTTTCAAGACCTTTACAATACCTTTACAAGACCTTTACAAGACCTTTACAATACCTTTACAATACCTTTACAAGACCTTTACAAGACCTTTACAAGACCTTTGCAATATATTTACAAGAACTTTACAAGACCTTTACAATACCTTTGCAATATATTTACAATACCTTTACAAACCCTTTACAAGACCTTTACAAGACCTTTACAATACCTTTACGAGACCTTTTTTTGATGCTACTTTACATTAAGTCTATAGTTTGTTTGCTTTTTACTGTAGAAAACCGCTGCTGCTGTAATAAGGGAACGTCCCCACTGTGGAATGAATAAAGTATTATCTAATGTAATCTAAGTTTTTGAAAACATTATACTTCTAGGAGTAGTTTTAAATCACTATACTTTTACTTTTACTTGAGTAGATTAGTGAAGAAGAAACTGTCTTCCTCCGCTACATCAGGCTACAATGAGCTTCTTACTTTTCTTTTTAACTCTGTTACCCCCCCTCGTTTTACAGCGTCTTCTGTGTCGACCAAAACAAAACGGACACGTCAGCATTCAAAAACTCAACATCTAGCTAACTTGAGGAAACGTAGCGGTAATTTTTGTTTTTGCTGTGGAAAGGCTTTTGTCTTTTAGGTTGCATATGTTTCAAACATACAGTACAGTATCCATCCTAATTTGATGTGATAAGTCTCTTAAGTAATACTTAAGCTATTTTGTAATTAAAGAAGTAGAAGGCGAATACTCACAGTCTCGGGCATTTTTCAACTTGTCATAAAAGTCTTCTGTTCTTCTTTCTGTTGAGCAAAATCAGACCAACAATTAATATATATAGATATATAATAGATATATAATCTATAACTATAAACCGAGGAGCGTGTGTGTGTGTGTGTGTGTGTGTGTGTGTGTGTGTCCATTGTCTTTCAAATATCTCCAATCTACTTCACACTTGGTGAATAAACTTGGTGTTCAGAATTAGGGACATTTTGGACAGCGTTGGATATTATATATATATATATATATATACATATATATATATATATATATATTGAAAAAACTGTCAATAAAACTAAACAACCGCACAAAAAGGGTTGAGGAAAAAAAGAAAACATTGGCTCTTCTGTATCTACCCTTCACAATAAAAGCCCAGCTTAAATTCTCTCCATCTGTATGCAACCTCATTCTATTAATGCATGTTACTAACTCAACTTCTTCCCTTTCCAGGAGTCTTGTGCTCTCTCGCCCCTCTCCTCTCTCCTCCTATCGCTTCCTGCAGGTGTTTCTGGCTCTGGATCTGTGGTTGGAGTCACCTGCTGCCTCCATGTTCCTGCTCCACACCCTCTGCTGCAATTATCCATGTCTCTCTCTCTCTGTCTGTCTGTCTGTCTCTTCTCTGTCTCTCTCTCCTTCTCTCACCCCCAACCGGTCGAGGCAGACCCTGAGCCATGGTTCTGCTCCAGGTTTCTGCCTCTTAAAGGAAGTGTTTCCTTGCCTCTGTGGCCTAGTGCTTGCTCTTGGTGGGAACTGTTGGGTTTCTGTAAATAACATCCCAGAGTCTGGTCTAGACCTGCTCTTTATGGAAAGACCTGGGAGATAAATAACATCCCAGAGTCTGGTCTAGACCTGCTCTTTATGGAAAGACCTGGGAGATAAATAACATCCCAGAGTCCGGTCTAGACCTGCTCTTTATGGAAAGACCTGGGGGATAAATAACATCCCAGAGTCCGGTCTAGACCTGCTCTTTATGGAAAGACCTGGGAGATAAATAACATCCCAGAGTCCGGTCTAGACCTGCTCTTTATGGAAAGACCTGGGAGATAAATAACATCCCAGAGTCTGGTCTAGACTTGCTCTTTATGGAAAGACCTGGGAGATAAATAACATTTCAGAGTCCGGTCTAGACCTGCTCTTTATGGAAAGACCTGGGAGATAAATAACATCCCAGAGTCCGGTCTAGACCTGCTCTTTATGGAAAGACCTGGGAGATAAATAACATCCCAGAGTCCGGTCTAGACCTGCTCTTTATGGAAAGACCTGGGAGATAAATAACATCCAGAGTCTGGTCTAGACCTGCTCTTTATGGAAAGACCTGGGAGATAAATAACATCCCAGAGTCTGGTCTAGACCTGCTCTTTATGGAAAGACCTGGGAGATAAATAACATCCCAGAGTCTGGTCTAGACCTGCTCTTTATGGAAAGACCTGGGAGATAAATAACATCCCAGAGTCCGGTCTAGACCTGCTCTTTATGGAAAGACCTGGGAGATAAATAACATCCCAGAGTCTGGTCTAGACCTGCTCTTTATGGAAAGACCTGGGAGATAAATAACATCCCAGAGTCCGGTCTAGACCTGCTCTTTATGGAAAGACCTGGGAGATAAATAACATCCCAGAGTCTGGTCTAGACTTGCTCTTTATGGAAAGACCTGGGAGATAAATAACATCCCAGAGTCCGGTCTAGACCTGCTCTTTATGGAAAGACCTGGGAGATAAATAACATCCCAGAGTCCGGTCTAGACCTGCTCTTTATGGAAAGACCTGGGAGATAAATAACATCCCAGAGTCTGGTCTAGACCTGCTCTTTATGGAAAGACCTGGGAGATAAATAACATCCCAGAGTCCGGTCTAGACCTGCTCTTTATGGAAAGACCTGGGAGATAAATAACATCCCAGAGTCTGGTCTAGACCTGCTCTTTATGGAAAGACCTGGGAGATAAATAACATCCCAGAGTCTGGTCTAGACCTGCTCTTTATGGAAAGACCTGGGAGATAAATAACATCCCAGAGTCCGGTCTAGACCTGCTCTTTATGGAAAGACCTGGGAGATAAATAACATCCCAGAGTCCGGTCTAGACCTGCTCTTTATGGAAAGACCTGGGAGATAAATAACATCCCAGAGTCTGGTCTAGACCTGCTCTTTATGGAAAGACCTGGGAGATAAATAACATCCCAGAGTCCGGTCTAGACCTGCTCTTTATGGAAAGACCTGGGAGATAAATAACATCCCAGAGTCCGGTCTAGACCTGCTCTTTATGGAAACACCGGGGAGATAACTGTTGTTGTGATTTAGCGCTGTATAAATAAAATTGAATTGAATTTAATCGAAATTAAATTCCCTCAAAGCTATTTTTTCTGAGATTTTCCTTCACCTCCCTCAGACTCACCCTGGGTTCGGTTTTGTAAGTGTGCTGCTAACTTATAACCCTAATAGCATTACTACCTTCGCTAATTAAATCCCTACTTTAATGTTATTTTATCCACCAAAGCCAATAAGCATTGTTTAGAAATGCATGCCTCTGCAGAAGTGTTTTTGTGTAATGGGAAAATTACATTTGAACATGATTTTGAAGAACATATTCTTCATTTATTCCTGTGCCTTTCCCTACATATAAATCAGCCTTAAAAATCCTTTATCAGTCGGGCACTTATTTACATATGTGTGCAACGGCACATGTTTGGTGTTTGTGTCTCTAATATAAAAGGCTGGGGGTGTGTCTCTAATATAAAAGGCTGGGGATGTGTCTCTAATATAAAAGGCTGGGGGTGTGTCTCTAATATAAAAGGCTGGAGGTGTGTCTCTAATATAAAAGGCTGGGGGTGTGTCTCTAATATAAAAGGCTGGGGGTGTGTCTCTAATATAAAAGGCTGGGGGTGTGTCTCTAATATAAAAGGCTGGGGGTGTGTCTCTAATATAAAAGGCTGGGGGTGTGTCTCTATTATAAAAGGCTGGAGGTGTGTCTCTAATATAAAAGGCTGGAGGTGTGTCTCTAATATAAAAGGCTGGGGGTGTGTCTCTAATATAAAAGGCTGGAGGTGTGTCTCTAATATAAAAGGCTGGGGATGTGTCTCTAATATAAAAGGCTGGGGGTGTGTCTCTAATATAAAAGGCTGGGGATGTGTCTCTAATATAAAAGGCTGGGGGTGTGTCTCTAATATAAAAGGCTGGGGGTGTGTCTCTAATATAAAAGGCTGGGGGTGTGTCTCTAATATAAAAGGCTGGGGGTGTGTCTCTAATATAAAAGGCTGGAGGTGTGTCTCTAATATAAAAGGCTGGGGGTGTGTCTCTATTATAAAAGGCTGGAGGTGTGTCTCTAATATAAAAGGCTGGGGATGTGTCTCTAATATAAAAGGCTGGAGGTGTGTCTCTAATATAAAAGGCTGGGGATGTGTCTCTATTATAAAAGGCTGGGGGTGTGTCTCTATTATAAAAGGCTGGAGGTGTGTCTCTAATATAAAAGGCTGGGGATGTGTCTCTATTATAAAAGGCTGGGGGTGTGTCTCTATTATAAAAGGCTGGAGGTGTGTCTCTAATATAAAAAGCTGGGGATGTGTCTCTAATATAAAAGGCTGGGGGTGTGTCTCTAATATAAAAGGCTGGGGGTGTGTCTCTAATATAAAAAGCTGGGGATGTGTCTCTAATATAAAAGGCTGGAGGTGTGTCTCTAATATAAAAGGCTGGGGGTGTGTCTCTAATATAAAAGGCTGGGGGTGTGTCTCTAATATAAAAAGCTGGGGATGTGTCTCTAATATAAAAGGCTGGAGGTGTGTCTCTAATATAAAAGGCTGGGGGTGTGTCTCTAATATAAAAGGCTGGGGGTGTGTCTCTAATATAAAAGGCTGGAGGTGTGTCTCTAATATAAAAGGCTGGAGGTGTGTCTCTAATATAAAAAGCTGGGGATGTGTCTCTAATATAAAAGGCTGGGGGTGTGTCTCTAATATAAAAGGCTGGGGGTGTGTCTCTAATATAAAAGGCTGGAGGTGTGTCTCTAATATAAAAGGCTGGGGGTGTGTCTCTAATATAAAAGGCTGGGGGTGTGTCTCTAATATAAAAGGCTGGGGGTGTGTCTCTAATATAAAAGGCTGGAGGTGTGTCTCTAATATAAAAGGCTGGGGGTGTGTCTCTATTATAAAAGGCTGGAGGTGTGTCTCTAATATAAAAGGCTGGGGATGTGTCTCTAATATAAAAGGCTGGAGGTGTGTCTCTAATATAAAAGGCTGGGGATGTGTCTCTATTATAAAAGGCTGGGGGTGTGTCTCTATTATAAAAGGCTGGAGGTGTGTCTCTAATATAAAAGGCTGGGGATGTGTCTCTATTATAAAAGGCTGGGGGTGTGTCTCTATTATAAAAGGCTGGAGGTGTGTCTCTAATATAAAAAGCTGGGGATGTGTCTCTAATATAAAAGGCTGGGGGTGTGTCTCTAATATAAAAGGCTGGGGGTGTGTCTCTAATATAAAAAGCTGGGGATGTGTCTCTAATATAAAAGGCTGGAGGTGTGTCTCTAATATAAAAGGCTGGGGGTGTGTCTCTAATATAAAAGGCTGGGGGTGTGTCTCTAATATAAAAAGCTGGGGATGTGTCTCTAATATAAAAGGCTGGAGGTGTGTCTCTAATATAAAAGGCTGGGGGTGTGTCTCTAATATAAAAGGCTGGGGGTGTGTCTCTAATATAAAAGGCTGGAGGTGTGTCTCTAATATAAAAGGCTGGAGGTGTGTCTCTAATATAAAAAGCTGGGGATGTGTCTCTAATATAAAAGGCTGGGGGTGTGTCTCTAATATAAAAGGCTGGGGGGTGTGTCTCTAATATAAAAGGCTGGGGGTGTGTCTCTAATATAAAAGGCTGGGGGGGTGTCTCTAATATAAAAGGCTGGGGATGTGTCTCTAATATAAAAGGCTGGGGGGGTGTCTCTAATATAAAAGGCTGGAGGTGTGTCTCTAATATAAAAGGCTGGGGGTGTGTCTCTATTATAAAAGGCTGGAGGTGTGTCTCTAATATAAAAGGCTGGGGATGTGTCTCTAATATAAAAGGCTGGGGGTGTGTCTCTATTATAAAAGGCTGGAGGTGTGTCTCTAATATAAAAGGCTGGGGGTGTGTCTCTAATATAAAAGGCTGGAGGTGTGTCTCTAATATAAAAGGCTGGGGGTGTGTCTCTAATATAAAAGGCTGGGGGTGTGTCTCTAATATAAAAGGCTGGGGGTGTGTCTCTAATATAAAAGGCTGGAGGTGTGTCTCTAATATAAAAGGCTGGGGGTGTGTCTCTAATATAAAAGGCTGGAGGTGTGTCTCTAATATAAAAGGCTGGAGGTGTGTCTCTAATATAAAAGGCTGGGGGTGTGTCTCTAATATAAAAGGCTGGGGGTGTGTCTCTATTATAAAAGGCTGGAGGTGTGTCTCTAATATAAAAGGCTGGGGGTGTGTCTCTAATATAAAAGGCTGGGGGTGTGTCTCTAATATAAAAGGCTGGGGGTGTGTCTCTAATATAAAAGGCTGGGGGTGTGTCTCTAATATAAAAGGCTGGGGGTGTGTCTCTAATATAAAAGGCTGGGGGGGTGTCTCTAATATAAAAGGCTGGGGGTGTGTCTCTAATATAAAAGGCTGGGGGTGTGTCTCTAATATAAAAGGCTGGGGGTGTGTCTCTAATATAAAAGGCTGGGGGTGTGTCTCTAATATAAAAGGCTGGGGGTGTGTCTCTAATATAAAAGGCTGGGGGTGTGTCTCTAATATAAAAGGCTGGGGATGTGTCTCTAATATAAAAGGCTGGGGGTGTGTCTCTAATATAAAAGGCTGAGCGCCTGCACACAGCAGGTTGTTCAATGCAACCACCATTTCAGATTAAAAAGTGTTGCTACACTCTAAGAAATATCTGTAAATTAACAGTTGTTTGACTGTATATTTTAACAGAAATTGTCCGTAGTACGTGATTCACAGGTATATTTCTGTTAATTTACACTTTGAATTGCATTATGGGAACTTCATCTCTGCCAAATCATTCTGTTATGTTTTTTTACTGTAGGAACACCATTAAATAACAGAAAATATATGTTTTTTTAATTATGGTAGAAAGTCGGCTTCCAGTACTGTTTCTGTTATTTTACAGATTTTTTTCTTAGATTGTACGTTTTGTCGGGGCTGAACGTCGGCTTGTTGTTACCTGCCACATCAGACATTTCTTCTCCAGCTGATGTGGTGGAGGTGGAGCCCTGGCTGCCCCCTGCAGGCGGAGGGCAGCAGTACACCCGTTCACAGTACAGCAGATCACAGAAGTCCACGTCGGGCGGCCAGCAGCCAGGGGGACTCGTCTCTGGGACTGGTCAAAAGAAGTGGGAGTTAACGTTATAAAAATTAGCTGTTTTTTTAAAAAATTGTTTTTATTTCAGTTAGCACTGCTGCTAATATGTATATAAATGGATTTGGATCATGTGGAAAAGTAAAAAGCAGAAGACATTTGAGTAAGTGTAGTGCCTCTAATATTCTTCTGTAATTTGATATGGTTGTAAGATCAATATTTGCAGGTAAAAGTCAATATGTGAATGGTCACATGCTTTTATTTTGGTAGATTTACTACTTTACTTCGGCACATTGTCTTGATTACTTTCTTCCAAAAATGAGATTGCAAATAACTAAATTAGACCTTATTTTTCATTTGGTGACGAAAAAACAAACAGAAAAAATTGACACACCAGAATAAGTTTTTTAATTTTTTGTTTGACACCAGGGCTGGAGTACTCAAGTCCGGTCTTGGACTCGAGTCCGGACTCGAGACCGTTTTTCTATGGTCTCTGACTTGTCTCAGACTCGCTAGTATTTGGACTCGGACTTGGCTCGGTCTCGGCCACTGGTCTTGCCCAATATGGCTTCTGGTCTCGACTGAGTCCAGGTGTCTTTATTATGTTGATAATAATATTGGAGGGAAAGGGAAACCCAAAATGATTGTCTTGATACTGTCATGCATAAGACCTTTATTCTGTCCTGGACTCGGTCTTGACTCGGACTCGAACCTTTTTGGACTCGGTCTTGTCTTGGACTCGACTAGTCCTGGTCTTGGACTTGTCTTGGACTCGACTAAGGTGGTCTTGACTACAGCCCTATTTGACACCTTTAACAAATATACTTGTTTTTAATTTTCTAATTACAAATGAATTACGGATTATCCACTGATAGACTATTATTAATTAATCAGTGGCTGTCTTCACATTAGATTATCCCGATCATCCGTGTACACATTCAGACTGGATCCTACATGACAGGTGTTGTGACGTTGTTGGTTACCTGTGCTACTCCAGGCCGTGGTCGACACAGGAACCACGCTGCCGTTACTACCAGACAAAAAAACAACAATCAGCAAAAACAACCCCACACAGAGCTCCCAAATCCTGTTTAACCTCTCCCTGGTCCAGACAGTCCTCCCGCCCGGCCTAAAATCATCCCAGTGTCGGAGAAGTCTCCATCATCAGCCTAAATGATTACCGACCTGTGGCCCTCACCCTGGTTATCATGAAGTGCTTCGAGAGACTTGTTCTCCAACATATCAAGGACTACCTCCCCCCCAGACCTGGAGCCACCTGGAGCAGCAGCAGAGCTACGTCCAGATGCTCTTTGTGGATTACAGCTCCGCTTTCAACACAATCATCCCGGGCATTCTCATCTCCAAACTGGTCTCTCTCGGCCTCCCCCCTCTCACGAGGACTTTCTCACCAATCGGCTACAGACGGTGAGACTGGTCCCCCACCTCTCCTCCACTCGCATGTTGAGTACCGGCTCCCCTCAGGGCTGCGTGCTGAGCCCCCTCCTGTACTGTCTCTACACCCACGACTGCAGTCCGGCCCACAACAACCACCTCATCGTCAAGTTTGCCAACGACACCAAGGTGGTCGGACTCATCTCAAAGGGAGACGAGGCAGCCTACAGAGAGGAGGTCCTGAACGTGGCAGCTTGGTGCTCGGAGAACAACCTGGCTCTGAACACCAAGAACACCAAGGAGATCCTCGTCGACTTCAGGAAGAACAGCACCGACCTAACCCCCCTGCACATCAACGTAAAGAGGGTCCACACCTTCCGGTTTCTCTTCGTCCTCATCTCCGCTGACATCTCCTGGACAGCAAACACCACAGCGGTCCTCAAGAAGGCCCAGCAGCAACTACACTTCCTCAGGAACCTGGACTCCAACCTGCTGCTGACCTTCTACCGCTCGTCTATTGAGAGCCTGCTGACCTACTGCATCCCAGTCTGGTACGGCAGCAGTAGGGTTGTAATGTCAGCACAACAGATCATCGGCTGCCCTCTCTCCTCCCTGATGGACATCTACACCTCCCGCACCCCCAGCAGAGCAGAGACCATCACCAAGGACAACCCCCCCCCCGGCTCTGATCTGGTTGACCTGCTGCCCTCAGGTAGGTGCTACAGGTGCATCAGACCACGGACTAACAGACTCAAGAACAGTTTCTTCCCAAAACCCATTACCACCCTGAACTCACACATGCACTGACTCCACTCCACTGCCCCCCCCCCCCCCCGGACTCTCTTAAAGGACCCTGGAATCTGTGCAATTACACACAGTGCAATATTTAATATTTAACCACTTCATTTTATTACAGTGCAATATTTAGTTATTTGTTAATACTTATACACTTTTCACACAATGTGTATACAAATCTAGTATATATATATATATATATATATATATATATATATATATATATATATATATATATATATGTATATAGTTGCTCTCAGGACTCAGGACTGTGCACCAGGTCAACCCCCCTCTTTCTTCTCTGCACTACCTATACTTCATAGTTTTATATTTTATATTTTATATTCTTATATTTTATATTCTTATATTCTTATATTTTTATATTTCACTGTAAAGGTGTTGCTTCCATCTCATTGCACAGGTACTGCCCTTGTGTATAATGACAATAAAGGCTTTCTAATCTATTCTATCCCAGTTGATGCAGGAAAGGCACAAATTGTTGCAGAAAAATGTGTTTTTCCTATGATAATAAAATGGCTTCTTTTTCTTCTTCTTACCTGTTCATGTTGAAGTCTTCCTCCTTCAAATTCAGTAGGTACAGAGATGTGATAGAGATGATGCTGCACACACACACAGAGACACAGAGAGACACACACACACACACACACACACACACACACACACACAGACACACACACACACACACACACAGACACACACACACACAGACACACACACACACACACACACACACACACACATTGTTTTAAAGGTCCCACTTTATGAGGTTTTTGTAACGTTAATATACCCTAGAAATGGTGAAAGGTGTAAACCGAGCCCTGGGTATCCTGCTCTGCCTTTGAGAAAATGAAAGCTCAGACGGGCCGATCTGGAATCTTCCCCTTATGAGGTCATAAGGAGCAAGGTTACCTCCCCTTTCTCTGCTTTGCCCGCCCAGAGAATTTGACCCCCCCCCCATGAGAGAGAGACATCATGGCTTTCAAACGAGCAAAGAGGCAGTTGGTCAAGGCCCCCTGGACCAAGGCTGAATTTTGAGAAAGAGACTTCAGATACAGTATTAGGGGACCACTAAGGTCTATATAAAAGAGACTTCAGATACAGTATTAGGGACCACTAAGGTCTATATAAAAGAGACTTCAGATACAGTATTAGGGGACCACTAAGGTCTATATAAAAGAGACTTCAGATACAGTATTAGGGGACCACTAAGGTCTATATAAAGAGACTTCAGATAAAGTATTAGGGACCACTAAGGTCTATATAAAAGAGACTTCAGATACAGTATTAGGGACCACTAAGGTCTATATAAAGAGACTTCAGATACAGTATTAGGGGACCACTAAGGTCTATATAAAAGAGACTTCAGATACAGTATTAGGGGACCACTAAGGTCTATATAAAAGAGACTTCAGATACAGTATTAGGGACCACTAAGGTCTATATAAAAGAGACTTCAGATACAGTATTAGGGACCACTAAGGTCTATATAAAAGAGACTTCAGATACAGTATTAGGGGACCACTAAGGTCTATATAAAAGAGACTTCAGATACAGTATTAGGGACCACTAAGGTCTATATAAAAGAGACTTCAGATACAGTATTAGGGACCACTAAGGTCTATATAAAAGAGACTTCAGATACAGTATTAGGGGACCACTAAGGTCTATATAAAAGAGACTTCAGATACAGTATTAGGGGACCACTAAGGTCTATAAAAAAGAGACTTCAGATACAGTATTAGGGGACCACTAAGGTCTATAAAAAAGAGACTTCAGATACAGTATTAGGGACCACTAAGGTCTATAAAAAAGAGACTTCAGATACAGTATTAGGGACCACTAAGGTCTATATAAAAGAGACTTCAGATACAGGATTAGGGACCACTAAGGTCTATATAAAAGAGACTTCAGATACAGTATTAGGGACCACTAAGGTCTATATAAAAGAGACTTCAGATACAGTATTAGGGACCACTAAGGTCTATATAAAAGAGACTTCAGATACAGTATTAGGGACCACTAAGGTCTATATAAAAGAGACTTCAGATACAGTATTAGGGGACCACTAAGGTCTATATAAAGAGACTTCAGATACAGTATTAGGGACCACTAAGGTCTATATAAAAGAGACTTCAGATACAGTATTAGGGACCACTAAGGTCTATATAAAAGAGACTTCAGATACAGGATTAGGGACCACTAAGGTCTATATAAAAGAGACTTCAGATACAGTATTAGGGACCACTAAGGTCTATATAAAAGAGACTTCAGATACAGTATTAGGGACCACTAAGGTCTATATAAAAGAGACTTCAGATACAGTATTAGGGACCACTAAGGTCTATATAAAAGAGACTTCAGATACAGTATTAGGGGACCACTAAGGTCTATATAAAGAGACTTCAGATACAGTATTAGGGACCACTAAGGTCTATATAAAAGAGACTTCAGATACAGTATTAGGGACCACTAAGGTCTATTTAAAAGAGACTTCAGATACAGTATTAGGGACCACTAAGGTCTATATAAAGAGACTTCAGATACAGTATTAGGGACCACTAAGGTCTATATAAAAGAGACTTCAGATACAGTATTAGGGGACCACTAAGGTCTATATAAAGAGACTTCAGATACAGTATTAGGGGACCACTAAGGTCTATATAAAAGAGACTTCAGATACAGTATTAGGGGACCACTAAGGTCTATATAAAAGAGACTTCAGATACAGTATTAGGGACCACTAAGGTCTATATAAAAGAGACTTCAGATACAGTATTAGGGACCACTAAGGTCTATATAAAAGAGACTTCAGATACAGTATTAGGGGACCACTAAGGTCTATATAAAGAGACTTCAGATACAGTATTAGGGACCACCAAGGTCTATATAAAAGAGACTTCAGATACAGTATTAGGGACCACTAAGGTCTATTTAAAAGAGACTTCAGATACAGTATTAGGGACCACTAAGGTCTATATAAAGAGACTTCAGATACAGTATTAGGGACCACTAAGGTCTATATAAAAGAGACTTCAGATACAGTATTAGGGGACCACTAAGGTCTATATAAAGAGACTTCAGATACAGTATTAGGGGACCACTAAGGTCTATATAAAAGAGACTTCAGATACAGTATTAGGGGACCACTAAGGTCTATATAAAAGAGACTTCAGATACAGTATTAGGGACCACTAAGGTCTATATAAAAGAGACTTCAGATACAGTATTAGGGGACCACTAAGGTCTCTATAAAAGCATCCAAAGAGCACCATGCTGTGGGACTTTTACATATTAATATATATCCTTCTCTAATTAACAAAAGACTTCTATGTGGTGAAAACAGGAAGTGACATTGCGCCTCACCAGAAAGCCATGGTGGCCAGCAGGGTCAGGACGCTGGCCTGGAAGACTTTATGCTGCAGACAGTGTCTGTACTTCTGACTCCAGGACTCCTTCTGACTCCAGGACTCCTTCTGACTCCAGGACTCCTTCTGGGCTTTCCCAGTTGTGCACGCGTCAGGACTCGCTGTCATCGACCCACCGCTGTGTTTCCCGGGTGTCCTGTTGGAGAAAACAACAGAAGCCCAGCTTTTATTTTGAAATCACTGATTCTGAGTCTCAGAACACCAAATAACTAACTTTGGTGAATCCGAACTAACCATTTAAAACACCAAAGTCTCACAAAATTGCAAACATAACTAACGTATGGAGGCAGCGGTAGAGCAGCTATTCCTGAAATTGCTGTTTTTGTATTTTTTAATCTATTTAATCTTATTATAATCTTCTATTTTACCCCATTTTAATCGTTTCATTGTTTTGCATTTCTTTTATATCTTTTTTAATGCCTCTCTGTCTCATGTAAAGCACAGGAAGGGAACATGAGGACAACATGAGGTCAACATGAAGACAACATGAGGACAACATGAGGACAACATGAGGGCAACATGAAGACAACATGAGGACAACATGAGGACAACATGAGGACAACATGAAGGCAACATGAGGGCAACATGAGGACAACATGGGGGCAACATGAAGGCAACATGAGGACCACATGAGGACAACATGGGGGCAACATGAAGGCAACATGAAGACAACATGAGGACAACATGAGGACAACATGAGGGCAACATGAAGACAACATGAAGACAACATGAGGACAACATGAGGGCAACATGAGGGCAACATGAGGACAACATGGGGGCAACATGAAGGCAACATGAAGACAACATGAGGACAACATGAGGACAACATGAGGGCAACATGAAGACAACATGAAGACAACATGAGGACAACATGAGGGCAACATGAGGACAACATGAGGACAACATGAGGGCAACATGAGGACAACATGAAGACAACATGAGGACAACATGAAGACAACATGAGGGCAACATGAGGACAACATGAGGACAACATGAGGGAAACATGAGGGCAACATGAGGAAAGCATAAAGACAACATGAGGACAACATGAAGACAACATGAGGACAACATGAGGACAACATGAGGACAACATGAGGGCAACATGAAGACAACATGAAGACAACATGAGGGCAACATGAGGGCAACATGAGGACAACATGAGGGCAACATGAAGACAACATGAAGACAACATGAGGGCAACATGAGGGCAACATGAGGACAACATGAGGGCAACATGAGGACAGCATAAAGACAACATGAGGACAACATGAGGACAATATGAGGACAACATGAGGACAACATGAGGGCAACATGAGGACAATATGAGGACAACATGAGGACAACATGAGGGCAACATGAGGACAATATGAGGACAACATGAGGACAACATGAGGGTTAAAACCAAATGCTATTGTTATAACAACAATAGGATTTATGTCATAGCAGATGAATGAGTTCCTATATGTGTTGTATGATGGGTGGAGGTACCCGTTGGAGCGCAGGCTCCCCGTCAGGCTCTTCAGCTTCGCCAGTCGGCGGTTCCAGACCTCCAGCTCGTTGATTCGAGTCTCCAGATTGTCGGTGAGCTTGGACAGCTGCTGCACCGCCCCCACGTTCTCCATGAAGATCTGCTCCTGGAGGAGGAGGAGGAGGAGGAGGAGGAGGAGGAGGAGGCAGTTCAGTTTCTACACAAAGTCTCTGTCAACTGCACAATAACCTATAGGAGGAAGAGGAGGAAGAGGAAGAGGAGGAGGAAGAGGAGGCAATACAGTTTCTACACAAAGTTCCTGTCAACTGCACAATAATATATAGAAAGCAAGAGGAGGAGGAGGAGGAGGAGGAGGAGGAAGAGGAGGAGGAGGAAGAGGAGGAGGAAGCAATACAGTTTCTACACAAAGTCCCTGTCAACTGCACAATAACCTATAGGAGGAAGAGGAGGAAGAGGAGGAGGAGGAGGAGGAGGAGGAGGAGGAGGAGGAGGAGGAGGAGGAGGAAGAGGAGGAGGAGGAGGCAATACTGTTTCTACACAAAGTCCCTGTCAACTGCACAATAACCTATAGGAGGAGGAGGAGGAGGAGGAAGAGGAGGAGGAGGAGGAGGAGAAGGAAGAGGAGGAGGAGGAGGAGGAGAAGGAGGCAATACTGTTTCTACACAAAGTCCCTGTCAACTGCACAATAACCTATAGGAGGAGGAGGAGGAGGAGGAAGAGGAGGAGGAGGAGGAGGAGAAGGAGGAGGAATAGGAAGAGGAGGAGGAGGAGGAGGAGATTACTTTGTCCACCATGAGGAAGTTATGAATCTTCTCTCCATCAGAACAGGAGACGTCTCCGACCTCCGTCACCGCTGACGGCAGCAGCTCCTTCACCTCCTGAGCGATTATACCTGGAACATCACGCCATCGGGTCATTAGAACACTATAGATTAATACTGTAATAATGCAGATTATAGATTATATATTAATACTGTAATAATGCAGATTATAGATTATAGATTAATACTGTAATAATGCAGATTATAGATTATAGATTATAGATTAATACTGTAATAATGCAGATTATAGATTATAGATTAACTACTGTAAGAATGTGTCCTGTCACCTGTCTGGTGGGTGTGGTCTATTCCCATCGTGGAGGCAAACTCCGGTTTATAATCAAACTCAACAATTCTCATCTGAGTGATTCTCTTCAGCTGCTGCTCAGGGTCCACCTGGCAAACAAGTAGAAACCAGCAGGTGTTACCAGTAGAAACCAGCAGATGAGCAGGTGTTACATGAGGACGACATGAGGAAAACATGAGGACAACATGAGGACAACATGAAGACAACATGAGGACAACATGGGGACAACATGAAGACAACATGAGGACAACATGGGGACAACATGAAACCAGCAGATGAGCAGGTTTTACATGAGGACGACATGAAGACAACATGAGGACGACATGAGGGCAACATGAAGACAACATGAGGACGACATGAGGGCAACATGAGGACAACATGAGGACGACATGAGGACGACATGAGGACGACATGAGGGCAACATGAAGACAACATGAGGACGACATGAGGGCAACATGAGGACAACATGAGGACGACATGAGGGCAACATGAAGACAACATGAGGACGACATGAGGGCAACATGAGGACAACATGAGGACGACATGAGGGCAACATGAAGACAACATGAAGACGACATGAGGGCAACATGAAGACAACATGAGGACGACATGAGGGCAACATGAGGACAACATGAGGACGACATGAGGACGACATGAGGGCAACATGAGGACAACATGAGGGCAACATGAAGACAACATGAGGACAACATGAAGACAACATGAGGGCAACATGAGGACAACATGAGGACAACATGAGGGCAACATGAGGACAACATGAGGACAACATGAGGACAACATGAGGGCAACATGAGGACAACATGAGGACAACATGAGGGCAACATGAGGACAACATGAGGGGAACATGAAGACAACATGAAGACAACATGAGGGCAACATGAGGACAACATGAGGGGAACATGAAGACAACATGAGGACAACATGAGGACAACATGAGGGCAACATGAGGACAACATGAGGACAACATGAGGGCAACATGAGGACAACATGAGGGGAACATGAAGACAACATGAAGACAACATGAGGGCAACATGAGGACAACATGAGGGGAACATGAAGACAACATGAAGACAACATGAAGACAACATGAGGGTTAAAAATTGTCCCGTTGTCCTATATCAATGCTCTTTTTAATTCCCCAAAATAACATGATTGATTCCACCCAACGCTCTTTGCCAAGTACAAATCTCTACTTTCATTAATTTTGGGGCGTCTTATTCAATTTTATAGCATTGTAAAACAAATGGAAGTGTTTTTGAAATAGTATTGAGTAAAAGTTGACATATTCCAGTCTGTGATTATCATCAACATCCATTCCTTTAATTTTAGTCTCAATAATTCCTAATTTCTGCTTTTCTAACTCAAACATTAGGTATAATTTCCTATAAATGAGGTTTATTGACCATAATTTCCAAAAATAACTGTAAAACTAAAGTTAATAAGTTAGTGTTACGTAGTGTTGAAAACGTCAAAAAAAGCATCAAAAGTGTGTGTGTGTGTGTGTGTGTGTGTGTGTGTGTGTGTGTGTGTGTGTGTGTGTGTGTGTCAGACCCTTAGAGGGAGGAGCCATGAAGATGACGTCATCGTCTTACCTCCTGTATGTTTTCTTTGGCGCGGCAGTCGGACGGCTGCATGACGGCGCCCATCACCTTGGCGTTGCCGCAAACGACCAGCGCCTCGTCGGGGGAGTCGGTGTTGATGCCCACGCGGCCCTGGCACACCACGGCGTCCTGCACCCCCCCGCGCTGCCACATGGCGTCGCCCTCCGTCTCAAACTGACCCGGGTTAGAGGCCTGGGGAAAGGACAGGCTGCAGTTATAGAAAGAAGAGGTTCGTTATTAAAGGGATTAATAAAGGGAATATTAAAGGGGATATTAAAGGGGATATTAAAGGGAATATTAAAGGGAATATTAAAGTGGATATTAAAGGGGATATTAAAGGGAATATTAAAGGGAATATTAAAGGGAATATTAAAGTGGATACTAAAGGGAATATTAAAGTGGATATTAAAGGGAATATTAAAGGGAATATTAAAGGGAATATTAAAGGGAATATTAAAGTGGATATTAAAGGGAATATTAAAGGGAATATTAAAGGGAATATTAAAGTGGATATTATATATACTAATATATCTATATACGAATATATCTATATACTAATCAGGGCTGTAGTCAAGACCACCTTAGTCGAGTTCAAGACAAGTCCAAGACCAGGACTAGTCAAGTCCAATAAGGTTCGAGTCCGAGTCAAGACCGAGTCCAGGACAGAAAAAAAGGTCTTATGTATGACAGTACCAAGACAATCAATTTGGGTTTCACTTTCCCTCCAATATTATTATCAACATAATAAAGACACCTGGACTCGGTCCAGACCAGAAGCCATATTGGGCAAGACCAGTGGCTGAGACCGAGACAAGTCCGAGTCCAAATACTAGCGAGTCCGAGACAAGTCAGAGTCCATAGAAAAACAGTCTTGAGTCCGGACTCGAGTCCAAGACCGGACTCGAGTTCTACAGCCCTGATCATTAATTCCTCGGTTTCGAGTTGTTACCCTGACGATGATTCTCTCCGACACCAGAGCTGTGAGGAGGAACATCTCCCCCCCGACCACGGCGGCGTACAGACCGACCACCATCTGAAAATACCTACAGACAAACACAAAGTCAGCATGTAGCTCTGAGTGGTGTTCCTGCTCTCATTTGTTAACAATCACGCACCTCTGGTCCGGGTTGGGTTTGCCTTTCTTCCTCATGTTGTTGGACGTCGTCTCGCTGAAGTGCAGCCGTCCGAGCGTTACCTTGGTGATTTTGCCGCTGGGTAGACTGACCCTGGGGATTGTAATTTATTGTTTTAAAAATATCTGTGTAAAGGTGTAAAAGTAGAATGGGAGCCAGAGCGTTCAGCTATCAGGCTCCTTTCCTGTGGAACCAGGTCCCAGTTTGGGCCCAGGGACCAGCGCGTTCAGCTATCAGGCTCCTCTCCTGTGGAACCAGGTTCCAGTTTTGGTTGAGGAGGCAGACACCGTCTCCACATTTAAGAGTAGGCTTAAGACTTTCCTCTTTGATAAAGCTTATAGTTAGGGCTGGCTCAGGAAAGTCCTGAACCATCCCTTAGTTGTGCTGCTATAGGCCTATACGGCTGGGGGGGACTTCCCATGATGCAATGAGCTTCCTCCTTCTCTCCATCTGTATGCAACCTCACTCCATTAATGCATGTTACTAACTCAACTTCTTCCCTTTCCAGGAGTCTTGTGCTCTCTCGCCCCTCTCCTCTCTCCTAGGCTTCAACACGAGGTATGAACCAAACTGTGACTTCTGTGTACTGTTCCACCCGTAGTACACACAGTCTCCCAAGTACTAACTAGAAGCTAGTGCAATTGGCCATAGTGCATGTAGCAATACTTTGTTATCTACCTGACAGGGTGGAAGGGCTTCTTGCTGCGGTCGGGCTGAGATTGCTCAATAGTCACGTGGTGGCTTGGAGATTCCAGCTGTAAGAAGTGAGACATGCAGGTATCACGAAAAAGAAATACTGAACACTGAACCTGCTGGTTGTGTTCCCCACAATATTCAGCAGCTTTCCAGATTCTCGAGCATGTAAAGTACTAGTAAGTCACTAGTAAGTTCCCAGATTTAGTTTTGTTGACAGTAGCAACACGACTCTAGTGAGGCCAGGACTCTTGGTCTTCAATTAGCTTCAATGCTAAACTAGGCTAAATAGTCCAAGATCTGCACTGGACCCAAACTGATATGGATCTTCATTTGTGTAATTTATTTAGGGACAATGCACAAAAAACATTAATAGATGTCTTATTCCAGGTTGTAGCGAATTGCTAATGTCCTCCCGTAGTCCCTGAGCTTGGGAATCATTTAGTTTTGAGAGGAATTTGACAGTTTTTCAGTCAAAGTTCTGGATGAGTTTTATGCCTTTTATTGTAGATTGCAAACTGGCTTAGTGTAATTTATCTTAACCCATTAATGTCTATGTAATGAAGGGAACAAACACTTCTTTTTTATATTTTGCTAGTGTAGAGAGAAGGGTTGAAGTGTCTTGTACGCACCTTGATCCCAAACACTTTTATCTGGAAGTGGTCGACCTGCTGCGGCCCGCTCTGTGTTCGGACGTATCGGGGCTCTGCAGCCACGCCGATGTGAACCGTGACCTGGAAGTGGTTTTTCTTCTGGCAGACAAAGGCCTCGTCAGCTGCAGAGTAGTTGAAGCCTTTATCTGTGTCAACGTGGTAGGCAAGCGGAGACCTGGAAAGGCAGGTGCAGGTGCAGGTGCTTGGTGTAAGGATGGAGATATCAGATGTTCTGTCCAGAGCAAGATATCTCAACAACTATTGGCCAGATTTGATGTTAAAAACACAGATTCAGCTGGTTATATACTCACAGTGTCTGGTAGCTGCTGCCGTACAAAGTACTCCAATGTTCCAGCCCATACTGTTCCCAAATTAGCAGCTGGTAGGATCCCAAACCACCTACACTGTTCCCTATACTGCTACCTTGAGTCCCGTCTCCTTCACTGCAGGAAGCCTCAATTCCTGCTGATGGGTCCCCAGACTCAGATCTCCTCCTCTTTTTACTCCCTGGGGAGCTGAAGCAGGATTACACAGACAGATTCAGAGTTCAATCCCTGACTGACAAGGTCACCATATTGTGGCGACAAAAGCCACAAATCTGACAATGCTGGAGGTGTGTTTACCAGGTGTTTATCGTGGAGGTGTAGCCCAGCAGACAGGTAGAAGGAGGCGTGGCTACATTTGAGACCAGGTCCGGACCGGTGCAGGGTGTGACAAAGCTGTTCGATGGGTGCAGTGGCGGGGAAGGAGGTGTGGGAGGGGTGTAAACCTGCGAGCAGCTCTCTGGATTCAGGTAGCGTGTGTCTTCAGGTGAGTGGTGTGTGTGTACTTGCAGGGGGGTACGGGGACCAGGTGTGGTCCCAGACTTGATGTTAATGTTTGTGAGACCCAAACTGTGGAGCGGTCCGTGGGTCAGCGGCTCATGGTGGGCGAGGGCGGGGTCTCGATCCTTAAAGCAACAGGATGACAAAGGGGCAGGCGGGTGTGTTGGCTGGAACACGTCAGGGGGGGTCTGCTGGTTCGACCAATAAGGTGGCTCGTATTGGAAGTCTGCCAATTAAGAGAAGTACAGTATCGTTAACGGTACAGGTTCATGTCTCTTTGCTGGCAAAAGCATAAAGAAATACATTTTTGTGAAGATTTTGTGTGTAGTTATTAAACTTTAGCAAACTCTAGAATGTGAATTTGAGCTGCTGAGCTTTGGGAAAAGACAATGCTAATTAATTAAATCTAGTGCTATCAAATGATTAAAATATTTAATCTTGATTAATCGCATTATTGTCATAGTTAACTCACAATTAATTGCACATTTTATCTATTCTACATGTCCCTTGATTTGTTTTTTATTGAAAACAACATTGGCATAAAGCCTACTGTAGTGTTCTATATATACACATATACAGTATATATATATACAAAGTGTGAATGTTAGTGTGAAAATGAACACTACAGTAGTCTGTATATATGTATATTTGTATACAGTATATGTGTATACTGTATATACAGTACATATATACATACATACACAGTATATATACATATATATGTATATATGTATGTATATATACATATATACATACATATAAAGCATACTGTAGTGTTAACATTCACACTTTGAGCAAATCTTCCAGATGTTGTTACATCCGGTGGGTGTTGTAGTTTTTCTAACGTTACTAGATGTTGCAACAGCATGTGAATAAAAAAATTAAATAAAAAAAAATAAAAAAGTTTGCTAGGCCAGAAACAACGTTAATCTCGCGATAACAACATTGACGCCGTTAATTACGCCTTTAACTGACAGCCCTAATTAAAACTCTTAAATGAAGTGTTTTAGGCTGTGAACCATACCTGGTATCTGTGCAGGTGAACAAGCCTCCGAGCTCGAGTCAGGAGGAGATTCAGGGAGCATGCTGGGAAAATAAAACAAACAAACAAACACACACATCGATAGTGTTGTGGAGTATCTGGTAACCCCAGTGGGTTTTAGTCGGCAGCTTGCAGACTGGATCAAATTTCTTTTTTGGGCCTCCCAGCCAAGGGGGTCAGCCTCTCCTCTCTAAGCGGAGCTCCCATGGCGCCATTTTAATGCTATTAAGCCATCACCTGCCGTTAGCATCCCATTGACTCCCATTCATTTTGGTGTCACTTTGACAGTGAATAACTTTGCATCTGAAGCGTTTATTTGAAGTTGTTCATTTCTAAAGAAACACGACAATTTATTTCTAAAGAAACACGACAATGTATAAAAGGCTCCGTTAGCTTGTAGCTCACGTTACGGCTCCGTAGCAGACTTTTTTATAAAAATAGGCTAACGATTGTGTCGTTCCCACGACAAATCACCATATAATACAGTATGTTGATGTTAACTAGCATGTTAGTTAGCAGTAATTAGCCTGTGCCTATGTTAACGTTAACTAGCATGTTAGTTAGCAGTAATTACCCTGTGCCTATGTTAATGTTAATTAGCATGTTAGTTAGCAGTAATTAGCCTGTGCCTATGTTAACGTTAACTAGCATGTTAGTTAGCAGTAATTAGCCTGTGCCTATGTTAATGTTAATTAGCATGTTAGTTAGCAGTAATTAGCCTGTGCCTATGTTAACGTTAACTAGCATGTTAGTTAGCAGTAATTAGCCTGTGCCTATGTTAACGTTAACTAGCATGTTAGTTAGCAGTAATTAGCCTGTGCCTATGTTGACGTTAACTAGCATGTTAGTTAGCAGTAATTAGCTTGTGCCTATGTTAACGTTAACTAGCATGTTAGTTAGTAGCATGTTAGTTAGCAGTAATTAGCCTGTGCCTATGTTAACGTTAACTAGCATGTTAGTTAGCAGTAATTAGCCTGTGCCTATGTTAACGTTAACTAGCATGTTAGTTAGCAGTAATTAGCCTGTGCCTATGTTAATGTTAACTAGCATGTTAGTTAGCAGTAATTAGCCTGTGCCTATGTTAATGTTAACTAGCATGTTAGTTAGCAGTAATTAGCCCGTGCCTATGTTATAACCTGTGTGTTTTATATTGTTTTAATGGGATCTTCTCTGCAGATAGCTATCTGTATTTACAACCTTCACTCAGCTGATAACCAACCAGGTCAATGCCATCTGTGTGTGTGT
This sequence comes from Etheostoma nigrum, assembly GCA_029931835.1. Taxonomy (NCBI): domain Eukaryota; kingdom Metazoa; phylum Chordata; class Actinopteri; order Perciformes; family Percidae; genus Etheostoma; species Etheostoma nigrum. The sequence continues at coordinate 22,951,476 of CM057259.1, forward strand.
TACATAACAAACAGTCTGTGTTTCCATGAATGAGGATGTAAGACTCCCCTGTTATGGTACTATACACACATTTTACTACATACTGTATTCCCTCTTTCATGTTATAAAACATAATAACATTAAAAGCAATATGTGTATTAGACTTTGTAGGATCATTACTGAGCAAATTAATAGAGAATAAAATGTTCCAGGAGAGTTATTGAGCTGGATTTATGTGAGTGTGAATCTTACAAGCTGTTGGGGTCCATGTCGTTGCTGAGGTACTGCTCCAGGATGCTCGTATCCACGGCAACGGTACTGTCCAACACACCACTGACATCCTGACCTGAGGGTACACACACACACACACACACACACACACTCCTCCTCAGATCTCTGCAGGGTCAAATCAGACCACTATAACTACCAGAAGGACCTTAGGAATTTCCTGAATGTCCTTTTCAAGGACTACTGGTGTCTGTTAAAACTCCCCAAGGATGAAGACTTTAACCTTTTCAGGGGTCCCTTGAACCTTCTCAACAATTACTAGAACTATACCTAAATAACTCTAAGATCCTTCTCAAGGACCCATGGTACCGCCTCAATGACTTTACTGCATGAATCTCCTCAAGTGCACCAAGAACTTAAATCAAGAAGTCCACTGGAATCCAGTCAGTGCCGACTATATATCTCAAGGACCATTAGGACCTACCCATGTCCCCTAGGACTGTCTTCTTCAGGACTAATGGCGTTTTTCTAGTAACTGTACCTGCTCTTCTTGCCTAGACTAGACTTGTTCCCATTGCGGATTAGTACCGCCTCACGCGTGGCTGATTGTCCGAGCAGGAAACTGCCGTGACCTAACGCGACTCACACACACACACACAATTTATAATCTATCACCCGTGGGACCACTTCCAGGACAACTTGAATCCCCTTCCTCCATCCTAAGGACCAGCAGGGCCTTCCTTAGGAGTCCTGGAGACTCTGTAAGGACCAGCATGGCCTTCCTTAGGAGTCCTGGAGACTCTGTAAGGACCAGCATGGCCTTCCTTAGGAGTCCTGGAGACTCTGTAAGGACCAGCATGGCCTTCCTTAGGAGTCCTGGATACTCTGTAAGGACCAGCATGGCCTTCCTAAGGATTCCTGGAGACCCTGCAAGGACCAGCATGGCCTTCCTTTAGGAGTCCTGGAGACTCTGTAAGGACCAGCATGGCCTTACTTAGGAGTCCTGGAGACTCTGTAAGGACCAGCATGTCCTTCCTTAGGAGTCCTGGAGACTCTGTAAGGACCAGCATGGCCTTCCTAAGGATTCCTGGAGACCCTGCAAGGACCAGCATGGCCTTCCTAAGGATTCCTGGAGACCCTGCAAGGACCAGCATGGCCTTCCTTTAGGAGTCCTGGAGACTCTGTAAGGACCAGCATGGCCTTGCTTAGGAGTCCTGGAGACTCTGTAAGGACCAGCATGGCCTTCCTTAGGAGTCCTGGAGACTCTGTAAGGACCAGCATGGCCCTCCTAAGGATTCCTGGAGACCCTGCAAGGACCAGCATGGCCTTCCTTTAGGAGTCCTGAGACTCTGTAAGGACCAGCATGGCCTTGCTTAGGAGTCCTGGAGACTCTGTAAGGACCAGCATGGCCTTGCTTAGGAGTCCTGGAGACTCTGTAAGGACCAGCATGGCCTTGCTTAGGAGTCCTGGAGACTCTGTAAGGACCAGCTTGGCCTTGCTTAGGAGTCCTGGAGACTCTGTAAGGACCAACATGGCCTTCCTTTAGGAGTCCTGGAGACTCTGTAAGGACCAACATGGCCTTCCTTTAGGAGTCCTGGAGACTCTGTAAGGACCAGCATGGCCTTGCTTAGGAGTCCTGGAGACTCTGTAAGGACCAGCATGGCCTTGCTTAGGAGTCCTGGAGACTCTGTAAGGACCAGCTTGGCCTTGCTTAGGAGTCCTGGAGACTCTGTAAGGACCAACATGGCCTTCCTTTAGGAGTCCTGGAGACTCTGTAAGGACCAGCATGGCCTTGCTTAGGAGTCCTGGAGACTCTGTAAGGACCAGCATGGCCTTGCTTAGGAGTCCTGGAGACTCTGTAAGGACCAGCATGTCCTTCCTTAGGACTCCTGGAGACTCTGTAAGGACCAGCATGGCCCTCCTAAGGATTCCTGGAGACCCTGCAAGGACCAGCATGGCCTTCCTTTAGGAGTCCTGAGACTCTGTAAGGACCAGCATGGCCTTGCTTAGGAGTCCTGGAGACTCTGTAAGGACCAGCATGGCCTTGCTTAGGAGTCCTGGAGACTCTGTAAGGACCAGCATGGCCTTGCTTAGGAGTCCTGGAGACTCTGTAAGGACCAGCATGGCCTTGCTTAGGAGTCCTGGAGACTCTGTAAGGACCAGCTTGGCCTTGCTTAGGAGTCCTGGAGACTCTGTATAGACCAACATGGCCTTCCTTAGGAGTCCTGGAGACTCTGTAAGGACCAACATGGCCTTCCTTTAGGAGTCCTGGAGACTCTGTAAGGACCAACATGGCCTTCCTTAGGAGTCCTGGAGACTCTGTAAGGACCAACATGGCCTTCCTTTAGGAGTCCTGGAGACTCTGTAAGGACCAACATGGCCTTCCTTAGGAGTCCCGGAGACTCTGTAAGGACCAACATGGCCTTCCTTTAGGAGTCCTGGAGACTCTGTAAGGACCAGCATGGCCTTGCTTAGGAGTCCTGGAGACTCTGTATGGACCACTTGAACCTCTTCAAGGAGGTGAAACATTTTCTAACTCTTCTCGAAGTCCTTTCTCACTTTTTACAATGTAATGCTGATTTTTTACGTGTTTTTGGACGTTTTTATTGTTTTTCCTGCATTTCTGTCACTTTTTTCAGTGTTCCAAAATGTTTTTTTCTTTCTTAAAATGCTATAAATTAAAAAAAACACCCAAATTCCCTGAAGATAGTGAAATGATGAGTTATTTAACTTGTTAGGAGGAGGTTATTATTGTTACCTTTATACTGTCTTTTATTCTCTCTATACTGTATTTTTCTTGCTGAAAACTGACGCTGGAAATTTCAATTTTCTTGCAGGAGTCATCCCAAAAAAATGAATAAAGAGAGTCTAAGTCTAAGTTGTTTTTTTTTTTTTACAATTTGGTTGAAGGAAACCTAAATTTCAGATTTAGAAACTTTTTGAAAATGGGACAACAGGGGGGTTAATCTCCTTAAGAAGTCATTGAAGTGACCTGTACTTCCCGATTTTAAGTCTACAAATGACCTCCTATGTGATCAGGTCCTTCTGCCTGAAAATATGAAATTAATCTCAGATGTTAGCATTATGACAACGAGACAACATGTAGGTAGGCTCACCGCTGAAGAACTGCTGCAGCGCCTCGTTCTCTCCCAGCACCTGGAGCGGCGGCCGGGCTGCTCCGAGCTCCATGCTGCCCAGCGGGGGGCGCTGCAGCTGGGTAGTCAGAGGGACCGGGACCGGGACCGGGACCGGGACCGGGAGGGCCCCCCCAAGGAGCTGGAGCTGCCGACACAGTCAGGGAATACGTTAATACAAATATAAAGAGAACTTATGAAGACTGTCATGGGGCTACCCCGTGCCTTCATTTAAACCGGGGGTAGCATGTCGTATCATGCTAAGCTAACCTTAGTATGAGCAGGGACAGTTAGCGTTAGCATTATCATTAGCATGTGGGCTTGCATCCATGAACACATGGTTTGTCATTTTATTTCAGTTCAGTTAAGTACCAGTCGAAAGACTAGAAATCATGGTTGGATAAATACAACACATACACAATTAATTTCAAGTCATTTATTTTAGTTTCATTCACCTGTTCTCATTTCAAGCAGGGATCTGGGTCGAAATGGCAAACAGGAAGTGATGGAGTCTGGAGTAATTTATAGGGGGGGGGGAGACCTTTTCATCCAGATTTTACTGATGCTTCCAAAACTACAACATGCAAGACGGGATAAACTCTTTGTTAAACATACGCTGCAGCTGTGATCATACCTGTTCAAACGCACCTGTCTGGCTCTTCAAAATGGCCGTCAGGCCGTGGATCAGTCAGTGGTCTCGGAGTATGTCCGACTGCTCGTCTTCAGGTCCAGTCCATCTCCCATCAGAGGCCGACGCAGACCTCCTCCAGATGTGTGAGAAGTGATTTCTGGGGGGTAGTTATGAGACGGAGGTCCTTTCAGGCTTGAGTTCTTCTTCTTCTTGTTGTGTGAGGCGTCTCGGTCTGTCTGAACTTTGAGCTTTGAACAGGAAACAGGTGAAACACATTCACACACCTGACGCAGGCCTACGACACACCTAGGGTCTGTCTGAGTGTGTGTGTGTGTGTGTGTGTGTGTGTGTGTGTGTGTGTGTGTGTGAATGAAGCCATAAATCTGACTGGAACTGCACACAGACACACACATGTTTCTCTCTACTTGTGAGGACGCTCATTGAAGTTCATTCATTCCCAACCTTGTAACCCCGAAAATCAAACCTATAATATATAATATATAATATATAATATATCAACATTTTTGGGAAATACTGCATGCAGAGTTAAATAAATGACTTTGATACAACGCTCATCCAATGTGCAGTACCAACCTTCAGTCTGCAGGTGGCAGCGACGACTGTTAAAAGAATAATTATGGCAAGAACATAAATGGTAAGAACAGGTTTCTGTCAGGCAACAATAAACAAGAATAATTAGGTAAAAGAGTCTAAAAAAGTGTAATATGGATATATATGTACTTATATTTTACTAAGCAACAGTGTTGAATCTGATAAAGTAAAAATAAATTCCAGATAAACTCAGATAGATAGATAGATAGATAGATAGATAGATAGATAGTAGTCAAGACAACCATAACACAACAAACACATATACACACATATATCACACATTTATAAGAATAAAAATAAAAAGAAATGCACTGGCCATGATAAGGTGAAATACTATGGTAGACTGTGTAATGGTGAAAAAGTGAACAGTGCAGTAGATCATGATTAAATATTAACTATGACTATAAAATATAAACATAATAACCTATAAACGGACGGAATAAGAATAAGACCACTATGTAACAGGGAATAAGTGATAAGATGTAAGATGTTATGACCACAGTCCGGGTTATGTAGGATATAGCCAATAAGAAAGTAGTACAGCAGACAAGTGATGTGATTTAATGTATAATTTATTAATTCCACATGGGAAATTACAGTTTACACTCTGCTGTTATTACACACATTACACACTGGCCTTTCCACCCCGAAATCTTTTCTTCTTACTTTTAGTCCAAGAAAACACATGGAACAGAAAACTCTAAAACTAGAATATGAAACGAAACATTTGAGAGCTCTGTATATAGACATTAAGTTTGCAATCAGCTGTTGTGCAAAGTTTGAGGTTTCTATAGACACCAGTCATGGGAAAGTTAACACTCCTCTTCAGTTAAAGTTTTCATGTAATCGTGACGCATCGTGGATATTTAAATTCTGCAGAAGAGTCGTGATTTAACAACAGAAGAACATCATGAAGCCGAGGTGAGTCACTCCGAATCTGAACTAAAGCAATCGCACAATTACCCACAACACATCAGAGCTTAACCTGCAACTTTCCCCGCGTTCTAATATCAATTTTTATGGTGTTTTATAGAAACCTTTGGAAAATGGGATAAGTTAGTGTTAGGTAGTGTTGAAAACGTCGAAAAAAGTGACAAACATTGAAAAAAGATTTGAAAAAAGGGACAAAAACATAAAAAAAGTGGAAAAAAATTCTGCTTTTCTAACTCAAACATTAAGTATAATTTCCTATAAATGAGGTTTATTGACCATACATTCCAAAAATAACTGTAAAAATAAAGTTAATAAGTTAGTGTTACGTAGTGTTGAAAACGTCAAAAAAAGTGACAAACATTGAAAAAAGATTTGAAAAAAGGGACAAAAACATAAGAAAAAGTGGAAAAAATTCTGCTTTTTTAACTCAAACATTAGGTATAATTTCCTATAAATTAGGTTTATTGACCATAAATTCCTAAAATAACTGTACAACTAAAGTTAAGCCTTGTGTTGTCTTCCCGTCGACCTGCAACTTTTTGGTTTTCCGGGTCAAAATTTTAAAATTGAAATTTTTTGGACGTCTTTTTCGACACTTGTCGCTTTTTTTCAACGTTTCTGAAGCTTTTTTTTCTCTCTCTGCCTTTTGACCTTTGTGTTTTTTTCCCCCCAGGTTCTAATATCACTTTTATGGTCTATTTCTGATACAGAAACTTTTGGAAAATGGGTCAAATATGACCCCAGGACAACAGGAGGGTTAATAAGTTAGTGTTACGTAGTGTTGAAAACGTCAAAAAGTGACAAACATTGAAAAAAGGCGTCAATATATTTATATCCTGGAGAAGAGTCGTGATTTAACAACAGAAGAACATCATGAAGCCGAGGTGAGTCACTCTGAATCTGAACTAAAGCAATCGCACAATTACCCACAATGCATCAGAGCTTAACCTGCAACCTTCCCTGCGTTCTAATATAAATTTTTATGGTGAAAATGGGTTAAGTTAGTGTTAGGTAGTGTTGAAAACGTCGAAAAAAGGGACAAAAACATAAGAAAAAGTGGAAAAAAATCTGCTTTTCTAACTCAAACATTAGGTATAATTTCCTATAAATGAGGTTTGTTGACCATAAATTCCAAAAATAACTGTAAAAATAAATTTAATAAGTTAGTGTTACGTAGTGTTGAATACGTCGAAAAAAGTGACAAACATTGAAAAAAGATTTGAAAAAAGGGACAAAAACATAAGAAAAAGTGGAAAAAATTCTGCTTTTCTAACTCAAACATTAGATATAATTTCATTTAAATGAGGTTTATTGACCATAAATTATAAATATATTTATATCCTGGAGTAGAGTTGTGATTTAACAACAGAAGAACATCATGAAGCCGAGGTGAGTCACTCTGAATCTGAACTAAAGCAATCGCACAATTACCCACAATGCATCAGAGCTTAGAGCCAAAGTGATTTCATTCAACTTAAATGTTCTGAGTTGTTGAGAATCCCGCTCACACTAACTTCCTCTCTGTTCGTTCTTCTTCTCTGGTTGATTTCATCCCGTCATACAGGGAGTTATTACAGCAACAAATGGAAATCCAGAGTTATACGTGGCGATGATGCTCCCTGGATCAGCCAATCAGCACACTGCTGAGACGCACGCTGTTTTTCAACATTTATGAAGCTTTCAGCAGAGTTTTTTGTCACTTTTTGCGATGTTTTCCTCTCTGCCTTTTGACCTTTTGTGTTGAAAAAAAAGAACAAAAGCGTAAGAAAAAGTTAAAAACATTGTTAAAAAAGGGACAAAAGCGTAAGAAAAAGTTAAAACCATTGTTAAAAAAGGGACAAAAGCGTAAGAAAAAGTTAAAAAAAGGGACAAAAGCGTAAGAAAAAGGGACAAAAGCGTAAGAAAAAGTTAAAACCGATTAAAAAGGGACAAAAGCGTAAGAAAAAGTTAAAACCATTGTTAAAAAAGGGACAAAAGCGTAAGAAAGAGTTAAAAACTGATAAAAAAGGGACAAAAGTGCAAGAAAAAGTTAAAAACATCGTTAAAAAGGGACAAAAGCGTAAGAAAAAGTTAAAAACATTGTTAAAAAGGAACAAAAGCGTAAGAAAAACACATCGATGCTCATTGGTGTTACTTGTATCTTATTTTGAAATCCCGACACGTCTGAGCTGATGTAGAAAGCTCATCACGCTGCTGCGGATCATTGTGTAATCGTTTATATTACACACACACACACACACACACACACACACACACACACACACACACACACACACACACACACACACACACACACACACACCCTTTTTATAGCCTTGAATGAGTCACAGCGGTTTATTATTTATTATTATATGAAAACATAAAACACTTTAGAGCCAGGTTGTTGCTTTATATTTAATAATGTATACTTTATTATTAATATATATATATATATACACACACACAGTACATATATATAAATACATGTACTGAATAGGTTGAAATGTGTCACTGACTGGCCAAAGGAGAAATGGAGCAACATTCTGAGGACTG
>CM057259.1:22967024-22979524 GCA_029931835.1 Etheostoma nigrum
TCATGTTATTCTGAAGTAACAGTACTTTTACTTGAGTCATATTATTCTGAAGTAACAGTACTTTTACTTGAGTCATATTATTCTGAAGTAACAGTACTTTTACTTGAGTCATATTATTCTGAAGTAACAGTACTTTTACTTGAGTCATATTATTCTGAAGTAACAGTACTTTTACTTGAGTCATATTATTCTGAAGTAACAGTACTTTTACTCAAGTCATATTATTGTGAAGTAACAGTACTTTTACTTGAGTCATATTATTGTGAAGTAACAGTACTTTTACTTGAGCCATATTATTCTGAAGTAACAGTACTTTTACTTGAGTCATATTATTGTGAAGTAACAGTACTTTTACTTGAGTTATATTATTCTGAAGTAACAGGACTTTTACTTGAGTCATATTATTGTGAAGTAACAGTACTTTTACTTGAGTTATATTATTCTGAAGTAACAGTACTTTTACTTGAGTCATATTATTCTGAAGTAACAGTACTTTTACTCAAGTCATGTTATTCTGAAGTAACAGTACTTTTACTTGAGTGATATTATTCTGAAGTAACAGTACTTTTACTTGAGTCATATTATTCTGAAGTAACAGTACTTTTACTTGAGTCATATTATTCTGAAGTAACAGTACTTTTACTCAAGTCATATTATTCTGAAGTAACAGTACTTTTACTCAAGTCATGTTATTGTGAAGTAACAGTACTTTTACTTGAGCCATATTATTCTGAAGTAACAGTACTTTTACTTGAGTCATATTATTCTGAAGTAACAGTACTTTTACTTGAGTCATATTATTCTGAAGTAACAGTACTTTTACTTGAGTCATATTATTCTGAAGTAACAGTACTTTTACTCAAGTCATGTTATTCTGAAGTAACAGTACTTTTACTTGAGTCATATTATTCTGAAGTAACAGTACTTTTACTTGAGTCATATTATTCTGAAGTAACAGTACTTTTACTTGAGTCATATTATTCTGAAGTAACAGTACTTTTACTTGAGTCATATTATTCTGAAGTAACAGTACTTTTACTTGAGTCATATTATTCTGAAGTAACAGTACTTTTACTCAAGTCATATTATTGTGAAGTAACAGTACTTTTACTTGAGTCATATTATTGTGAAGTAACAGTACTTTTACTTGAGCCATATTATTCTGAAGTAACAGTACTTTTACTTGAGTCATATTATTGTGAAGTAACAGTACTTTTACTTGAGTCATATTATTGTGAAGTAACAGTACTTTTACTTGAGTTATATTATTCTGAAGTAACAGTACTTTTACTTGAGTCATATTATTCTGAAGTAACAGTACTTTTACTCAAGTCATGTTATTCTGAAGTAACAGTACTTTTACTTGAGTCATATTATTCTGAAGTAACAGTACTTTTACTTGAGTCATATTATTCTGAAGTAACAGTACTTTTACTTGAGTCATATTATTCTGAAGTAACAGTACTTTTACTCAAGTCATATTATTCTGAAGTAACAGTACTTTTACTCAAGTCATGTTATTGTGAAGTAACAGTACTTTTACTTGAGCCATATTATTCTGAAGTAACAGTACTTTTACTTGAGTCATATTATTCTGAAGTAACAGTACTTTTACTTGAGTCATATTATTCTGAAGTAACAGTACTTTTACTTGAGTCATATTATTCTGAAGTAACAGTACTTTTACTTGAGTCATATTATTCTGAAGTAACAGTACTTTTACTCAAGTCATGTTATTCTGAAGTAACAGTACTTTTACTTGAGTGATATTATTCTGAAGTAACAGTACTTTTACTTGAGTCATATTATTCTGAAGTAACAGTACTTTTACTTGAGTCATATTATTCTGAAGTAACAGTACTTTTACTTGAGTCATATCATTCTGAAGTAACAGTACTTTTACTTGAGTCATATTATTCTGAAGTAACAGTACTTTTACTCAAGTCATATTATTCTGAAGTAACAGTACTTTTACTAGAGTCATATTATTCTGAAGTAACAGTACTTTTACTTGAGTACAATTTTTGGCTCCTCTACCCACCTCTGGTCTTAATTATGCGTTATAATGAACTTGCCTTGCCTCTGTCTGATTGGACGTCCTCCAGCAGCTGGACATCACTTCCAGGTCTCTAACACTGTTTGTCTTCTCAGTCCTGTTTTGCAGTTTGAGGATCGACTCTGACGAAATTCACACAGACGCTGCAGGATTCACAGACACTCGCAAAAACACACACACACACACACACACACACACACACACACACACACACACACACACACACACACACACACACACACACACACACACACACACACACACACACACGTACACACACACACACACACACACACAATGCACAACAGCATTTGGTAGAACATTTGGTTAGATGTTTGGTAACACAATGCTGTAAATCGTGTAATATTTCAAAATAAAAGCTGCTGACTGTTCACAATGTGAGTGTGTGTGTGTGTGTGTGTGTGTGTGTGTGTTCTGGCATGAAACCTTGGATTGACCAATCAGAGAGTGGATAATGTTAAAGTCCCGGACAGAGCAAAGTTCCTCTTCTTCTTCTCTTTTCATTTATTTCATTGTGTCTTATAACGTTTGATTGACTTTTTTCGGCCTTTCTGGTTTCTGCTACATTTGCTACCACACAGTCCAACAGCGTACCTCTGTGTGTGTGTGTGTGTGTGTGTGTGTGTGTGTGTGTGTGTGTGTGTGTGTGTTTCAGTCTATTGATGAGGAACAACAAACACCACCGAACGACGTGTCTCGCTCCGTCCTCCCTCCTCGTCCTTCGTGCCTCCGCCTGCCACCAGCGCCTGCGTCGAGTCACACGACTGTTTCTCTGCGTCTTCATCATAAGTTGAATCCATCATGCCCGCCCTTCCTCCTCCTCCTCCTCCTCCTCCTCCTCCTCCTCCCTCCCTCCTCCTCCCCTGCAGAGTCGGGGCACCGTCACTGACCCGCAGGTGCGTTTGGCGAGTGCCGCCAGCTCCTGGCGGGCGAGCGGGTTGAACAGGATGTAGAGCAGCGGGTTGACGCAGGCTGGCAGCGGCGCCACGAGCAGCAGCACCCCCTTCGCCGCCTCCGGCCCGGCGCCGGCGAGGCGCAGCAGCGAGGACAAGGAGAGGAAGGCGACAGGGAGGAAGAGGAGGCAGTCGGAGAAGAGCAGCCAGGCGACGTGTCGGGTTAACGCCGCGTCTTCTTCGGCGGCGGGCGGAGCCTTGTTGGCCTGGCAGTACAGGCGGGTGTAGGCCAGCGTCATGAGGAGGAAGCACAGCGAGTCCAGGAGCACCAGGGAGACGGAGAAGGTCAGGGAGGAAGAGGAAGAGGAGGAGGAGGAGGAGGAGGAGGAAGGCAGCGGCAGACAGAGGGAGGTGCTGCTGTGGCCGGCCACCAGGGGGGGCAGTGTGACTGCCAGGCCCAACAGGAAGCACAGACCCACGGCCAGGCGGATGGACAGCGGCGACGAGGGACGGCCTGGAGACAGAGAAGATATGATGTTTAATTCTCGACAGATGAATGTGTGTGTGTGTGTGTGTGTGTGTGTGTGTGTGTGTGTGTGTGTGTGTGTGATACATTATAGATTACTAGTTACTGTCATTTGAGAGGAATTAGTAATATTACAATGTTACTGAGAGAGACCGAGAGACAGAAAGAGTGAACAAGAAACAGAGAGAGAGAGAGAGAAAGCACAGAGAGACAGAGAGAGAGAGAGACCGACAGAGAGTGGGAGAGAGACAAAGAGAGAGAGAGACAGAAAGAGAGAACGAGAAACAGAGACGGAGAGAGAGAGAAAGAGAGAGAGAGAAACACAGAGAGAGACAGAGACACAGAGAGAGAGAGGGAGAGAGACAAAGAAAGAGAGAGAGACACAGAGAGAGACAGAAAGAGAGAGAGACACAGAGAGAGAGACAGAAAGAAAGAGAGAGGGAGACACAGAGAGAGACAGAGACACAGAGAGAGACAGAGACACAGAGAGACAGAGAGAGAGAGAGATCGACAGAGAGAGGGAGAGAGACAGAAAGAGAGAAGGAGAGAGAGGGAGACACAGAGAGAGAGAGGGAGAGAGAGGGAGAGAGACAGACAGAGAGACACACAGAGAGAGACAGAAAGAGAGAGAGAGAGATCGACAGAGAGAGGGAGAGAGACAGAAAGAGAGAGGGAGAGAGAGGGAGAGAGAGAGACAGACAGAGAGACACACAGAGAGAGACAGAAAGAGAGAGAGTGAGACAGACAGAGACAGAGAGAGAGAGAGACAGGGAGGGAGACAGACAGAGAGACAGACAGAGAGAGAGACAGAGAGAGAGGTCTACTGTGTTTAAATGAAGTGTATTTTGGTATTTTATTTTGTAATGTGTCTGTATTTGTGGATCTTTTAAAATACATCTTTATGTTAAAATTAAATTAATTATTGATATAATTTAATTAAACGAGGGCCTTAATGTGCACGTATCCTGACTCTAGCGTGTGAGTTCTTTCTAAAAGGACTACCCCAGCCCCCCCCGACCCGTCCGTCTCACCATTGTGTCCGGCAGGTTGGCGGCGGCGTGCGGCGCCGGCGGCCCGGCATCGCTCCAGAGCCGCGACGGCGAGCAGGAAGAGGCCGGTCTGCGACGCAAACACGCACAGGAAGCCGCTGAGGCGACACAGGAAGCTGCTCTCCCAGCTCGCTCCATACCTGCAACACATACACAAAGACTTTTATTTTGAAATTCATTATATATGTTATATATAAATTATACAGACTATAAAAGTGCATTTCCCGATCTGTCGGTATCGGCATTTATAATGGCCGATTTTAAAAAATTCCAAACCAAAACGGGTCAGAAGTGTTTCCTAATGTCTAGGTTTTAGGGGCTCAGAAACGCCAGAGCAGGGGGAATGAGAGGGGGAAACGCCAGAGCAGGGGGAATGAGAGGGGGAAACGCCAGAGCAGGGGGAATGAGAGGGGGAAACGCCAGAGCAGGGGGAATGAGAGGAGGAAACGCCAGAGCAGGGGGAATGAGAGGGAGGAACGCCAGAGCAGGGGGAATGAGAGGGGGAAACGCCAGAGCAGGGGGAATGAGAGGGGGAAACGCCAGAGCAGGGGGAATGAGAGGGGGAAACGCCAGAGCAGGGGGAATGAGAGGGGGAAACGCCAGAGCAGGGGGAATGAGAGGGGGAAACGCCAGAGCAGGGGGAATGAGAGGGGGAAACGCCAGAGCAGGGGGAATGAGAGGGGGAAACACCAGAGCAGGGGGAATGAGAGGGAGGAACGCCAGAGCAGGGGGAATGAGAGGGAGAAATGCCAGAGCAGGGTGAATGAGAGGGGGAAACACCAGAGCAGGGGGAATGAGAGGGGGAAACGCCAGAGCAGGGGGAATGAGAGGGGGAAATGCCAGAGCAGGGGGAATGAGAGGGGGAAACACCAGAGCAGGGGGAATGAGAGGGGGAAACGCCAGAGCAGGGGGAATGAGAGGGGGAAACGCCAGAGCAGGGGGAATGAGAGGGGGAAACGCCAGAGCAGGGGGAATGAGAGGGGGAAATGCCAGAGCAGGGGGAATGAGAGGGGGAAACACCAGAGCAGGGGGAATGAGAGGGAGGAACGCCAGAGCAGGGGGAATGAGAGGGAGAAATGCCAGAGCAGGGTGAATGAGAGGGGGAAACACCAGAGCAGGGGGAATGAGAGGGGGAAACGCCAGAGCAGGGGGAATGAGAGGGGGAAATGCCAGAGCAGGGGGAATGAGAGGGGGAAACACCAGAGCAGGGGGAATGAGAGGGGGAAACGCCAGAGCAGGGGGAATGAGAGGGGGAAACGCCAGAGCAGGGGGAATGAGAGGGAGGAACGCCAGAGCAGGGGGAATGAGAGGGGGAAACGCCAGAGGAGGGGGAATGAGAGGGGGAAATGCCAGAGCAGGGGGAATGAGAGGGGGAAATGCCAGAGCAGGGGGAATGAGAGGGGGAAACACCAGAGCAGGGGGAATGAGAGGGAGGAACGCCAGAGCAGGGGGAATGAGAGGGAGGAACGCCAGAGCAGGGGGAATGAGAGGGAGAAATGCCAGAGCAGGGGAATGAGAGGGAGGAACGCCAGAGCAGGGGGAATGAGAGGGGGAAACACCAGAGCAGACCAGTGGCCCTCTGATTCATTGTTGTACCTCCAAAAGCTGCCGAACGTCCAGGCATCCACCGCCGCCAACCACCCGCTCCACACTCCCATCAGGCCGTTCACCAGGGCCAGAAGACCAATCAGCAGCTTGGGTGGCGTCACTGAGGCGGCGGGAGAGAAGAAGACTGACAGGACAACCAGGCTGTTGCCGACCAATGACAGCACGGCAATCAGCCACACGCCTCCGCGGATCAACCAGCTGCCGAGCAGATGGAGGCAGGGGCGGAACGGTCCTGGAGGACGATCAATACAAATATCGTCAACAATCAATAAATAAATCAATATATCTTTGGTAAATGGGTTCACAGACATTAATATGATATTTTGTAATTCTGGTGTACAATAATAGTCATTGCAGTGTGCCGATGTGCTGTAAAAGCAGCAATCGGCACACTACAATGACTATTATTGCACACCAGACTCCATGTAAATAAATAGTAATTTTAGCATCGTATTGCACACTTCATTCAAAGTCAACAGAAACCTAATACAACTATGAAAAGCCGTTTTTGGTCTCCTCTACACTTTTCCAACCATGAAAAACTCTAGTGTTGGTTGAAATAAACAAATACTTTACCGATTTACATGTGAAAATATGTTGGCTCGGTACACGCTAAAAGTGCTGTTTTTTAAATGGAGTCTGGTTGGTTTAGCGCTAGCTGCTTCATAGCTGTTTCTGGGAAACAGAAAGGTCTTATATAGGTTTTAAAAAGTTATATCTCTGAAGGGTTAAGACACTTAACACTTTAATTATTTTTTATTAAGTTTTATTGCTATTCGAATCTGCACCAAGTAGTAGGCAGACTGTTAAAATTTCTGGAGTTTTCTAGTTAATGTAAATTGTCCCCTATAAAGTGGACAAATAGCAAGTAATTTAAGTCGTAATCTCTTGATTAAACTCATATTAAAAGTACTAAAGGAACATTTTCCTTGTGGCTGTTGCTCCAAATGCTTTCTTTTGGGGGATTGTTCTCTGTAAATCATAGAGTGGGGTCTAGACCTACTCCATCTTTAAAGTGTCCTGAGATATCGTCTGTACATGAAATTGAATTGAACTTGTTTCCAGTTTTCCTTAAATCTTCCTATATATACTCCTTTGACAAACACTGTAATTTTATCTCGTAGAACAAGGGAGTTGCTGCTCTACTGCTGCCTCCATCGTTAGTTTGTGTGACTTTTGTGTTTTTTAACCCTCCTGATGTCCTCGGGTCAAATCTGTCCCCTTTAAAAAATGTCTATATCTGAAATATGAGTTTCTTTTTAACCAAATTACCATAAAAAATGGATTGGATTCCTTCCAACGCTCTTTATAAATACAACTGATCACTTTCATTCCTCTGATCTTAACTATTAGTCAAAATAATTCATGATTTCTGCTTTTTTAACTCAAATATTAGGTATATTTCTATATAAATGAGGGTTATTGACCATGAATTCCAAAAAGTAATAAAACTAGTAAGGTGGTGGTAGTAAAAACTAAAAGAAAAATCTGAAAAAGGGAGGAAAATGTCAAATTTTAGTCTGTTTTTGACCCGGGAGGACAACACAAAGGTCCTGAGATATCATCTGTTGTCAATTTTTTCTGCTTTTTTATGGACGTTTTTGTTGTTTTTCCATACATTTCTGTCACTTTCTTCAGTGTTCTTAAATCTTTTTTTTTCTTAAAATGCTTTGAAATTAAATAAAACACCCAAATTCAGTGAAAATAGTGAACTGATCAGTTATTTAACTTGTGAGGAGCGTTGAATGGAACCATCCACGTTATTTAGCATTGTGCTTTCCATTGGCGTTGAACTCAGATTACTTCTGCACAAAATGTACGTTTTGTAGTCATTACTTTTAAGATAAGAGGAGAATAATAAGCAGGAGCATGTCAAATCCACGGCGGGCCAAAACAAAGACAGCACGGGCCAGACTTGGCCCGCGGGCCCCAGATTGGGCAGCCTTGCTTTAAAGTGTTCATTTGATAGTTGTTGTTTGTGTTACCTGGTGCAGGGCTGCAGTGGACCGAGTGTTGAAGCTTGGGTTCATCTTCAAACTCTATCAAGAAATCCTCCCAGTCCTGATCTACTGCAGAGCAAAGCAAGGAGAGGCTTTTATTTTGAAATATCATTTTACTCACTCTCACAAAGTTGGGCTTCTAGTTTCACCGCAGTATTTAATCAGTGGAAAGCTACGGAAGAGGATTAGGGCCACTGGTGAAACATTTGTGAATTCTGACTTTTTCTCAGAATTCTGACTTTTTTCTCAGAATTCTGAGATTAAAGTCAGAATTCTGAGATTAAAGTCAGAATTCTGACAAAAAAGTCAGAATTCTGAATTTTTTCTTAGAATTCTCACAATTCTGACTTTTTTCTCAGAATTCTGAATTTTTTCTCAGAATTCAGACTTTTTTCTCAGAATTCTGAATTTTTTCTCAGAATTCTGAATTTTTACTCAGAATTCGGAAATTTTTCTCAGAATTCTGAGATTAAAGTCAGAATTCTGAGAAAAATTTCCGAATTCTGAGAAAAAGTCTGAATTCTGAGAAAAATTTCCGAATTCTGAGAAAAAGTCTGAATTCTGAGAAAAATTTCAGAATTCTGAGAAAAAAGTCTGAATTCTGAATTTTTTCTTAGAATTCTCACAATTCTGACTTTTTTCTCAGAATTCAGAATTTTTTCTCAGAATTCAGACTTTTTTCTCAGAATTCTGAATTTTTTCTCAGAATTCTGAATTTTTTCTCAGAATTCAGACTTTTTCTCAGAATTCTGAATTTTTTCTCAGAATTCTAGACTTTTTGCTCAGAATTCTGAGATTTTTTATCAGAATTCTGAATTTTTTCTCAGAATTCAGACTTTATTCTCAGAATTCAGACTTTTTTCTCAGAATTCTGAAATTTTTATTAGAATTCTCAGAATTCTGACTATTTACTCAGAATTCTGAAAATTTTCTCAGAATTCTGAAATTTTTCTTAGAATTCTGACTTTAAAGTCAGAATTCTAAGAAAAAGTCTGAATTCTGAGAAAAAAGTCTGAATTCTGAGAAAAAGTCTGAATTCTGAGAAAAATTTCAGAATTCTGAGAAAAAAGTCTGAATTCTGAGAAAAAGTCTGAATTCAGACTTTTTTCTCAGAATTCTGACTTTAATCTCAGAATTAAGAAAAGTCAGAATTCTGAGAAAAAAGTCAGAATTCTGAGAAAAAACTCAGAACTCACATACATTTTTCGCCCTAATCCTCTTCCGTAGAAAGCAGTGTTGCTGTAGTTCTTGTTTTAGGAGTTTTGGCGTCACCTTGGCTGGAGAGGACGGACGTGTCTTTCCCGACGGAGTCTGCAGTGTCCTCTCTCTCCCAGGATGCACCTCCTCCTCTCCTCTCACAGGAAACAAAGGCACAGCACTGGAAGGCGTAAGGAAGCTCCATCACCCTGAAAACAAACACTTTTAAGTAGAAGAGAGAGTTCTCTGCGCTTCCAGTCCAGTGCAACCAGGGCAGGACCATCAGCGCGACACAGATGTCTTCTTAAAGCGCCACGTTCTGCTTATTTTAAGGTTCATAACTGTATTTTGAGGTTGTACCAGAATAGGTTTCCATGGTTTAATTAAAAAACGCCATATTTTTGTTGTTCTGCACATTGCAGCAGATCCTGTTTTCACCCTGTGTGTTTTAGCTCCAGAGTGAGATATCTCGCTAGTTTTATCTCCAGAAGACCGGATCAGAGGACATTCAGAAATCAGGATCAGAGGACATTCAGAAACCGGATCTCACTCAAAACACCATGGATGTTTTTTCCAAGTGGGTATGCGTGTGAAAGCACCAGAGACACAAAATAACCCAAATCCCAGAAAAAGTGTTTTTTTCAGAATATGGGCCCTTTAATATATAGTCATGCAGAATTACATCTTTCGATGTAGCATTACCTCTGATGAAGATGAATTCTACATTGCTCATGTGACTGTGTGTATGTGCATTCACCTGACTCGGGGCAGCTCCTCTCGGGGTATTAACTCCATCAGCTGTGTGTTTCCAGCCAATCGCAGGTGAGTTAAACTCTTCAGACCAATCAGAGGCAGAGACGACAGCTGATTGGACGACAGGTCACTGCAGACAGGTAACAGACAGAAACACACGTGTAACTTTAACCCTTGTTGGTCTCCTCCCTTCGACTATGAACTCGTGAAATTGAAATTTTTGTAGTTTTTATGCTTTCGAAGCTTTTTAAAAACGTTTTTGTCACTTTTTTTAAGGTTTTGTTTTAAATTCAGGGTCGATAAACTCTAATTGATATGACATTTTACCTTATTTTTGAGTTCAAAAGGCAGAAATTAGGAATCAGATCCAGTATTAGGGACCACTAAGGTCTATATAAAAGAGACTTCAGATACAGTATTAGGGGACCACTAAGGTCTATATAAAAGAGACTTTAGATACAGTATTAGGGACCACTAAGGTCTATATAAAGAGACTTCAGATACAGTATTAGGGGACCACTAAGGTCTATATAAAGAGACTTCAGATACAGTATTAGGGACCACTAAGGTCTATATAAAGAGACTTTAGATACAGTATTAGGGGACCACTAAGGTCTATATAAAAGAGACTTCAGATACAGTATTAGGGGACCACTAAGGTCTATATAAAAGAGACTTCAGATACAGTATTAGGGACCACTAAGGTCTATATAAAAGAGACTTCAGATACAGTATTAGGGGATCACTAAGGTCTATATAAAAGAGACTTCAGATACAGTATTAGGGGACCACTAAGGTCTATATAAAAGAGACTTCAGATACAGTATTAGGGACCACTAAGGTCTATATAAAAGAGACTTCAGATACAGTATTAGGGGACCACTAAGGTCTA
The DNA here is from genome assembly GCA_029931835.1 of Etheostoma nigrum. Lineage (NCBI taxonomy): Eukaryota > Metazoa > Chordata > Actinopteri > Perciformes > Percidae > Etheostoma > Etheostoma nigrum. The sequence continues at coordinate 22,978,020 of CM057259.1, forward strand.
TATAAAAGAGACTTCAGATACAGTATTAGGGGACCACTAAGGTCTATATAAAAGAGACTTCAGATACAGTATTAGGGGACCACTAAGGTCTATATAAAAGAGACTTCAGATATAGTATTAGGGGACCACTAAGGTCTATATAAAAGAGACTTCAGATACAGTATTAGGGACCACTAAGGTCTATATAAAAGAGACTTCAGATACAGTATTAGGGGACCACTAAGGTCTATATAAAGAGACTTCAGATACAGTATTATGGGACCACTAAGGTCAATATAAAAGAGACTTCAGATACAGTATTAGGGGACCACTAAGGTCTATATAAAAGAGACTTCAGATACAGTATTAGGGACCACTAAGGTCTATATAAAGAGACTTCAGATACAGTATTAGGGACCACTAAGGTCTATATAAAAGAGACTTCAGATACAGTATTAGGGGACCACTAAGGTCTATATAAAGAGACTTCAGATACAGTATTAGGGGACCACTAAGGTCTATATAAAAGAGACTTCAGATACAGTATTAGGGACCACTAAGGTCTATATAAAGAGACTTCAGATACAGTATTAGGGGACCACTAAGGTCTATATAAAAGAGACTTCAGATACAGTATTAGGGACCACTAAGGTCTATATAAAAGAGACTTCAGATACAGTATTAGGGACCACTAAGGTCTATATAAAGAGACTTCAGATACAGTATTAGGGACCACTAAGGTCTATATAAAGAGACTTCAGATACAGTATTAGGGGACCACTAAGGTCTATATAAAAGAGACTTCAGATACAGTATTAGGGGACCACTAAGGTCTATAAAGAGACTTCAGATACAGTATTAGGGGACCACTAAGGTCTATATAAAAGAGACTTCAGATACAGTATTAGGGGACCACTAAGGTCTATATAAAAGAGACTTCAGATACAGTATTAGGGGACCACTAAGGTCTATATAAAAGAGACTTCAGATACAGTATTAGGGGACCACTAAGGTCTATATAAAGAGACTTCAGATACAGTATTAGGGACCACTAAGGTCTATATAAAAGAGACTTCAGATACAGTATTAGGGACCACTAAGGTCTATATAAAGAGACTTCAGATACAGTATTAGGGACCACTAAGGTCTATATAAAGAGACTTCAGATACAGTATTAGGGACCACTAAGGTCTATATAAAAGAGACTTCAGATACAGTATTAGGGAACCACTAAGGTCTATATAAAGAGACTTCAGATACAGTATTAGGGACCACTAAGGTCTATATAAAAGAGACTTCAGATACAGTATTAGGGACCACTAAGGTCTATATATAGACCTTAGTGGTCCCCTAATACTGTATCTGAAGTCTCTTTATATATAAAGAGACTTCAGATACAGTATTAGGGGACCACTAAGGTCTATATAAAAGAGACTTCAGATACAGTATTAGGGACCACCAAGGTCTATATAAAGAGACTTCAGATACAGTATTAGGGACCACTAAGGTCTATATAAAAGAGACTT
>CM057259.1:22989524-23003096 GCA_029931835.1 Etheostoma nigrum
CATGTTGTCCTCATGTTGCCCTCATGTTGTTGTCCTCATGTTGTCCTCATGTTGTCCTCATGTTGTCCCCATGTTGTCCTCATGTTGTCCTCATGTTGCCCTCATGTTGTCCCCATGTTGTCCTCATGTTGTCCTCATGTTGTCCTCATGTTGTCCCCATGTTGCCCTCATGTTGTCCTCATGTTGCCCTCATGTTGTTGTCCTCATGTTGTCCTCATGTTGTCTTCATGTTGTCCTATATCAATGTTCTTTTTAATTCCCCAAAATAACATGATTGATTCCACCCAACGCTCTTTGCCAAGTACAAATCTCTACTTTCATTAATTTTGGGGCGTCTTATTCAATTTTATAGCATTGTAAAACAAATGGAAGTGTTTTTGAAATAGTATTGAGTAAAAGTTGACATATTCCAGTCTGTGATTATCATCAACATCCATTCCTTTAATTTTAGTCTCAATAATTCCTAATTTCTGCTTTTCTAACTCAAACATCAGGTATAATTTCCTAGTGTTAAAAAACGTCAAAAAAATAAGCAAACATTGAAAAAAGGGACAAAAACGTAAGAAAAAGTTAAAAAGCATCAACAAAAGTGTTGATTTTCAATTTTGACGGGAAGACAACACGAGGGTTAAATCCTGTTGTGAAGTAAGTAATTCAGTAACGTCTTTAATCAACCCAACCGTACAACCAAACTTTTGGATAATATTCCATGTTTTTTCTTGAGTCCGGACTCGAGACTGTTTTTCTATGGTCTCGGACTTGTCTCGGACTCGCTAGTATTTGGACTCGGACTTGTCTCGGTCTCGGCCGCTGGTCTTGCCCAATATGGCTTCTGGTCTGGACCGAGTCCAGGTGTCTTTATTATGTTGATAATAATATTGGAGGGAAAGGGAAACCCAAAATGATTGTCTTGATACTGTCATGCATAAGACCTTTATTCTGTCCTGGACTCGGTCTTGAATCGGACTCAAACCTCTTTGGACTCGGTCTTGTCTTGGACTCAAAACTCTTTGGACTCTGTCTTGACTTGGACTCTAACCTTTTTGGACTCGTACTTGTCTTGGACTCAAAACTCTTTGGACTCTGTCTTGACTTGGACTCGAACCTCTTTGGACTCAAACCTCTTTGGACTCAAACCTCTTTGGACTCGAACCTCTTTGGACTCGGTCTTGACTTGGACTTGAACCTCTTTGGACTCAAACCTTTTTGGACTCGGTCTTGTCTTGGACTCAAACCTTTTTGGACTCGAACCTCTTTGGACTCGAACCTTTTTGGACTCGGTCTTGTCTTGGACTCAAACCTTTTTGGACTCGGTCTTGTCTTGGACTCAAACCTTTTTGGACTCGGTCTTGTCTTGGACTCAAACCTTTTTGGACTCGGTCTTGTCTTGGACTCAAACCTTTTTGGACTTGGTCTTGTCTCGGACTCAAACCTCTTTGGACTCGGCCTTGTCTCGATCTCAAACCTCTTTGGACTTGGTCTTGTCTCGGACTCAAACCTTTTTGGACTCGGTCTTGTCTCGGACTCAAACCTCTTTTGGACTTGGTCTTGTCTTGGACTCGAACCTTTTTGGACTTGGACTCGAACCTTTTTGGACTCTGTCTTATCTTGGACTCAACTAGTCCTGGTCTTGGACTTGTCTTGGACCCCGACTAAGGTGGTCTTGACTACAGCCCACTACAACCTAAAACACAGCAATAATAACCATTTTCCTTAACGACGGCCGGGATCTACAGAACATCAGAGCCTGTGCTTTGTGATGCGGAGTACCTCCAATGTGGCGACCTCCGGTCTGACGACGCGTCGTGAAAACCCTCTATACATCCAGGGAACTATATTCTCAGAAGGCGAAGCACTGCTACTTGGGCGGAGTGATTTGTACTCCAACTCCGAGCGACTCCAGGTGAACTCTCTGCTCCTCACCACGGGGCGAATCCCTCCGCCCAAGCAGCAGAAGTAGCAGTGCTTCGCCCTCTGAGAACATAGTCCCCAGTATGTAATCACTAGTTTTATCGGCTGCAGGTTTCTCACAGTGTGCGTAGCTCCGGTAGGTTCTGGAAGGCCGATCGACCGACAGACTGGATCGGGTTGTCGTAGAAAAATCTAGAAAACACAGACAGACAAACAGCTTCATTGTACAACAACACACATGGCAACACACTAATTACCTCTTATATAATTTAATTAATATTATTCATTTCACTGCAATACATCCTGCTGCTATTGATATTTGCACTTATCATATTCGTCTTATAATAATAATAATAATAATACATTTTTACATGAAGACAACATGAGGGCAACATGAGGACAACATGAGGACAACATGAGGGCAACATGAGGACAACATGAGGACAACATGAGGACAACATGAGGGCAACATGAGGACAACATGAGGACAACATGAGGGCAACATGAGGGCAACATGAGGACAGCATGAGGACAGCATGAGGGCAACATGAGGACAACATGAAGACAACATGAGGACAACATGAGGGCAACATGAGGACAACATGAGGACAACATGAGGACAACATGAGGGCAACATGAGGACAACATGAGGACAACATGAGGGCAACATGCGAACAACATGGGGACGACATGAGGGCAACATGAGGGCAACATGAGGGCAACATGAGGACAACATGAGGACAACATGAGGACAACATGAGGGCAACATGAGGGCAACATGAAGACAACATGAGGACAACATGAGGGCAACATGAGGGCAACATGAGGACAACATGAGGGCAACATGAGGGCAACATGAGGGCAACATGAAGACAACATGAGGACAACATGAGGGCAACATGAGGGCAACATGAGGACAACATGAGGACAACACGAGGGCAACATGAGGACAACATGAGGACAACATGAGGGCAACATGAGGGCAACATGAAGGCAACATGAGGACAACATGAGGACAACATGAGGACAACATGAGGGCAACATGAGGACAACATGAGGACAACATGAGGGCAACATGAGGGCAACATGAGGACAACATGAGGACAACATGAAGGCAACATGAGGGCAACATGAGGACAACATGAGGACAACATGAGGGCAACATGAGGACAACATGAGGACAACATGAGGGCAACATGAGGGCAACATGAAGGCAACATGAGGACAACATGAGGACAACATGAGGACAACATGAGGGCAACATGAGGACAACATGAGGGCAACATGAGGGCAACATGAAGACAACATGAGGACAACATGAGGGCAACATGAGGGCAACATGAGGACAACATGAGGACAACACGAGGGCAACATGAGGACAACATGAGGACAACATGAGGACAACATGAGGCATAATCCCCCTTTTACCAGTTTGAGGCAGTCTCTGGTAAGTCTCCTTTACAATGGGGGCAAACCATCTCCTTATTAAACTTGTAGACATGCAGTATGGATCAGAGGTACCTACATGGTGATGAGAGAGGGGTTCCCCGTGAAGGCGTTCTCCGGGATGGACTGGATGTTGTTGCTATGGAAACCACTAAACAGGAAACAGAACTAGAAATTAGTTTCCTCCTTCCTTCATTACTGATCCCTCAAAAAATGTCACGTGTTACTTTTCCCATGTATATATATTATATATTATACATGGGAAACATATACACATATATACAGTATACACACACACCTACATACACACACACACACACACATACACACACACCTACACACACACACCTACACACACACACCTACACACACAGACACACACACACACACACCTACATACACACACACACACACACACACACACCTACACACCCACACACACACACCTACATACACACACACACACACACATACACACACACCTACACACACACACCTACATACACACACACACACACATACACACACCTACACACCCACACACACACACCTACATACACACACACACACACACACACACACACCTAGATATACACACACACACACACACACACACACACCTAGATATACACACACACACACCCACACACACACACCTACATACACACACACACACACACACATACACATACACACTCACACACACACACACACCTACATTCACACACACACACACATACACACACCTACACACACACACACACACCTACATACACACACACACACACAGACCTACACACACACAAACACACCTACATACACACACACACACACACATACACATACACACTCACACACACACACACACCTACATTCACACACACACACACATACACACACCTACACACACACACACACTCCTACACACACACACACCTATACACACACACACACACACATATACACACCTACATACATACATACACACACACACCTACACACACACACACACACACACACACACACACACACACATATACATACTGTACATATAATGTTCATGTGGATTTGTTTTTTTATTTGTTATTTTAACGTCCTGTTGTGATGTGTTGTGTGTATGTGTTGTGTGTGATGTCTATAAGCTAATCTGACCTTGAATTTCCCCTTGGGGATCAATTAAATATCTATCGATCGATCATGTGATTGCAGTAGACATACAATAAAAAATCCCCCCCAAAAAAATTAAAAATTAAATAATAAAAAAAATAAATTATATGCAACTTTCCCTCTTTAGCGATTAGCTCGGCAGCGCCACTGCAACCATAAACAACAGCGGTTTAGCCGAAAAAACCAACATGTCCGGATGCAAAAAAACAATATTTGTTATTTTCAGGACTGCGAAACAAGGCGGTGACAAAGAAATAGTTTCCTCTTTAAGACAAACAGCTTGCATGCTGATGTTGAACATGCGCTGGTCTCATCTAAATGCATTAATGTTGTCTTTTTCAGTCCAAAACACAGAAATACTCACAGTTCCTTCAGGTGGCCGAGGGACCGGATGGACGCCGGGAACTCCGCCAGGCTGTTGTAGTTCAGATCTCTGAGAGGAGGAGACAGAGAGGAAGAGACAGAGAGGAGGAGACAGAGAGGAGGAGACAGAGAGGAAGAGACAGAGAGGAGGAGACAGAGAGGAAGAGACAGAGAGGAGGAGACAGAGAGGAGGAGACAGAGAGGAAGAGACAGAGAGGAGGAGACAGAGAGGAAGAGACAGAGAGGAGGAGACAGAGAGGAGGAGACAGAGAGGAGGAGACAGAGAGGAGGAGACAGAGAGGAAGAGACAGAGAGGAAGAGACAGAGGAGGAAGAGACAGAGAGGAGGAGACAGAGAGGAGGAGACAGAGAGGAGGAGACAGAGAGGAGGAGACAGAGAGGAAGAGACAGAGAGGAAGAGACAGAGAGGAGGAGACAGAGAGGAGGAGACAGAGAGGAGGAGACAGACAGGAAGAGACAGAGAGGAGGAGACAGACAGGAAGAGACAGAGAGGAGGAGACAGAGAGGAAGAGACAGAGAGGAAGAGACAGAGAGGAGGAGACAGAGAGGAAGAGACAGAGAGGAGGAGACAGAGAGGAAGAGACAGAGAGGAGGAGACAGAGAGGAGGAGACAGAGAGGAAGAGACAGAGAGGAGGAGACAGAGAGGAGGAGAATGAGAGGAGGAGACAGAGAGGAGGAGACAGAGAGGAAGAGACAGAGAGGAGGAGACAGACAGGAAGAGACAGAGAGGAGGAGACAGAGAGGAGGAGACAGAGAGGAGGAGACAGAGAGGAAGAGACAAAGAGGAAGAGACAAAGAGGAGGAGACAGAGAGGAGGAGACAGAAAGGAGGAGACAGAGAGGAGGAGACAGAGAGGAAGAGACAGAGAGGAAGAGACAGAGAGGAGGAGACAGAGAGGAGGAGACAGAGAGGAAGAGACAGAGAGGAAGAGACAGAGAGGAGGAGACAGAGAGGAAGAGACAGAGAGGAGGAGACAGAGAGGAGGAGACAAAGAGGAAGAGACAGAGAGGAGACAGAGAGGAAGAGACAGAGAGGAAGAGACAGAGAGGAGACAGACAGGAAGAGACAGAGAGGAAGAGACAGAGAGGAAGAGACAGAGAGGAGGAGACAGAGAGGAAGAGACAGAGAGGAGGAGACAGAGAGGAAGAGACAGAGAGGAAGAGACAGAGAGGAAGAGACAGAGAGGAAGAGACAGAGGAGGAGACAGAGAGGAGGAGACAGAGAGGAGGAGACAGAGAGGAAGAGACAGAGAGGAAGAGACAGAGAGGAGGAGACAGAGAGGAGGAGACAGAGAGGAGGAGACAGAGAGGAGGAGACAGAGAGGAAGAGACAGGGAGGAGGAGACAGAGAGGAGGAGACAGAGAGGAAGAGACAGAGAGGAAGAGACAGAGAGGAGGAGACAGAGAGGAGGAGACAGAGAGGAGGAGACAGAGAGGAAGAGACAGAGAAGAGGAGACAGAGAGGAAGAGACAGAGAGGAGGAGACAGAGAGGAGGAGACAGAGAGGAGGAGACAGACAGGAAGAGACAGAGAGGAAGAGACAGAGAGGAAGAGACAGAGAGGAGGAGACAGAGAGGAAGAGACAGAGAGGAAGAGACAGAGAGGAAGAGACAGAGAGGAGACAGAGAGGAAGAGACAGAGAGGAGGAGACAGAGAGGAGGAGACAGAGAGGAAGAGACAGAGAGGAGGAGACAGAGAGGAAGAGACAGAGAGGAGGAGACAGAGAGGAGGAGACAGAGAGGAAGAGACAGAGAGGAGGAGACAGAGAGGAAGAGACAGAGAGGAGGAGACAGAGAGGAAGAGACAGAGAGGAGGAGACAGAGAGGAGGAGACAGAGAGGAAGAGACAGAGAGGAGGAGACAGAGAGGAAGAGACAGAGAGGAGGAGACAGAGAGGAGGAGACAGAGAGGAAGAGACAGAGAGGAGGAGACAGAGAGGAAGAGACAGAGAGGAGGAGACAGAGAGGAAGAGACAGAGAGGAAGAGACAGAGAGGAGGAGACAGAGAGGAAGAGACAGAGAGGAGGAGACAGAGAGGAGAGACAGAGAGGAGAGACAGAGAGGAGGAGACAGAGAGGAGGAGACAGAGAGGAGGAGACAGAGAGGAAGAGACAGAGAGGAAGAGACAGAGACAGAGAGGAGGAGACAGAGAGGAAGAGACAGAGAGGAGGAGACAGAGAGGAAGAGACAGAGAGGAGGAGACAGAGAGGAGGAGACAGAGAGGAGGAGACAGAGAGGAGGAGACAGAGAGGAGGAGACAGAGAGGAAGAGACAGAGAGGAGGAGACAGAGAGGAAGAGACAGAGAGGAGGAGACAGAGAGGAGGAGACAGAGAGGAAGAGACAGAGAGGAGGAGACAGAGAGGAAGAGACAGAGAGGAGGAGACAGAGAGGAGGAGACAGAGAGGAAGAGACAGAGAGGAGGAGACAGAGAGGAAGAGACAGAGAGGAGGAGACAGAGAGGAAGAGACAGAGAGGAAGAGACAGAGAGGAGGAGACAGAGAGGAGGAGACAGAGAGGAGGAGACAGAGAGGAAGAGACAGAGAGGAAGAGACAGAGAGGAGGAGACAGAGAGGAAGAGACAGAGAGGAGGAGACAGAGAGGAGGAGACAGAGAGGAAGAGACAGAGAGGAAGAGACAGAGAGGAAGAGACAGAGAGGAGGAGACAGAGAGGAAGAGACAGAGAGGAGAGAGACAGAGAGGAGGAGACAGAGAGGAAGAGACAGAGAGGAGGAGACAGAGAGGAGGAGACAGAGAGGAGGAGACAGAGAGGAAGAGACAGAGAGGAGGAGACAGAGAGGAGGAGACAGAGAGGAGGAGACAGAGAGGAGGAGACAGAGAGGAGGAGACAGAGAGGAAGAGACAGAGAGGAGGAGACAGAGAGGAAGAGACAGAGAGGAGGAGACAGAGAGGAAGAGACAGAGAGGAGGAGACAGAGAGGAAGAGACAGAGAGGAGGAGACAGAGAGGAAGAGACAGAGAGGAGGAGACAGAGAGGAAGAGACAGAGAGGAAGAGACAGAGAGGAAGAGACAGAGAGGAAGAGACAGAGAGGAGGAGACAGAGAGGAAGAGACAGAGAGGAAGAGACAGAGAGGAGGAGACAGAGAGGAAGAGACAGAGAGGAAGAGACAGAGAGGAAGAGACAGAGAGGAGGAGACAGAGATATAAAGACAGGGAAGCAATGCGGGAATGATGAGTTATAAGTTATATAATAAGGAGTTATAAGTTATATAATAAGGAGTTATAAGTTATATAATAAGGAGTTATAAGTTATATAATAAGGAGTTATAAGTTATATAATAAGGAGTTATACGTTATAATAATAATAATAATAATAATATTTTAGCTCTTGAGTGGCAATGTCAGCTCTAGACTGGGAATACCCACTCTAAACTGGGAATGTTTTAGCTCTAGACTGCTAATACTAACTGGGAATTGGCACATCTAGACTGGAAATTACAACTCTAAACTGGGAATAGTCAGCTCTGGACTGCTGATACAGATATATATGGGAATATAAATGGGAATGTCAACTGTACACTGGGAATGATAGGTCACTGTTAGCTCTATAATGGAAAGGCCAGCGCTACATGTTTAGCTTAATCTTTTCTCTGTCTTTTAGGTGTATTACGGTAAACATTTAACTGTGCCTTGCTCTTTTCTTTCATCCCCAGTAGAGACTAGAGCATTCTCCGAGTCTACACATGGCTTCAATTAGGTCCTCTCATCCATCTCTGGGATGCAGGTGGCTGCTACATACACACACACACACACACACACACACACACACACACACACACACACACACATATACTGTGTGGAATGAAGCTGCCACATTGTGAAAATACCATTAAATTGAAATTGCTTCAGCCTGGTCCTGTGTGTGGATACGTGTGTGTGTCCAGAGGATGATTTGCAACAACAATTGCTGCTATACGCTGTCGGCCAAACTATTATTGATGGAATTTGGTGGGTTATGATTGGAAGAGAGCTGGATAATAGGTTTTTGATTTAGTCCGGTTAGGGCTCCAGACGTTTTTGGGAAAAGTTAATTATCGTAATGTCATGCTGTAAATTATGCGTACTGATTAGGTTCAATAGGTTATGTAAGATGTTGGAGCAACATCAGGAGTCCTGCAGTAACAGTCCTGGGAATTTCTTCCATAGACAATGTCAGGTGATGAACCAGACTAGGCTTGGAAAACCAACTCTTAACTGGGAACGTTTTAACTCTAGACTTCTAATACTAACCCTATACTGGGAATTGTCATATCTAGACTGGGAATGTCAGATCTAAAGAGGGAATGGTCAGCTCTAGATCAGGTCATATCTGCTTTATACCTGGAATATCATCTCTAGACTGATAATACAGCTATATATTGAGAATGTCAGAATTCCTTATACTGGGAATAAAAGCTAAATGTTAATGGCTAGGCTACAATTATGTTGGAATGGTTCGCTCTAGACTGGAAACATCAGCTCTAGACTGTGAAAACCAACTCCAAAATTAGATTGTTTTTAGCTCTAGCCTACTAACACTAACTCTATACTGGGAATTGTCATATCCAGACTGGGAATGTCAGATCTAAAGAGGGAATGGTCAGCTCTAGATCAGGTCATATCTGCTTTATACCTGGAATACCATCTCTAGACTTCATACTGGGAATAAAAGCTAAATGTTAGATCTATAATGGATAGGGTACAATGATGTTGGAATGGTTCGCTCTAGACTGGAAACATCAGCTCTAGACTGTGAAAACCAACTCTAAAATTAGATTGTTTTTAGCCTGCTAATACTAACTTTATACTGGGATTTGTCACATCTAGACTGGAATACCAGATGTATGCTGGGACTAAACGCTAGCTAGATTCGGACACAGGCTATATAGAGGATTTCATTTGTCCTAGGATGGGAATACCCACATGTCTGGAAATTAAAATGCTAGATGTAATACCAGATCCATGGTAGAAATTGTCTGCTCTGAAATGAAACTGTCAGCTCTGGACTGGGAATATCAATTACATACTGGGACTAGACTGGGAAAACCAACTGTACAATGGGAGTGTTTTACCTCTGGAGTGCTAATACTAAATTAAGTCTTTCCGGGGAATTGTCACATTGACGCTGGGAATACCAGATGTAGACATGAAAGTGGTCAACTCTAAGCCTGGAATATCAGGTCTAACTTGAAATTTGAGCTCACGATTTGGAATTCCTGGGGTCGGCTTTTATTTTGACAGCAAAAACGTCTCAAAACCTGACACAGCTTTCTGATTATTCCCTGCAAGATGTGCACGTGGTAGCAAATAAACAACGTTCCCAGTGTGTTGAACTAGTCCTTTAATGGTGTATAAGGAATGCATTTGTCTTGATTGACATGTGTCTCAGCATTTCCCACTCAGTACTGGTGGTTTTTGGCGGCATACGCTTGCCACGGATAGCTACAAGGTATTTTTATGGTTTCAACCTCAGAGGTTTCTGATGTTTTGAAAGCTGGGTTTTGGGGTTTTCTGCTCACCACCACGTTCGTCACTTACTGGAACCAGAAAATCCTAATTTGGGCAAAAAGGGACAAGGCTTAGGTGAAGCTGAGGTGGGCAAGAGAAGGAAAAAAACCCACATCTGAACTCATGTGTGATGTTCTTCATAACCCTGGGTGTGTTTTCCTTTAAGACTGAACCGAGCTTGTTGAATAAATTTCTTCTTTTTTTTCTGTTTTCATTTCCGTTTTCTTCTCTCTCTCTGTTTGTGTTTGTAGTTTCAGATGAACATGAGTCTCTGGTGTGGTTTATTATTGCTGATCCTACAGGTACACACACACACACACACACACACACACACACACACACACACACACACACACACACACACACACACACACACACACACACACTGCCAGTGTGCATGTATAGTCATTATGATTAGCATACAGCCAAGACCACACACACAGAGCCACACACATATACAGAAGTATTTCCAAATGAAGGCTGTGTGTGTGTGTTTGTGTGTTTAAACCTGCTTCTCTGGTTGACTGAGAAAACAGAAACATTTCTATATACACACACATTCCTTATTTATACACACACACACACACACACACACACACACACACACACACACACACACACACGCACACACACACACAGGTTAATCTGACTGGACTCCATCTAATATCCAGAAATACATAGGTCACATGCTAACCGCTAGAGGCAGAAATAGGGGCTAAATATTATATATAATATCTGTACACTGTCAAAAAAAAAGTACCAAACCAGGACCTTTAAGGAACCAAGAGCTTGTCCCTGGGGTGGTACCCTCAAAGGGACATTGTTGGACCTTGAATAAGAGGATCACATTTGGACCTTAGCTGTTTGCAGGGCTGCAGTACTCGAGTCCGGTCTTGGACTCGAGTCCGGACTCAAGACCGTTTTTCTATGGTCTCGGACTTGTCTCGGACTCGCTAGTATTTGGACTCGGACTTGTCTCGGTCTCGGCCACTGGTCTTGCCCGATATGGCTTCTGGTCTGGACCGAGTCCAGGTGTCTTTATTATGGTGATAATAATATTGGAGGGAAAGGGAAACCCAAAATGATTCTCTTGATACTGTCATGCATAAGACCTTTATTCTGTCCTGGACTCGGTCTTGACTCGGACTCGAACCTCTTTGGACTCTGTCTTGACTTGGACTCAACTAGTCCTGGTCTTGGACTCGACTAAGGTGGTCTTGACTACAGCCCTGCCTGTTTGTACCTTCTAAGGGACAATATTAAACCTTTGAGGATCAATAATGTACCTTAAAGGTACAAATATGTACCTTACACCTCAGAAAGTACACACTGTACAATGGAAGGTGCATAAATGTACCTTCAAGATACATTTTTGTACTTTTAAGGGAACATTTGCTAAGTTTGTACCTTAGGGAACAAAAATGGACCTGTATTGTACCTCTTATTTTGACAGTGTAAGAGGGAAATTCTCTTTCCCTCTTACAGGGAGATTATCGAACATGTGTGCAGTGTTGCTGTGAGCTTTTGATCCCCTTAATGTTAAATTAAAAACACTGAGCAAACAACACAAAAAAGTCAAACTAAAGTTTAAAGGGAAATCTCTAGCGTGCTGTTAATTCAAAGGAAGCGCTTCTTTATGGCTGCTTTTCAAAGTAAAATTTTGTTGACTTAACCCTTGTATGGTATTCGGGTCAATTTGACCCATTTCAATTTTTTCAGAAGAAGAAAAATGGTTAGTTACCTTTGTTCTACCTGAAACTCAACGGCCATACCTTATTTTCTGTGATAAACATGTATTCCTGACTCAATTTAGAAAGTCCTTCTGGATATGACCACTTTTTCCAAGATAATAATGATCACATAGTGGATTTTTAACATTAATTATAACCTTATGACAAAAAACTAACCCCACTTCCATGTTTATTTTGTGTTCTAGTAGAGACTGATGCATTCCCTAAACATAGATGTTATCTCAGCTGTTGGAAAATGACATAAAGACAATATTTGATAATAGATTATGAAGGAAAATGATATTTCAGAATTGTTTTTAAAACCCCAAATAAGTCCCGGGTCAGTTTGACCCGAGGGACACAAGAGGGTCCCAAAGGTGAAGACAACACAAGGGTTAATTTAAAAACAGTGATTAATGTTCTACTGTGAAGAAATACATATATATATATTATGATTTTTTTATTTTCTGGTGCTTCTATTGCTATTGCCAAGAAGTTATCCATGTGAAGAAGGTGATGTTTTCGGCTCTGTCAGCAGGACTGCAGAAAAACTATAGTGTCATGAAACTTGGAAGTTATTGTAAAAAAAGCATTGTTATTGGGTCTATTTATATTACATAAGCCTACATTTGTACTTATTTACAGGCTGTATCTTTTACATCTTAGACAGGTGTAGAAACAGAAAGGCGATATTGTATTTTGGTGTTTTTTTTGTTGCCTGTCTGCATCTTAACCCTTGTGTTGTCTTCCTGTCAACAATGAAAAAAAAAACCCTGTTTTGGTCACTTTTATCAACATCATTATCGCTTTTTCTGACATTTTTGTCACTTTTTCAATGTTGTGGGTTCTTTTTTTTTGTTGTTTCTGGTGTTTTTTGATATTTTTAATGTAATGCTTATTTCGACGGCCAATTTTTTATGACAAAAAAAACAACAACAATTAACTGAAGATGGGTCAAATTTGACCCAAGGACAACATGAGGGTTAAAAGTCCTGTTCCCAAAGTGGGGTTGCCAGGTTTGAGCTTACTCCATAGTATAACCATAGTAACCATAGTATAATATTAATGGACGGGGCATCCACAACCGGGACGGCTGCGCCCGTGACGTCAAACTCAATAACTCATAGCAGATCTCCACAAACCAACGGGTGACGTCACACATGCTCTGTCCATTCATATTAAAAGTCTATGTTCAAAACAAGCGAATAACAACAGGTTTGTGTTGTTGATTGCAGGCTTGGAAGCACTGGTAAACAATCCCATATTAAAGGAAAATATGTAATATCTTGTTTGCATTATGTCACCTTTTTTACATATATATATATATACATTAATAACTTGTCTGGATTTTGAGGGCTCATTTGACTGTTGGGACGAATAATAAAATATTTTCCCAAACTTGGGAGCGTTGCTGTTAAAATTAAATCCTGT
>CM057259.1:23003596-23024596 GCA_029931835.1 Etheostoma nigrum
TCTTATTATTGTGGCTGTAAGCAGTCCAACAAAGTGCAAAGAGATGCACACTGTGACGTGCCCGAGATTGTATTGCAATGATTTTATTTTTCTTCTTCTTCCATCTGTACAATACACTTAGCACTGCAGTTACCAAATGTAATTGTTACCTGAGGAGTAGAAATAATTGCGTTTATACGGCGTGCTGCAGTCAACAAAAGTGTTCGCTCCCAGCTTCACCCCCTCTCTGTCAAAGCCCAAAAGAACCCAGGTGCACAGGTGAAGCAGACAAATATATCACTTCCGCTCAAACCGTCATGAAAAGTCCACCAATCAATCAAACTGAAATCTAAGTTAAATATGGATGTTTTTAGTGGCACTAATCACTACACTACCTGTATCTACAGCTAGATATGTTTGCTGCATTATTGTTGCTTCCTTTCTTTCTTTCTAGTGCAGTTACTGAAATTCTGTGTAATCACATGCGTCATAATCCTAAATGCCTTGTTTCTCTAGTCGGTGATTGTGTTGTACGCCTTCAGCCGTCCCTTCCTGCTTAACGAGCAGATCCAGATCTCCGAGAACCAAACCTACTACAAACACCACATCCTCAAAGTCATCATGCGGGTTCCCCTCATGTGCTTTTTCGCCAGCATCTTCTCCTTCATCTTCTTCCAGCTAGTAGGTTCTCCTACCTCCATTCCTTCTTTTCTTTAACTGTTTAAAGATGCTCCATTTAACATGTTAACATCAGTAGACGATTACAAGGTTAGAGATGATCTGTCGTCAGGAATGAATTCATCTTGTAATATGTTATAGAGCTTTGTTATTATAGATTAATATACCAACTAAATAACCTTTTTTATTTTGGCAAGAATGGATTTTGTTTGGCTGTTGACAGTAATTTGTGGAGGGATGGATACAAAAAGATATCCAAAATTAACTTTGTAAAAACCTTTGACTCTAACGTTGACATTTGACAACAAAATAAAACAAGAATTTTGATCCTGATCTGTTGTGGAAATGTATGCATATACTGTATTTTATTCATTTATATTTTTTAAATTTTGCTGATTTAAATCCAGCTCTGTGTCATGGCAGTCGGTAAACACGCTGCCCACACAAAGCTGTCACAGAACTGGTTTAAATGAAATACTGATAATGCCTAATTTGCATATTTAAATATAAAAATGTCTGAAAACTAAAAATAATTGTCTTAAAGTAAGTCACCAACTGGGGAAGTTTCATGGTGAGTTGAAATGTTTACCCCATTCACTTGTGGTGTCTTGCCTTAATCATTAAATCTAGAAATGTCAGAAAATGGGCTCCCCGGAGCCCAAGGTAGCGTCTAAAACACAAAGACAATTTACAATAATATAATTCTCTTTCTTGCAGTAATGTTTTCATTCTGTCTTTCAGTCTTACGTGCTGTTGGCAGTCGTCATCTTCCTGCCGTACATCTCCCAGTCTTTGAAGTGGTGTCGCAGCAAAGCAATTGGTAAGCACTAGATTTTACATTAACATGTGGGAGAAACATTAAATATAGGCTCACCTCTAGCCAGGTGTACTTTGTGTGTTGATGTAGATTTATTCCAGACTGGCTCATGTCACGGGCATCACATTTTTAAAACATAAACCAAATCTTATCCATTTCAGGTCAGGTGGAGGAGACTCCAGACTCCATGTTGTTTTACACCTACCTGCCTAACGAGCCCCTCAGCAAGGACCGAGTGGAGGCTTTCAGCGACGGAGTTTATGCCATCGTAGCGACGCTTCTCATCCTGGACATATGGTGCGTTTCACTTGATTTCCTTTATTGGGGAGACATAGGACAAATGCATATAAATATAACCAATGCATACATTGTGTATAGAAAAGAGGTCAGATTATGATAACAAACAATACGCTATTCATCAGGAGATACCGTTATCACATTTAATGAAACCATAGTGTTGCTCCAAAAAGAGATTCTCATGCATGTTTGATTTACTGTATCTATGCACCAGTTATACCTGCATTAAGTGCCCCATTGATCAGTGATATTTTCAAATCTGCCCAGAAATGGTCGGATCCGACAATAAACATACCTGATTAGTTTTTTTACAAAGATTTTGCTCAGTAGAATTAAACCATTATGGATCAAGTGTGATTAATTGTGTGACAAAATAGTGCTAAGAAAACCTTAACGTTTCTCGTCTCTGGTTCCTTGTCGTTAAGCGAGGACAACGTTCCAGACCCGACCGTTGTGCAGAAGCAGTTTGGTGGGAGCCTGATAGCAGCTCTGCAGGTCTACGGCCCAGAGTACCTCGCCTACTTTGGTTCCTTCGCCACCGTCGGCCTTCTCTGGTTTGTGCACCACTCGCTCTTCCTCCATGTCACCAAGACAACGCGCTTTATGGGCCTGCTGAACACCTTCTCACTGGCGTTTGTCGGAGGTTTGCCTTTAGCCTACCAGCTAACACATGAATTCCCGCGCAACTCTCGCAATGAACTTGAAGCCATTCAGATCAGCTGTGTGATCATTTTCTTCGCTGGTATATTTCAGCTCGCTATTTGGGTGGTCGCTCTTTACAATGAACAGGAAACCCTGCACCCTTATGTGCGATATGGCGGACGCGAGCACATATTCATGCTAGCTAAGCTGTCTCTGTACCCCTGCGTAGCTCTAGGGACGTTTTTCCTAACTTGTATTTTGAGTAAATTTAGCGCCTCAATTTTCCACCTGATGGAGATTACGGTGCCTTTTGCTTTCCTCGTGTTGAGGCTGTTGGTGCGTGTTGGGCTAGCATTGCTACGGCTAGTTTTCTGTCCTGATAGGCCTGACCACAGGGTTATTGTAGAGGAGGGAGATGACGAGACAAGAGTGCCATTCAACGCTTTAGTCACCTAGCTAGCTTGAGGAGAAGCGGCCACAGAAAATCAAGCTAAATGACCGAGAAGTGAGGCATTGTTGCTAAAATGCTTGGTCTCTGAAGTTACTATAATGGACTGAAGTGGAAATCACATAAAGAAGATTGTTCTCTTTTCAATATTTCCACTGGTTGATTAGACGCCACGTCGCAAGTTGAAGGCGAAGTATGGAAACAAAGTTGTGACAGCAGGTTACTGACAGCCAAAGCCTATCCATTCATTTGTTTTGTTTTTAAACTTGAAGACTAGTCGTATGTCCACAATAAGGTTTCACTTTGATTTTAAAGCCCAGATGTCCGGAAGTAGCAAAAGGAAAAATTGAGAAATGTTTTCAGGGATGGCTTGAAGTCATAAATGCTAGCTAGCTGATTATACACTTCCATTAGAACAGAAAAGAACAGGTTTAAATAATTATAGTTCAGCGTTTATGCCAAGTAAAGGTGTAAGCTTAAAACTGTCCAAACCTGTCCGTCCAATTGGTTTGGTTTTTATTTATTATTCATTTCACCTCTCTTTACCCAGAGAAAATTTGCAAAGCATGTTCGGACATGTTACAGAAATTCATAAATGAGGTAGTATTTAAGATACTTTGTGTTCAAGAAAATATTTAGTTTTTTCAAGTTCGTGTACTTTCACACTTTTGCGGCAATATAAATGTTGCAGTTTACTTGTAAGCCAACAAGCTAACAGGTGTAGTCAGTGTAGTGTTTGTACTTGACCGGCCATAAAAATGAAAATTGCACATTGCATTGTTTTAAAATATTTGCATTCAGATACTTTGTACTAATCTGTGGAATGTAATTTCACCTTTTTCAGTTATGTCTAAATGTTTTTTTTCTCTTTAAAATTATGTGATAGTATGTTTACTTAAATGACCCCCACAACTGTTGTGTAAAAGTAGAAAAAGGCCATATTGTGCATGGCTGTTTATTTTAGTTTCAGTGATAATGTTTTTTGTTTGTTTGTCTTTTAAATGTAATGTTAACCAAATGTTGGTATACAGTACAAATATCAGAAAGAGAGAAAATTATTTTGTTCTGCTTTTATGAAGAGGTTTGTGAAATCAGGTGTGGTACATTTCTCCAGAAGGGGTCACTAATGTTTTTGTAAAATAGTACTGAATCCACTTTCTTGGCTGTAATGATGATGTGCTGTGCTATTATTATGTACACCTGTGTGTCCGATACTGACTCAGATCTGCACTTTAATGGAAACCCGTCAGGTGATGGAGAAGGGTTACATATATCGAAAAACGGGCTAAACAACACAGAGACTTCAAAGATTGACAACAAAAAACTGTCATTATTTTTTAAGACGGATAGAAATACTCACCTGGCTCTGAATGTGTGCAGGTAAAAAGCTTGTTTGATTGGTTGGACAAGCCATATTTTTGGATTTCTTTTCTAGTTTTGCTTGTCACGTTTTTATTCTGTTGATTAATTAACAGCAGCTCCCAGATCTAAGCTGCATTTAGAACCAAGTATGGTTGTATTTTATGTATAATGATTTGTATCTGTAATTGGCATTGGTAGATTTAAATGGGAACCGTGTAGTTTCTGATTTTATGGAGGAACAAATGCCTGTAATTGTTCAACAACCTCTTTGCATCCCAAATAATGAACACAATTTCATCAGGTCAAACATTTTCACAATATATAAAACTGCATTTGTATATTTTCCAAATCATAACCATTTTCTTGTCATTCATCCAACATGGTGGCTTGTTTGTAGGCCAACAAAGTCCTTCTCAAAATATTCTCTTTGACAGATTTGTGTTTTTAATGTTTGTTTGTAATGGCTGTATTAGTGCAAACGCTGCATTTGCTCTTTCAAACACTGTGCAAAATCTTTTTTTTCTATAATTAAATGTTGAGTCACAAACAGTTACGCTTTGCTTTGTGAATAAATCTGAAGTTGTTCCTTCAATGTGAAAGCAAATTCTCCTTTTGTCATTAGGAAACATAATGACAAACAATTTAAAGAAAAAAATCTTTATTTCACCTCCATACAGTAAACAGCTTTACAATATCCCTAACAAGTATCAATATTTGGTTTATACATGACTTTGTATTTTCCCCATTATTAATAGCATACTTCCTCAGTATCATTTTTAAATCATATCCACTCCAAAAGCTATAGATCTTCATTAGAAAACATTTCTGCTATAAGCAAATATAACATACACAAAATGATAAATTAAAAAAGACAAGCAACCAAACATCTGCAGTGCATCATAACCTGACATCTGGGCTACTTAAACTACCTTTTTCTTCCCTACCTTATCATTTGTGTACAAATGTTTTACCTTCATAACGTGAATAAAAATATAAATTAGTCCACACAACTTTGATCTAATTTGAACTACAAATCTGTGGAGTCTAGAGTGTGCCAATAGAATAATAAACTTAATTATAATCATTAATGCATTTAAGTGACGCTGTATGAAGTCATGTATTTGTTTTGACTATTAACTTAAGTTTTTTTAAAAACTAAATTTCTTAAAATGAATTTTCCAAATATGTACAACTTTCTTCTCATATTGTTTGCATATGTCTTCTAACTAGAGCTGAAATAAAGTGTTGATTACTGATTAACTGACATATCATTAGCAACTATTTCAATAAACTATTTACTGAGTCATCTATCAAAAACCCAAGTGAGATTTTCTGACATTTGTAGTCAATACAAACTGATTAAAAAGTATTTAAATTTAAGTCTCTTTAAATGTAAACTAATAAAAGCAAAACAATTAGTACGTTGCTTTTTATTCATTCAACATGATTTGAGACAGATGACAAGGACTTTTTTTTTGAAATAGCATAAATGTAAACATCTCAAATAACCTCATTGATTTCTAATGCTTTTGATTAATTTTCCAATAACAATGTTTAATCATTCTGGTGGCACACTCTAGACTCCATAAAACAGTGTTTAAAAAAAAGAAAAAAGAAATCTAAATAATTGACCATCTGCTGTTTGTGTTGAGTTTTGGTCTGATTGCTGTAGGTGTCTACATGCTTTGCTTTATCGTGTTCAGTATGTAGGTTGGACACAAAGCCTGTAAAGCAGCAGTGGGGGTTTTGCCTCAGATGGAGGCTTTAGTTATACATTTATACAGTACAATACAGCTGGTCCCAAAAATCCACCCAGCACCCCCATTCACTTTAAATGAGGGGAAACACCCTAAAATGCACTTCTATGTATGAGGAAAACATGAACAACACAAATGACAAATAAATTAAAACATCCCCTTTGTCCAACAACTAAAGGAAGTAAACAGAGCATTGCACAGGCCACGGATGCAAATGTTAGCAGTCCAGTCTGCAGCCCAGTTCCAAGCCTCGTTTTTTTCAGTTTTTTTTTTTTTTGTCCAGACCAAAGAGAGGATGTCGAAAGGAGACGGATGTTTGAACGTAGGCCCCGGAGCTTTTTCAATAACGGAAGGAAATCAGTGTTAATCAGACTTTGGTAAACATTTCTCTCTGAAAAGGTCTGGATTCCATCAGAGAATTTCATCAGGCCCATCTGGTGCCTCTTCATTGCCAGACCTACAGTATCTCCACAGCGCTGTGTTAGCGCGCTAAATGGTGTTTTTTGCCTCCAACGTCGCCTTCCAGGCAGCTAACCCTAAACATAACCATTGCCGCGCTGCCTACAAGGAGACATTGGGGACAAAAAACAAACACCTGCTAGCGCTGCTCTATGGTCTTAATCACAAGGGTACTGGGCGGCGCTAAGCCCTATAGCGGAGACGGCAAGACTGGAGGGACATCCAGTCAGGCAGTATCCCAGCAAGTACATCCATTGAGCCAGACTAGGTACCTCTAAACACGCTTACAATGCATCGTCTTATTCATCACACTGGTGATCATCATAAACGCAATATATTTCCTGTAGAATTCAATGATCAAATCCACATTCTAAAGGAATCAAACTGCAACTTGCATAAGATATTGCAAATAAAACCACCAGCCATCAGATTTTGTATATACCTAAAGATATGTGTAAATACAATGCTGTGTGTATACACACACATACTGTACAGTATATAGGCTCCGAATGTACTCAGGTCTTATATTGCAAACTACATTCAAAACTTACTAATTTAACAGTGATTTAATGCATGAGAAGACTAAAATAGCAAGATTTTTATTTTAACAGTTTGACAAACATTGAGTCGGAGGCCCTACCCCACCCCACCCCCACAGTGCAACTAAAATCATTGGTTAAATCGATAAAGGAGGCAGTCTTTTTTTTCTTTTAATTAAGGAATAGTTCACCATCTTGGCAAAATAGTCTGAGTTAGATAAGATCAAAATCACGCTAATGCTTGCGTTTAGTATGGTTTATAGAGCTAAGTGGCAATTAGCCTAGCTTAGCATTAAGACTGGAAGCAGGGGAAAAAAGCTTGACTACTATTCTCCAAAGTTACACCTTTAACAGCTAACAAATTAACACAGCTTGTTGGTTTAATCCGTACACAAACAAACATGTAAAAACTACCACTTAAAGTTTTAGATGTGGTGTATCTTTCTTGGTAAACAACTGATTTACATTCCAATGCAGTCCACAGCATCCAAGGTAGCTACGCGCGTTTGGTCGTCACTGTGACGAGATACAGTGGGTACGGAAAGTATTCAGACCCCTTTAAATTTTTCACTCTTTGTTTCATTGCAGCCATTTTCCAAAAATCAAAAAAGTTCATTTTATTTCTCAGTAATGTACACTCAGCACCCCATCTTGGACAGAAAAAAACAGAAATGTAGAAATTTTTGCAAATTTATTAAAAAACAAAAACTGAAATATCACATGGTCATAAGTATTCAGACCCTTTGCCGTGACCCTCATATGTAACTCAGGTGCTGTCTATTTCTTCTGATCATCCTTGAGATGGTTCTACACCTTCATTGGAGTCCAGCTGTGTTTGATTATACTGATTGGACTTGATTAGGAAAGCCACACACCTGTCTATATAAGACCTTACAGCTCACAGTGCATGTCAGAGCAAATGACAATCATGAGGTCAAAGGAACTGCCTGAGGAGCTCAGAGACAGAATTGTGGCAAGGCACAGATCTGGTCAAGGTTACAAAAAAATTTCTGCTGCACTTAAGGTTCCTAAGAGCACAGTGGCCTCCATAATCCTCAAATGGAAGACGTTTGGGACGACCAGAACCCTTCCTAGAGCTGGCCGTCCGGCCAAACTGAGCTATCGGGGGAGAAGAGCCTTGGTGAGAGAGGCAAAGAAGAACCCAATGGTCACTGTGGCTAAGCTCCAGAGATGCAGTCGGGAGATGGGAGAAAGTTGTAGTAAGTCAACCATCACTGCAGCAATCCACCAGTCGGGGCTTTATGGCAGAGTGGCCCGAAGGAAGCCTCTCCTCAGTGCAAGACACATGAAAGCCCGCATGGAGTTTGCTAAAAAACACCTGAAGGACTCCAAGATGGTGATAAATAAAATCCTCTGGTCTGATGAGACCAAGATAGAACTTTTTGGCCTTAATTCTAAGCGGTATGTGTGGAGAAAACCAGGCACTGCTCATCACCTGTCCAATACAGTCCCAACAGTGAAGCATGGTGGTGGCAGCATCATGCTGTGGGGGTGTTTTTCAGCTGCAGGGACAGGACGACTGGTTGCAATCGAGGGAAAGATGAATGCGGCCAAGTACAGGGATATCCTGGACGAAAACCTTTTCCAGAGTGCTCTGGACCTCAGACTGGGCCGAAGGTTTACCTTCCAACAAGACAATGACCCTAAGCACACCGCTAAAATAACGAAGGAGTGGCTTCACAACAACTCCGTGGCTGTTCTTGAATGGCCCAGCCAGAGCCCTGACTTAAACCCAATTGAGCATCTCTGGAGAGACCTGAAAATGACTGTCCACCAACGTTTACCATCCAACCTGACAGAACTGGAGAGGATCTGCAAGGAGGAATGGCAGAGGATACCCAAATCCAGATGTGAAAAACTTGTTGCATCTTTCCCAAAACGACTCATGGCTGTATTAGATCAAAAGGGTGCTTCTACTAAATACTGAACAAAGGGTCTGAATACTTATGACCATGTGATATTTCAGTTTTTGTTTTTTAATAAATTTGCAAAAATTTCTACATTTCTGTTTTTTTCTGTCCAAGATGGGGTGCTGAGTGTACATTACTGAGAAATAAAATGAACTTTTTTGATTTTTGGAAAATGCCTGCAATGAAACAAAGAGTGAAAAATTTAAAGGGGTCTGAATACTTTCCGTACCCACTGTAACTACGAGAAGTTACTGCACGCAGCTGTTGTTCAACAACATTGTGTTAAGAGCTTTATAGGTGTTGGTAGGCCAGTTTTAGAATGTTGCTGTTTAACCATGCTTCGTCTTTTAAGTGCTCATATTATGCTTTTTCTCTTTCCTTTATTATATTATGTAGTTATATATCTTTTTGTTCCCAGAATCCACCCCAAAGGGACTTACCATCTCCAACAGAAAACCCTGTTCACAAACTTCTCCACACAGCTCTATTGTAGTCCAGCCTTTACTTTCGTGACGAATGTGCATCACCTTGTAACACACGTTATGTTTGCCTAGCTGCTAGCATGGCACACCCTCATACTCTGCAACTGACTAGCTAGCCGTGTGTACCTGTACGGTACTGTGCATGCGCAACTCCCAACAAAGAGGATACAGCTGTGAGATGTCTCATTCTGTAGCTAAAACAGAGAGCTCAACACACAGGGTGAAAAGGAGGAGCTGCAGCAATGTGGAGTACAACAAAAATGTGGCGTTTTTTGACAATTAAACTATGTAAACCTTTTCTGATATAACATCTAAATAATAATGAACATAAAAATGAGCATAATATGAGCACTTTAGGCTATTCACCTCACGGCTCAAGCTACATATCCAACACACAGACATGAGATTGGTCATCAATCTTCTGATCTAATTCTCGGTAGCAATAAGTGTATTTTTTCCAAATGTTAAACTATTCCTTTAAATAATCTCATATAGGTTCACCCAGCACACCCTCTAAATGAGCAGCAACCTCAGATTCAATCTACATCCCTGCCACATAAAAATCTAATTTGTTCATTCTAAAAGGCTACAATTGAGTTACATCTGTTTTTTGCATATAATTTTTCATAGCTTAAAAAGTTTTTTTTAGTTATAGTATGTATTACGTATTTGTGCAGCTAAATATCTTCAGTATATTTATGTACAATACATTAACTTGAGTGCTGATGCTCTAGTTTTAGAGTTAACATGCCTACAGTCAATCTGTATTGACTTTATTTGTGCAAGTTATTTAGATTTAGACAAAAACCTAAAAGCATAAAGTTCCTTCTGTGGAAGAAGAGAATAAACATGGCTAAGTTAGCTGTAGCCCAAGGCTGGACTAGCATACATGCTACATGTATTGTTATGCTGTGAGGTTAGGACCATTAAATAGAGATTAGTATATAAAACAGTGTCTATACTGTAGTATTCATCATTGCTTTGCCCACACCCAAACCCCAGAAAGAAAAGTCTTAACAGTCTGTTTGCTGTATCCCAGGTCCAAGTGCCCAACACTTTGGGCCCAGTTTATGCTGATAAAAGCTTTTTAAATCCTTTTGTCCAGCTTAAGTCAGTGCAATATTGTCTGTCCACAGGGAAACTGCACATCTACCATCCACTGAGAAAGCCATGTGCTTTAGGGTCCGTTTTGTTCGATAAGACATTTTATCTTCAGTCTGTACGTTTTTAGGATGGGGACTGCCTGTTCACTCGTGAA
Source organism: Etheostoma nigrum (assembly GCA_029931835.1). Classification (NCBI taxonomy): domain Eukaryota; kingdom Metazoa; phylum Chordata; class Actinopteri; order Perciformes; family Percidae; genus Etheostoma; species Etheostoma nigrum. Next base: position 23,014,246 of record CM057259.1, read on the forward strand.
GCGTGTTGAAGATTATGTGCCGGTCCAAGTGAAAAGCAACAAAGCCGCTTATTTTGTTGTTGTTTTTTACTACGAGGTTATTCCACGTACACTGGAGAGTCATCCAGGTTCAAAGTCGTGATTATAAGATGGTTGGAAGTCAAACGAAGAGTCGGCAGGATGATGCTCTGAGAGAGGCCTGGGATCACACACACCATACAGCCATACCTAAGTGTGTGTGTGTGTGTGTGTGTCTCTGTGTGTGCACATGCTTGCACAAACTTTCCAAACCATCACACACTCTGCGATCATCACCCTGTAAAGCTGGCCATCTTTCACTCAGCCTGGGCAGCAGCTTGGGGGAGCATGCCCCTCTCTCTCAGCTGGGAGTGCAGAGTGTGGAAAATGCTGAGCTGCTGTTCAGGCCGAAGCATCAACAGCTGCTGCAGCACCTTGCTTGGATTCGGTCCCCTGCAAGACAACAAATAAAATGTGACCACAGTGGACACAAGAGTGTAAAGAATCCCAAATCTGGAGCTACTTCATCTTATAAGAAACTGGAAAAATCCAAAACAATTTGGAATAATAAACCCAGCAGCTTAGTTCTAAAAAGCTTTCTAATACAGCACACTGAACCCTGTGGGGTTTAATGATGTTGTTTTAACACAGACAACAGACGTACACTTTCAAGTATTTGGGGAAAACGTTTTGAGTGTTTAGTTTGGGATTCAAATATTCCTTTTTTTCAAATACTTTAGAATAACAGAATTGTTAAAAGAGAATGCCTTTTATTAAAAGGAACACGCCAACTTATTGGGAATTCCCTTATCCCCCAGAGTTAGATAAGTCCATACATACCCTTCTCATCTCCGTGCGTGTCGTAATTCTGTCTGACGCACCCACTGCTAGCCTAGCTTACCACAGATGCTGGAGGTAACTGGTTCCAACTAGCCTACTGCTCCCAATAAGTGACAAAATAACGGCAATATGTTCCTATTTACATCTTGTGATTTGTATAGTCACAGGGTGTACAAATAACAAGGTCACATTAGACACAGTCATATTCTAACCGTATACTGGAAACTATATTCTCAGAAGGCGAAGCACTGCAACTTCTGCTACTTGGGCAGAGTGATTTGCTAGCAGCACACAAGAAGACTTTTATTTTACAGCCATCTGAAGCTTTACGAGAACTGATATACAAACTTATAAAACTTTAAATGACTCTAAGGAGCATGATCACACCTCTCCCTCTGAGCCTCCTGTCATCCCCTTACCTGATGAAGCTGCCTATATAGACGTGTGTGAAGGTGGCCATCAGGTACTGACAGTCGAATCGATCCATGATGCCACCGTGGCCGGGGATGGTGTTAGCAAAGTCCTGCAGAAGAAGAAAGAGCAGGGTGCCATTACATCTCAGGTACATGCTGAGCCTGGGACATTAGGGGTGGGGGGAAAAAAATCCATACAGCAAAGTATCGCGATAAATTGCAATATATCAAAGAATACTGCAACATAATTACAATTGCAAGGATCACCTGTCAAACATATATGGTTTCACTAGGTGGAGATGAAGGCCGTCAGCAAAATTCAGAAACACTGACTACACAGACATTTCACAGCTGGGAGTCCTAAAACAAGGCCCTGAAACCCGAGGGACAGCAGTGGTGCCGCTCAGTGGCTGACAGCAGGAGGCTGCAGTTTACCTCGATAGCCTGCAGTAATAACTGCGCCCTGCTGTGTGAGGGATTAAGCAAAGCGTGAATACCTGTCACTTTAAGTAAAATGTCTAACCTTCACCACAGTTGAAGTGGCCCAACCAGTTTCTGCCATATTCAAATGTCTCCCTCCCTTTCCCTCCACTAATCTCAGTGTCTGTGAGCTTGTAGCTTGAGGTGGAGCTCCAGCCAGCTGAATGAATGTACTTAATAGTGAAGTTATAGCAGACATACATTGCACAGATTGCGGAGATGTGAGCTACTAATTTGTGACAATAAAATGAAAAACAATGTGCACACTCAAATCTCACCTTACAATTAAAGTGAAAATAAATAAAATGATACATAAATACAATGCAAACAAGACTAAAACAATATCCCCAATGAAGGAAAGTCAATCAGTGGAGAAGTTAGCTTGTTGACAAGAGAGAAGAGATGTTACTTTGATTTTGAAGGCTCGCTTGAAGCCGCTGGCAAAGAAGCCACCAAAAGGCCCGATGAGAGACCCAAAGGACGAGAGGAAGATGCTGTGAATCTGGAAGGGGTAAAGATTCACCGTTTTCTAAAAGAGAGGAGAAAAATTGATAAATGCCTCATTATGATCTTCTTTCACCAGATATTGGCATAGGAGAAACACTCTGATGAAAAAATTGAAGTGTGGTTGTTTTTTTAAACAATTTTGTATTTGCAAAACAAGAAATGTTTAAAGATAAGCAAATTGGGCATGAGGGGTCATTTAGTCTTTCAGTGGCATGGCATATACAAAATGATTACAATAATTAAATATTTAATTTAGAACATCTATTACATTTCTAATGGTTTCAGTTGGTGCAAACGCTTTTACATTAAAAGGACAAAGTCTTACCCATCTCAGTGTGTTTTGTACCACAGCAGGAAGAGTGTATTCGTGCATCACGAATATATCAGAAGGCTCACATTCAACTGTAAACCCATTGGTCTCACTGTTGACGCCCACAGGACATACAAAGTACTGGAACTGAGACAGGAGGTAGGCCAGCTGAGGGTCAAACAAGACACATAGGAAAGATCCGCTTACAACTCTGTATTTGCACAACATTAAAGCACCAAAATTGTTGAAGGATCCCGCTTTTGTGCAACCCTCACTTCAAATTTCAACCAGCTACATGCTGATCAACATTGATGACTTATAGTGAAAGTTGTCAGTAAATGTGGACATGCTGCAAAAATGATTTCCCTTTCTGGTTGCCATGTTATTAAATATTAAAAATTAAATTTAAAACATTCTTTGCTGAGATGTAAACTAGCCATGTGAGTTATGTTATGCAAACATGGCAGGAGTGAGCATGATGAAACAGTTACAACCTTTCTGATTTAGAAGCTTAGCAGATACCATCTCATTTGGTTTAAAAAGAAAAATAGCTGCTTTATGACAAACCTAAACTTTTTAAGTACTTAAGGGGAAAACTTAAAGTTAAGAAGAAAAAAAAAGTGAGTGAAATGAAAAGCAAATGAAGTGTGCTCACGATAAAGCCAAAGACCACAGTGGCAAAGAAACCTCCGATGAAGCCCTCCCAGGTCTTCTTAGGTGAGAGCTGCAGTTGAGGGGGGGGGGGGGGGGGGGGCGGAGAGAGAAACAGAGGCTTTCACATAAAAATTACATCAGCGTCGCCACAACCTAGATGGGATTTAAAATAAATCTATTTGCTTACCGCTGTCCCCGTTATTGAATTGAAAACGTTATAGAACGTTGAAAGATGTACAGCAATATTTCACACACTTACCCTGTATCTAATTATTATTATATTAGTATTTAATCTCATAGAGTTGAAAAGAATACAAATTGATTAATTTAAGAGTAGAGTTTGACCCAGAAGTATTTAGTGAATTTTAGAAAGTAGTTTAAGAAAGTCACAGAATTGGTCATTTTAAAGAATTAATGTTAAATGTCTGTATCACAAACTGGAGTTATTTATTAGCAGGTTTGTTTGACTGAAACACTGCCAGTCTACTCGGGGCTGATGAGAGAACCGTTTGCTGTTGAGTGGCAGATATGTGCTGGAGAATATACGGAGCCAAACAAGCCCAATCCTTTCATTTGTTTTTCTGACACTTATTTGGTTCAGTGTCATGAGGCAGTTGCCCAGACATTTACTACCACACCATCCGGCTCCTCAACCGATTGTTTTAATCACCATAGGTAAGGGTTGGATTGCGATCTACTGGTATAGACCGAGTCTGATATCACCCCACACCACCACATTATAAGACAATATTTGATTTACCTTGATCAGTGGAGTCCTCCCAAAGAAGAATCCAAACAGGTAGGCCATAATGTCATTGCATATCACAATGGAGATTGGGACAATGAACCTGGAAAAGGGAATTTCCGCAATGTTAAGAGGAGACGGGGGATGTTAAACCATCCATAAGTTGAATTCTGTCTGTGGCTGGAAAATGTGTCTACTCCACTATGGCAGGAAAAAATAATGTGTTACATAATTATTTTCTTTTTTTCCCTTTTTACTAAAAGCAGTTAATTAAAACATAATCTGCTTAATTTGTATATATTCTACTTTCTGTTGCACTACTTTAAAAGCCTGAATGAAGATCAACCTTGACAGTAAGAACACAATTGTGACGACACACATGCAGCGATAGTCAGAGACAACAAGGCTTGTCCCTCTGGACTGTCTGTGTGCTGCTTACCAGATCATTCCTTCAAACAGGTTCTGAATGACAAGGTGGGACTGAGTTACCACAATCAACAGGGTCACATGGGTCCAAGCAAACTGGAATGGCAAACACAAACACCACAGTGTCACTACACTGGAATGTAGCCACGCCTGCTCAGAGGTTGGCTCGTGTCAGAAATAGTGGATTCATACAAACAAACGGACAGACAGTGAAGTGAATGACACTGACAAAGCAAACGTAAAGGATAGTGTGAGAAGAGCGGGCAGTGGATGGAAAAGCTTTGTCGAACATTTTTTGGCACTAGTGTCGCACATTTTTGAACATATTAAAACAAGAACTCTCCGGAATTGCATGCAACAAAATAATTAAACCAAACAGGTCTGAGTATTCAAGATGAGAAAGTTCCGCCTTTTGCCAGTAAATATATTACTATGTATTAAAGGAGAATTCCAGCCATTTTTTATGTTAATCTTGATCACTATAAATATGCGAGTACTATTAATGAATTAAAAAAAAAAAAAAACGACCTGAATTGATGCAGGCAACACTGAGTAGCAGCTACGTGTACAAGCTTCCACTGAGAAAAAACGGCAGTTAACGGGGCATGTTTTAGAGTGCCTTTGTGCCTCTTAACTAGGGTGACCAAACGTTCTCTTTTGCCCAAACATGTTCACTTTTTACGTACTGTCCGGGGCGGGTTTAATAAATTCATGAAAATGTCAGTTTTTCACTGTTTGTCATGGGACCTTTAAGCGTGTACTTAAATTGACTGGCGCTTTGCACACAATACTACGGTACTGTTGCATGACGTAATTCCCGAGAGGCTGCCTTGTGGGCGGCTTTGCAATGCGCACATACAGGGAGCAGATCAGACAGCGGAGCAGCATTGAACACAAAATGCCTAAGCGTAAGTGCAGCTTCACAGTTGAACTGCAAAAGCAAAAAAAAAATAAAAAATAAATATACTTTCCACGTACCGTCCCGGTGGGGACAAATGGGAGCCGGAGTGCACCATGTGCAAAGCTAGCACATTTGTTTCAGTGTCTCATAAAGGTGCTGGAGATCTCAAAGCTCACATGGACACCAACACCAGATTGATCACAAAATGGATAAACTATAAATACACATGGAACTGCTGCGTTATGATTTTCACAAAAGCCTGGCTGAACACACATCACTGATGGCAGCTAGCAGCTAACCGGGTAAGCTTAAAACAATGTCTGAGTTAAAAACGCATCTTGAGGTCACGTAAGGGCCCTGTTTATGTTGTACGGACATATTAATTGCATTTTGTGTCTGTTAAGAGGCACAAAGGCACTCTAAACCCGCTAACCGCCGTTTTAGCTCAGTGGAAGCTTGTAAACGTAGCTGCGGCTACTCAGTGTTGCCTGCACCAATTAAGTTTTTTTTTTTTTAAATCAATAGTACTCTATAAATCTATAGCGATCAAAATTAACATCAAAATTGGCCAGAATCCTCCTTTAATCAAACCGCCCTTTTGAATGTTTAGGTTATAAATTATATTATATATATATTATATTGTAATATATATATATAAAAAATGTAGTTAAATAGCTGACAAGGGAATTCAAAAGTCTAAAAAGTGTTTGCACTCATGAGACTTCAAAGCACTTTCTATAAATCTGTCTGAAAAATAAACTAATGAAAATGAAATAATTAGTGAATACTCATTCAGTTACTAATAAAGTTAGTTTGGATTAAATGAAATGTGGTGCAGAAAAGTGGCCACAAATAGCAGAAAAACCAAGAAATGCATGTGAAGTGAAATAAAGCGGAAGCCATTGCAGAAGTCCTGTAATTATCCAGGATTCAATTCTACATAGTAATGTGAACAGTTATTCTGTGAATGAATATAGTTAAACTGGACAAAAACTACTTGTAAGAGCCAATTAGTGCCCTTGGTATAAATAGGAACCAATGTTTAGTTCCTTGGGTGCAACACGGAAGCACGCACAGCCTCTACAATCAAACCCAAAAAGTGTATATGTGCTTCCAGGTTGCACCCGAGGAACCAAAGATTGGTTCCTATTTATCCTAAGGGCACTAATTGGCTCTTCTACAATGGCAAAATCAGTGCACAAGATAGATGGGTTTAAAAAAAAACTTCTCAGTCAGAGGGACATTACAGGAAGTAAGAAGCCGTGGAAAAGGACAGATAGGAAAGTTAGCAGTAGAGTAGAGGAGAGAGTTACTTGGCTGATACACACCATATAAAACTGCAGGCGGTAATGTTTCTTCACTAAACTCAGCACAAACATGCAGAAACCTGTGAAAGAGTAGACAACATGCTGTCAGTTTTTACTCCAAGTAAAAAAAGTATACTGTAGACTGAATAATATGCATCACATTTAACACATTGTTTACTGTATTGGGATATGTGTGTAGCATTCTTGTGACTGAACAATTCACTTTTTTTTTTCCACACAAACATCTGGGGGCTCTTTTTTTAATAATTTTACAATTCCGATTTGACACTGACTTTATTTCAGATAGGTGAATTTGGGATGAGGAGGCTGACGGCTGAAAGCTCTTGTGTCAGGTTTGTGTACACAAACCTAGGGAGGCCCTCTGGGGAGCCGTTCCTGCCAACTGATTGTGAAGATGCGGTCTTGTACTACAGAATGTCCTGGGGCTGAGAAGTGCCGCTGACGTCTGGCTGGGTTGACTGAAAGTCAGCAACAATGAATGTGTTCACCCAGCTTCAGACTGAAACTTAATACTGAGAAATCAGTAGACAGAACCTTTATTCATCCATCCCAGAGGGAAACTTCCAGCCACAGCAGCAGCTATTAAAATCAGAAAGTGGCTTACTTTTGTTATTAATTATTTTTCCACACATACAGAAAGGCCCTAAAAAAACAAACACATTTTCTCAATTAGCTTTTTATTATGAGCGATGGCCTCATTTTCTCCAGTTACTTTTATAGTTATTTCACATGAGCGATTTATGCATTTGTTATTGTCTCTGTGCTTTTCACAGTTGGAAAAAAGTGATGCAGCGTACTTTCATGCCCATCAAGATTGGTTGGATCAATTGGACCAGTCAAACCACATACAGAGTCTTAATGAAGCTGATCAGCTGATTTCTTTGAGAGCTAAACTTATAATAATAAATAATTAACAATTTTCTTTTGCCAAACTTTGAATGTTTATTAATTCATGATTACTTAATGTTATAAAAAATACTTTATGCATATGTGTTTTTCTGCTTTCCAAACCGCATTTGTTTGTTTTTGTATCCCCACAGTATAAAAATCGACTATCATTCAGTCAATCAATCAATTTTGTTGGTCACATGAAACTAGCTCCTTAAAAGGAACACCATTTGTTGAAATAGGGCTTATCACAGTCTCCCCTAGCTGTAGGTGGGTGTGCTAACGCATTTTTTGTCTCAGTGCATGCATTGTTTAGTTTAGCAGCGCCGCCATAGTTAGCTTACTAGAGGATTTCCTAGGCAGATATTGACTTGGGACAGTGCTTCGGCTGTGCTTCCACCCAATATAGTCCCAAGTTAATATCTGCCTAGGAAATTGTCTAGTCTTAATCTGCATTGCTATTTGTACTCGTGAATACGAAGGCCGCAAGAAGTAATTAGGTTGTTTTACTTTTACTCACAACATGCTAACCGGCATTAAAGGATTCCATTCACTACACTAAGCTAAGCTAACTAGCGGCGACGCTGCTACTGGACTAAAACAATGCATGAACTGAGACATGCGTTGGACCCCCTATCTACAGCTAGGGGAGACTGTGATAAGCCCTATTTCAACAAACGGTGGCATATTCCTTTAAACTTGCGCATGCTGTTGAAACTGATCTGTCCAGAAATTTCCAGATTACTTATTTGACATATAAGCTTTGTGAAAAGCTATGAATCAGTGGGCTCTATTTTAAACTAGCATGAGACCAACATTTAGCACCCAATTTCATAAGCAGAGTGATAGTGCTACAGTGACTACAGTATGATGGAGCAGCCCCACGGCTCCATTCTTCAGGAAAATGTGTGACTGGGATGGATTATTTAAAATCTCTACAAGGTGATTTATGTTTACATGAGTGGAAACTAGTGGCAGCCCAGAAGGGAGGAAAACACATTTCACACAATTTAAAACACTATGGTGGCTGTTGAACTTTTTTAGCAGACATGTAAAATCATATGTAATTCAGTGTAAATAAAAAATAAAATAAAATACTGGTATGATTAATTAATCAGGAGGGAAACTTTGTTATTAATTTTGTTTTTTACTCATTTATGTATGTGACTCATTAGTTTAATGAGTATCTAGAAGCCACAGCTCCTTGTATGTGGTTTTATGGCACATCCGGCTGCAGTTTACCGGAACAATAAACTGCCCAATAAACTCTTCTATCTGTAAAGCTCTGAAGAAAAAGGAGAGGTCATTGTAAATCAGTTGGTAAACTCATGAGTTTGTACTGCAAGTCTCCTTGAACTCTTTGTTTTTCTTTTTGTTTAATTTTCTCCCCAGTAATGTGATTTGTATCAAGAACCTACTACACATATGCAGTATCTGGTAAAATCTAATCCACTAAAATAAAAATGGGAGTGGAAGCAGAGGGGCCAAAGAGCGGTTGTGTTTTTCCAGATAGAGCAGTCGCTTTGTCCTGAAGGCGAGACCCACCTGCGAGGTACAAAGCAAAGGAGATGAAGCGGTGATAGCGAGCCAGGAACTGCAGAGGTTCCTCCCTCTGCACCAGAGCCCCAAAGTAATCCGCAACAGTTTCTCCATAGAAGAAGTAGTTGACACATATCAGGAAGTACCTGAGGCAATAAAACAGAAGGAATTAGTTTGTCTTCACACTTTTTTTTTTGTTCTTTCTTCCTCATCGTGTTTGTGTTTAAAAGGCAAGGGACAATGTTGTAGGCTTGATTTATCTGTGTATATACCATATGCAAGAGATTCTGGTTGTGTGCACATCAATCTGAAATGGGTGCTAATGTACGAGTGTTCTTGTGTCAGACGTGTGTTGTGTGGGTCACTGAATGTCTACCAGTGTTTCTTTCCTGTTGTACATTGACCTCCTGTGTTTGTGTGTGGATTTTTCATGACGAGTGGCCTTGGTGAAAGGGGGCAAGTTTCAATTAGCCTTCATTTGCTTCCAACATGGCAGGGACCTTTGCTCCTGGCTGCACTGAGTGCTGCTGTTCTAGGCTGCGGCAGTGTATGCAAAGGCAACGCAAGGCAAGTTGGCTGGATTTATTTAGCACATTTCAACAACAACAAGGCAATTTAAAGTGCTTCACATAAAACATTTAAGAGCAGTAAAATCAATAAAAACATTAATTAATGAGAATATTAATACAGCTAAAAATAGAACAACACTGTTAGGCTACTGGGTTTGTGTACAATAGCCACAGCAACGCACAGAGCTGACCACAAGCCGTAAACAGGCAAGAGGCCTGTAAACTGCAGTAAAAACCACAATTGAGACACATATTCCGAAAGCGCTGAAATTGTCAAAAGACTACCTTTAAAACCTAAATAATACCAGCATATCCCACATCTTAAATTCAGAAAAAAGTCCTAATTTGTAATATCCAAACGGAATATGCCGTTTACATGACCTGTATCAAATTCGGAATAATGTCATATTCGGAATAACAATGGAATATTGGTGTGCATGTAAACTACTCAATGGTCAACAGCACCATTTGAGTCACTGAAGAAAAACACTAGTTAAAACACACTGCTAAGGCGAGATTTAAGCTAAGATAAAGTTAAAATACTGCAGTATTACTCTTTTCTCCTTTAACGTTCAGAACACATCTTCAGTATATCTGCTATTCACTGTGAAATCCATTCTCCTTACCAGCTTAGTGTCCTGAACCAAGGCAGCTCATAAGAATGGTACACTCTGTAGCCGATGGTGATGATTTCTTGGAAACACTTGATTTGGACAGTCATGACCTACGTCAAATGATGGGAACAGAGCATAAA
>CM057259.1:23025096-23042096 GCA_029931835.1 Etheostoma nigrum
CATTGGCAGTTCCTGTTAGACCGAAAGAGAATGAGACCTCAATCACCATTATACTTAGGGGGAGTGAAACCAGGCAGTACCAGCATTTACCTTTCCCTCTAAAAAGTGAACATGCTTTGCTCATTGAAGTTTTATACATTGATCTTACTAAGGATTGTGCTTGAATGTATTCAATAATATCATTGAGCAATTCTCTGCAAACGTATAATCACTTCAGAGAAATATATTGGCCTCCAGTTTTTGGTAGGAATTTTTTGTATCCCCACAGCAAACCAAAATATATAATCCGTAACCTCGTAAAGACGCTATTGTGAGAGTAGTAAAAGTAGTACTAAAAGCTTCTGTTACACAGCTTCTCTATTAAAAATATGAACCAGAGTCAACTTATAAGCTTTTCCTTAAAGTCATACACTGTAACCGTTGCTCGTTAGCTTACAATACAACCCCGAATTGCCTAATGTGCTAATCTTTTGAAACTACGGCTAGGTTTCTACTGGCTTCACATAAATCAAACTTTAGATGTAAGTTATAAAACATATGAAGTTATGTTATGTTATGAACATATGAATATGGGGCAGCTGTGGCTCAGCGGTAGAGCGGTTGCCTGCCAATTGGAAGGTTGGTGGTTCAATCCCTGGCCCTGCAGTCCCATGTCGAAGTGTCCTTGGGCAAGACACTGAACCCCAAGTTGCCCCCGATGCTGCGCATTGGTGTGTGAATGTGTGTGTTTATCTGATGAGCAGGTGGGACCTTGTACTCGGCCACAGTGTATGAATGTGTGTGAATGGTGAATGTATCCTGTATGATGTAAAAGCGCTTTGAGTAGTCGTTAAGACTAGAAAAGCGCTATATAAACACAGGACACAGCACATTTAACATGAAGGGGTAAGTGTAATAATCCAGAATTGTGTCCCCCCACTCACTGCACACTTTGTAGTTTCTCACGTTCTCAACAGCTTCTTAGAATAGAGACCATTTTAAATTCCTCATGCAGAACAATGCAGAACATGCAGAACTCTTCAGAAATGAAGAGCCAGAGGCTACTGACCCAGACACATCAGCTCCTTTTCAGCCATCTAACACTTTCTGAAGTCTTCCCATTCACACATTCATTTCTTATTTTTTAGCTGGATGCTGCCTTCTAGGACATGGCTTGTGCTCTGTAGTTGTGTGGAGTGAGAGGGCAACAAGTACAGTTTATGTGAAGTGGTTATCATGACTGGTGCAAAGGCTTAACAAGAATAGGAAACTGTGAATTGAGCATTGAGGAATTTCAGTCAAATAATTTAATAACACCATAATTAATTTGCTTTATTACAAACACTTGTTGTAATTCTTTCCTTTTTGTGCAATATACTAGGGGTAATATGCAGCCCAAAATACTGCATATTTACTCTTATCGCAACACAAGGTATATCCAAACCATATTATATACTATAGAGCAGTGTCCAATTTAAAATTCTATGACTTTTCCCCAATTTAACCTAATTACAAGCATACATATTTTAGAGATACTACATACTGCTTTACAGACACCATTGGAAATGCTTTTTGATCAAATATTTACTGCATTTGATATATACTTCAGTGTCTGGCTTTTGAGTAATACATTCAGGTGAAAGATATGATTCTGTGTTGTTACAATCCCCTATTTTCTCATATCAATTGCGCAAATGTTTTGCTAAACCTGTCTGGCAGCTGATTTCATGACACTAGCTGGCTTGGTTGAAAACAAACTGCTTGCGAGGAAATTGTTACAATTATAGGAAAACATGCTCATATTGGTAAAGTTACTGAAATAACTTAAATGCTATTACAATGTTCAGTAAACAATTCTTTGACAAACTCCCATAGCAGAATATATGAAACCATAGCCTCATGGTAACGTTTTAAGGTAGAGATCAAAAGTGCATCCTTTCACAGATGTCCAAAAATAATAAATAATAATCATATTCTATATGTATTCTTAATGAGCATTTGTTTTGTTTAAAAACAATGTGACACATACATAAACATAATGAAGATAACCCTTTTCCATGGTATACTGCAGTGTCAAAAACTCTAGTACAAAACCTGTATGCAAAATTATAAACTAATAAAATAACCTCGATGACAGTACATATTTAAGTACCCTGCTGCATTCATCTTCCCCCAAAGTCCTTAGACAATTGTACAAAATGATTGTAGGTTCTTTCTAAAAAGTGTCTGTGCATTTTCCCCCATGGCGAGAAAGCATATGTGACCTGATTGTTTGTTCATTGGACAGATATGTACCAACATTGGCTTCACTAAGAAAATAAAACATAACCTGTTCAACAGATTACCCTTCCCCATTTCCAATCTTGATATGCAGTTTGTAAACCGATAACGGTTCAGAGCTGACCTGAGTCTGTTTGTCATCCAGCTCATGGTCTTCACCGGAGTGTCTTACATTTAAATATACACTTCCAGAGAGAAATGAAGACACTAATCATGATATCAGTGATATAAAGAGTGCTGTCCTGGTCATCCTTTCTGTGCAGCATCTTGTTGAACAGACATGATGCTCTGTTTTAACTTCTTTGTAAACAGGTGACTGGCTCTTCCACAGTAGGTATTTGTGGTTGCCTGTAGCGACGCTTCCAGTGGTTGAAGCAGTGAGGTTTCCATGTCTTCACCGAATGTGTACTGTGACAAAGAGAAAAGTGTGCAGGTATTATATTTATGATTTCAGAATAAAGAGCAGATTTTATTACAGCTTTTTACATCTGGTTGTGTCTTTTATTAAACCCTTCTACTAATCCTGAAATTACTCAAGAAAGACTAAAAAACATTTTTTTCTTTATCTCTTTTAAAATCAAGCTGAGGTAGGTGCTTTTATGCCAATTGCCTGCTGTGACAGCCATGATTGTAAATATAACAAATGCATTCAAATCACAAGAATTAAGAGCCACATTTATCATTGTCACTTCAAAACAATACCATTCTGCATTTGATTCATAACTGTCAATTCAAAGTGTGTTTGGATGATGAATATCTGTTACCACAACTATACAAGAATGGGCTCAGTAGGGCGTAACAGCATTGGTGAATTCTAACAGCTGCAGCATTCCAGATATGCTTCATTATTGGATGCTTTTGTGTCACCAAGTGAACCGCAAAGATATAAACGTCAAGCTCTTCAGCCAGTTAATATAAGCAACCAAAGTGTTTGTCACATACAGTATGTAAATAAGGATGCAGGCTTGTTGTTTTTGTATAGAGGTGCACCATTCATTTACTGCTTTAGTAAATACGAGGAAATCACAATTTTACAGCATCTCATTTGACTCCAGTTTGGCCAAGCATTAGGTAACTCAAAGCACACTTTCTTTATTATCTTTCATATACTGCATCAGGCAATAAAACACCATTAACAGCCTCCTATCGATTTTAATGTGGATGCTGCTGGTGCGTTGTCCACACAGCCATCATGATGTCTCAAACTAGCATCAGCACTAAACATTTTACAACTCTTCTGTGGGCATGGCTGCGTAATGGTAGTGCCCTTTATTACAAGCTCCTCTGCTGGCTGGGAGAGCCTGCCTTGGGAGCGGAGCTGACTAAGGAGCTCTTGGTGGGATGGAAATGAGAGTTTCCTCCAGAATTGCCTGCTCCAGGCGTTAGGATGCTGTCCTCAAAGGACTGAGTGGGAACAAAGTGGGAGGGGGCCTGAGGAGCTGGAGCAACAGGAAGCACTGATAAAAGCTTCAACAAAATATAACAAAGCTTATGACAACAAAGGATGAAATGCTGTTCAGTAAGACCGGGCTTTTTTTCTAATGAACTAATTTTACAACAAAGCCCTGTATCTTACGGTTATCTACCTAATACAGGACACATGTTATGATGATTACTAATGACAAACTACAGGACTCCTCCGCCTCCTAAAATCAGAAGTCTGGTATGTGCTGTCTGGGATGCTGTATGCGTGTTTGTGCTGTCGGAGAGACTGAGTGCCCCATAATGAAGCCCGCTCGTTTACTTAATGGCTGAGAACATTGCCCGCACTGATAGTGGCCAGGCCGAGCCCTGCTGAGGTAATGGATGGAGACCAGCTAATGAAGCTTCCCTTACTCTCCTGATTGCTGCCTGCATGTTGACCGGTGCGCTGAAATCAACAAGAGCAGATCGAAGGCGAGCCGCCAGCGCAGCAGTGAGAGAGCTCTCCGGCTGGCTTGCTCGCTCATTGATGATGGATGTGTAGTGGACTTTTAAGCTATAAAAGCTGAAGTGAATAAATTATTTTTTTTTATTTAAAGTTCTGCATTCATTTTGTAGTAACAGTAATGCACTGGCAGTGCTCTGCAGGGCATCATACCAGCTTAAAGATGCTACAATTCTGAACATGTTTAGACTTTACAGAATGTGTAAAGAGACAGCCAGAACTCACCAGCTGTTCCAAACAGGCCTCATACAAACCCAAGAGGAGGATATTCAAAGGATGAGGAATGTGATTATTATATATTTTTCTTATTATCAACAACAATGAATTGCTCACACTAACAAATATTGTTTGGATCCCAATTCTGATATAGTTTATCCCTCTGTGCCCTTGACAACTTTAATTGTGGTCCAAAAACTTTTAAAAGCACATGAATTTGCAACACAGTTTCACTGGCTGACATGTTTCTTCACTTAGTAACTCTAGTTCTTCACTTGATTTTAGTCTTTCAGTTGCCAACCTTTAAAGCAACCATCCCAGTGGTCAAAGCAGGGTGGGCTGATTTGTCTGGTTTGGAGCCAAGACAAGATGACGGAAATGTTTAACAGGCTATTGATTAGGGACAGGTGGAAGGAAGCATCTATGAGAGAAAAGCAATGGCCTGGAGTGCCTATTGATAATGTAATGACAAGAAACTGCCCTCTAAAGAAACTGGAGACACCAGAAAGAAAGTCAATAAAAATGATTGCTCCTTAGTAGAATAAACAAAGCCTTTTAAAACTTTACTACTGCATACATTAAGTTATCCAGTTAGCTGTGTCTGGAACTCTTAACAACATTTTTGGATGAATAAATATATTCCATTCAGGAATCTTTTACAAGACATGGAGATTGTTAACACATATTTGTTTCTATTTTACTGTAGGGGCTCAGAGAAAGCACAGACTTCTAGTTAGAGAGGCTGTCTCTACCTTTTGGATGGCCTCGTAGACAGCTCGAAATGCAGGCTGCTTGTCATCATGGTAAACTCCCCTGTTACCATGGAGAATGAAAACACCTTCTTGGTCAGCCTGTTGACAGTTGCTGCCATAGATACAGTGATCTGGACGGTAGTTCCACTGGCAGGGGAACACATATAGGCTTTCTGTAACACAGCAAGAGATAAGTTTGGATTGATTAGGATGGTTAATAACTGGGTTACAAACTAGGGCTGTTGGAACGAATTCCGGCAATCAAATATAATAATAATTAAAAAAAAAAAAATCTATACTATTCAAATGTGATTTTTTTTATAAATAGGTTGGCTAACATTAGCCTATCTCCCTCTTCTCATGTCACGTCTCATGAACAATAAGTTACGAGAGTGAGAAACGCAAGGCATTGGAAGCTAACGTTACATACCGAGTAACGTTAGTACGGGGGGGGGTGACAGGCTGTGGCTGGAAATCGAAAGAAGGGAAATAGTTTTAACATGACTTTAAAATGGACATGCACGAGCCAAAATGATTGTTATCAATAGTTCGCTCGTTCTGGTGTCCTAACAGCTGTATTGTCAGTAATGTGGCAATCTGGAAGAAACAGGTTGCTTTTCAATCGCTAAAATAGCAGTGGCAATACCGTTTGGCTTAGTTATCAATGCCGTTAGCATCGTCGCTAACACTATTGTTAGTGTTACTTAGCTTATGACAAATTTTTCGGCTTTTCTAACGTGATGTCATTGTGGTAACCGAGTAACGTTAACCTTTACAACAGAGCTGCTTCAATACACTTATTAGATCATGTATCATTACAGAGTTCTGTAATTTAATCAATATAATAACAGTAAAGGACAGTTTCTTTAATCCATCTAATATTGTGTTAGTCATACAATCATTTATTTGTCTTTGTTAAATGATACAGCCGATAATGATCTTAAAAAATAATTGCATTTTAAATCGCAACTACAATATTGGTGAAAAACAAAATCTCTATTAGATTATTTTCCAAAATTGTTCAGCCTTATTGAAGAATAAAAATAATGATGTATATGTGATAGCACAAACCTGGATTATGGTGAAATATGATATTAAGAAGGTCCTGGTCACCCCAGGTGATATTGAGTTTATACTTCTGGAGAAGGGGCATCAGAATTTCCTCCCACTTCAGTGCAACTATTGTCATGTCATTCTAGAAGATAAAAATGCAGTAATCAAAAGAGCATTTATATCATTTTGCATCAGGAAATCATAACTCTGCAATTCTGAAAAAAATAATTCCTTTTGTCAAAACTTCCCATCAAGTCAAATAAACAGTTTTTTAGAAATTACAAGAGCGACCTCAGCTGGTCAATCTTGGTGCTACAGCTACTAATAATAATTTCATAATAGTAATTTCAGACATGGACATAATACAACTCACATTTTAGATGTTTCAAATCTGCTTAGTACTTCTTGCCATTATAGGTGAGCACTTAACCTTAGGTTTAATGTCACAATGGTTACCATACTACACTGGTTTTATATTAAATTGCCAACGGTACATAGCAACAGCAGAAAGAAGTTATCATGCTGCAAAACAATTGCAAGAAAAAGATTTTCTACCTGCACGTTACCTTAAAGGATTTCTCCCTGAGGCGCGTCATGTTCATGAGCATGACCCCTGAGTTGATTCCCGTCTTGCCATAGTAAGGATGGCGGGCAAAACGGTTGTACCAGCCGATGCGTGGCTCCTCGTGCTCTGGAGCCATGGCAGCTATGTGGCTTGATTTGAACTGAGCAAAAAGGGCCCAGATGTCCTCAACTGGCTGCAAAAAAATTATATCTGTGTCCACATAGAGCAAAGAATCCACCTCCTTTAGGATCAGCTGGAAAACCGACCACAATAAAACATATGAATATATTTTGCAAATGTGTAATTGTTACAAGATATACACAGGAAGGATGACTTTAGACGTACTGGCAGGAAGAGCCTCTGAGAGGCACACGGTTTGAAGAGCTTCTTCCACTCCTTCACATTCTCCTTGGGAAAAGTGATGGGGTAGATGGTGAAGTTAAACTTGGTCTGAACAGTCCTGGGCCAGGAGTCCAGCTTTAAGAAAACATAAGCACAAAGAAAAATTGTACCTAAACAATATCCACACATTATAAGATTTTAACTTAAGATTTTCTTTAAAAAACAATGCATCTCAGCCTTTGGGCCAAAAAAAAATGACAACTGTGTAAAAAAGAAGGCTTTACTGTAAAACCAGCCATGCATTCAGAATGGCAGACTGTTTGTCAAACATGCCATGAGTTTACTTTGTACAATTTGTGCAATAGTTAAAAGAATGCTTTCTTAATGTGATTCTGTATGCCAGTGGACAACACAGATGTAATTATAACTAGGTCATTGCTTTAGTTAACTGTACAATCAGAAAATGAATACAAAACTACAGTACATAAAAGTTCTGGTGTTGTTGGGAAGACACTTACAGCATTTCTGAAGTGGTCATGTAGATCATCCTCAGCAAAGATGTAAAAGTGCAGAGGCTTTTTGCTGAGGAGAACAGCAGACTTCAACATGGTAAGACTCTCCTCTAGCCTGGGGCCACAGGCCACCACAGCCAGGTGACTTCTTTCATTACTATGTTCCTTGACTGCAGAACCGGACCTCTCTCTAAGAGCCAAGACAAAGTAAAAATGAATCAGTAATTAACCCCAGTTGTTATTGGTACAACAGCACGGATACACAAATGCAGGAGAGAACAAAGTAATGATGATATCAGCAGGCTCAGCTGACTGGTGCGTAGCCCTGTAGGGTTGGAACTGGTATTAGGTTTATTGAGGACCACTTTGACAGTTTGCCAGTCATATCTCTGTATACATGTCACTGTATGGCAAGCCTGCATACACAATTACAATTGACTAAAAGATTTTAATTTTGTACAAGGCTCTAGTTATCCCCCAAATCTGCATCTCATGATGTTATTAAACTGTAACATGACAGATTCAAGAAAAGCCCCAAGAAAAACTAAACATACTACTCCACCTATAACTGCATTGTGTAGAATTAGAGATAATAAAAAAGTACAATAGGCATTTCAGGTTAAAATGTAGAAGTATTTGTATTTCAAATTAATACAGCCTCTATGAATCCATGATGATCATAATGGCTTTACACTAACAACTCAAAGTCTTGTCACTTTGATTTCTGAGATCTACTTGTACTATGACTTCAAAAACTCAGGAACAAGCTGAGCATTTACTCTGAACTATGAACCTAGGAAGTAGGTGAAAGTTGTGAGATATAAAGAACAGTGGAATCTATGTATTCAGATGCACACAAAATCAGTCATACCTAAGAGATGATTCCAATAAGCAGTTCACTCCACAAACATCAGCAGGTAGTCTCCGATATGGATTCCAGTAAGAAACTGACAGTGATTTACACCTGACAGAATAAAAACATGATCTTTTGCATCCTCAACGTTAATTCTCTTGGACATCAGACATGTTTTGGGATTAGATCTGCATTTAAGAGTTAGTTGATTAACAGGTGGCCGTCCTTTAAATCCAGCCAAAAGCTAACGAGGCACAGAATTAGCTAGCTACCTAGCTAGTTGGGGAGCAGAAACGTTAATGGTAAATCAATTATCTAGCAGGAAAGCGGACAGGTGGTAGCTTCTAGAATTATACAAGAAAGTCATTAGTAATGTGTAACACATAAGGTTATATACCGTGGGTGTAAAAAAAAGCACAATGAATACGCTGACTATATTTTCAATTAAATTATTTATTATCAGCCTTAACCCAACTAAGTTAACCGGGTAGCGTTAGAGTTACGTGTCGTTGACGTCATTTAGTAACTCAGTTAATTGTAGCGTTACGACTGCAACGTTAACGTTAATATTTTAGTCCAATTTAATAGTCACGTTAGCTTCTGAGCAACTGCAAATGTATGTGAAGCTAGCCACTAGCTAAATTAGCTACTAATCTGCTCAGTAATTAAATTAAATTAACGCTAGCCAAATTACCTGTCAAGCTCTTCTTCGCGCTCTACAAGGCCTGTCAGTCCTGGCTTTTTCCTGAGAAGGTGTCCATATTCATGACTGCGCTTGTCGGTTATCCCCTGTTCTTTCAGGTTCCAGTCGTCTCTGTCCTCCAAGGTAGAGGCGAGTTGGTTGAACACATACAACAGTGAAAAGAAGGTGAAGACCATGCACAGGAGAAATGCTTGAAGATAGCATCGCATTTTGCGTTTCAAGTTTTATGCGCTAACGGAACATGTTTGTTGGTCTCAGCTAGCTACCATCTGTTATGCTACCAGCTAACAGTCTATCCATAGACGGTTAAAATAAGACAGAAGCTAAAATCGAATAGCACAGTTGGTGTTTACAGTTTTCCGCCCCACCCACATCGGTTAGGGCCCGAGCACTGAAGTGCAAGGGCACTAACAGTGTCCTAGCACGAAGTGCAAGGAACTTATTGTTTTGTAGGGATTATTATTATTATTCCGGACCGTCGCTGTCATGTTTGAGGGCTTTAGCATTTGGGAACACTTACAAAAACTTGCACACATGTCAGACCTATGAAACATGACAAAATTCTGTAGTGATTGGTTCCGGGCGACGACAGGGGGCTCCATAGCGCCCCCTTATGTGCACCCTGAGTTTGACAAAAGTAATAATTCATCATTCAAACTTTCAGGGAACATGCGTATCATCTGGAACTCTATCAAGCTATTATCAAGCTATTTTTAGAAAAAATCCCCCCCAAAAAATGTTTAAGCCAATTTACGATATGGCAAATTTTGTGCAAAATTTCTCATTTTACGAAGACTTTTTTGAGGGCTTTAGGATCCACAAAAACTCTCAAAATCTTGCAGCCATGTGCAGAATGTGAAACTCTTTCATACACATTTAGGCTTGGGAGTGGTATGGTTGCACTATAGCGCCCTCTTAATTGGTTTTAGCGCTTGGGCACATTTTTGATGGCCTTAGTATACGAAAACTCACAAAACTTGGCACCCACATAAACACCCGGGAGCTTTGCGAGACTGCACAGCGATTTGGCCCATACCTGTAAGCGGGCTCCATAGTCCCCCCCTAATGCGTGGAAGGCCTTAACTTGGACATAGTTACTCTGATCTTCACCAGATTTAAAACGCATTGTTCTATTAATTGCTGACATGTTTCCCATTTACCTTCATTAGCTCCACCCAACCGGAAGGCGGCCATTTTGAATTTATGAATTGTCATGTTTTACATTCTTTCTAACTCCTCCTAGGCCGTGATTGCAATCTTCTTGAATTTTTGCCAGTAGTATCTACTGACACCTATGGCAAAAAAATTGTGCAAGTTACAGAGAACCAACTTCTTGTCAGGGCTGTTGAAAGACGAAGTTGCCAAGTTGGCCAAGATTTATTCCGTTTGCCAGCAAACATGACACAGTTGTTTCACATTTAGATGGCGCTGTTAGAATTTTTATTTATTTATTTTTTCTTCCTGTCTGGGGCTGTTAAAAGAGGAAGTTGTGCATCTGGCCAATATTTATTCCAGCTGCCACCAAACATGACACAGTTGTTCCGCATAGTGGCTTGAGCATCTATGCCAAATCTTGAGTGAATCAGCCATGAGATTGCACTGTTAGAATTTTTTCTTTATTTTTATAGATATAGACTCGGTGGACCCTCGTGACAAAAACACAATGCACAAGTCATAGAGAACCAACTTCCTGTAGGTTGTTGAAACAGGAACAGTTGTATCTTGGCAAACGTTATTCCGATTTACATGAAATTTAGAATGTGTGGTCTACATGTGACATTGAGCCGCCCCCTATACTCTATCCACACCAATGTACACAGACCACTCCCCTTTCATAACTTGCAGGTTAACAACCACTGGGTAAAAAGATCACTTAAGATATGTACGAGAGTTGGGGAAGTCTCCTGGTGAGTTGCTATCATGTAGCAACGCAGCAGTGCCAGCACAGAAATGCATACAATAATGACTTTTTTATTGTCAGTGAATAGCATCTAGTGAAAGTCAACGTTTTCTTTCTATCTAGTGACAGTGATCATGTTGTTAGTTCAGATTAGTACTGGTAAACTTATCTAGATCTAGGAATAGAAGGCATCATGCTCTCTCCTTTTTATTTGACAAAAACAGAATTTTAAAATGCATCCATTTGGAAGCTTTTTAAGTAAGGAGCAGATTGGGTCACACGCAGACAGAAGCACACACACAGATGCACACACACCACACAGATAGCTGTAGCAAAATCAATCTTTGGCTTTGTAGTGTCCAATTGTCGCGCAAATGCACTGCTGCAAAGATTAGCATCTGCCAGTATCCCCGACCTGCGAGGACGTGAGGGCCCGTTCATCGCTGCTTGCAGCGTTAATATTGTGTCACACAGGATGGGAACACAGGGTCAAACATTCTGGTAGATGGTTACGAAAGTGAATCGTTTTAGCCCAAATCCCATCTGCACATGATAAATTAGTTAAAAATGAGGATTATGGAAGTGGTGTAAATACAACCAGACCAATACTGTGTAAAACTAACATTACAGAATGATCAGCAATTTATACTTTTAAGTATCAAATGTAAAATTTATGGATGTGTAAAGTCAAAATCAGTTTATATTTGTAATAGCTGTTATTTAACCTACAACCATGCATTTTTTTATATAATTGAGCGCATATTTAGTTTTATTTAGTTTAGTAGTGAGTAAAAAGTACAAAGTTTCCCTCTGAAATGCTGTGGTATAAGTAAGACACAAGACTTGTTTGCACTGTTTGCCTTACAACAAGTGTAAGGCAAACAGTGCAGTGAAGTGTGTAACTCATAGTAGTGAGTTACACACATAGTGTGTAACACTATGTGTGTAACTCAAGTTAAATACCAAGTCAAATGCCTTTTCACATCTTGCCTTCATGGAACATCAGTCATGATTAGAAAAAGGTTGTTAACACATTCAAAAAAACAAGCTATTAGCTGTGGAGATGCTATAGAAAATCATTGAGGAAAACTGTATTGTTTTACAAACTGTTCCAGTTTGTATTGAAAAATGGAAAACATATCCAAATATCTACAGCTTATTTTATTTAACATTATTTTACAATATAAACCATTCTATAGATTAAATCATGCTTAACTCTACCAAGTGAATGAGAAGCATACTTAGAATAATTATTCAATATTTTTTCTTACATGGTACAGTTAAAAAATGATTGCATCCAGTGGTATAAAATGAGAGCCGGATAAGGCTATTAACCAACAGCGTTATAGTTTACTGATAATGGCAAAGTGGAAATAATGCTAAAAAAATGTTATGAACACAGGATGCCATTAAGTGCAAATAATGATAACAAAATTCAAGGATAAACTACAATTCTGAGATGACGTCTTCCTATTTTCTTTCATAATGAGTCATTTATTCTCTGCAGCAAAAACCAGCTCAGTGTGACGCTGATGTAACACAGAGGTGTTTAAAACACAAGTAACCACAACATGTGGCACAGTTCCACTGACATTCAGGATTTAATGCTACGGTTACTTTTTCAGTTCATCATGACGGATCTTCCTGCAACAGTTCTTTGAGTTGAGCATACAGCATATGTCCTGACTCCTGAATTCTTTATCATCATGGGAAGGCAGTGGAAAATACAGTCCCAAAGAAAGCAAATGCTATATTAGCATGTATAGTATTATTAATGCATGTTCAAATTTAATCTCTAGTCAAGGCTGTTGAGAGTGCAGAAGAATGGGTTGTGCTGACTGGGAGTGTGAAGGTTAGTGAGTCTCTCCATTAACCGGCGAGCCTTCCCCGCGGGGCGAAGAGCATCTGGAGACCCCTCGTTCAGTGTTATCAGAACTTGAGCCACTTTGGCTGTGTGGGTCTGCTGAGGCAGCACTTGTTGAAGTGGACGTGGGTTTGACCTTCTCCTTAAAGTCTGTGATTATTACAGTCAAGTCTCCAACTGTGACCTCTAAATGCTGGGCGCTGCTCCTGTCTATGTTTTTTAACCTGGGCCTGGTGAGGAGACAAACAAATATAAACAAACAGATTTGAAAACCGCTTGGCTGATACTAAATATTTCAGTGATGGCAAAGACCACTGAATATGAATAGCTATTCTGCTATTTCATTTGAAAACATGAATTCATTACCTCATCTTTTTATAGCTTTTCTTTTTTAGTGTTAGTTCTTTATCACTCTTGTCTTTCTCTGATTTTTCTTTCTTCTCTTTTTTGGGGAGTGTGGGTGGTGCAAACTGCTGATTTGCTTGCTGTGCAACCAGCTGAGAAACAGGTCGTGGTTTTCTGAAAGAGACAAAAAAAGTTATTAGCCTTATAGCTACATTTATATTACTGTAAGTCGAGTGAGCATGTGATTTGCACAACCTTATCTAACAGTATTCTGTGAAATGAACACTGCCCCTCAACTCAAAATCTGTGGTGGTTTCATGGAGTCGCAAAAAATGTTGTCCCGTGTTTGACCCATCCACCACCCCAACCAACCTCCTTATGCAGATTTTTGGGCTTTCAGACTACTCGCTACCATAGTCGTCCTAATGGTACATCATCTTCTCATTGACGTTACATTGCCATTGTTTTTCCGTGGTGGCCACACAGACTTTTCACACATTCCGTGCCACCATCACATAACAGTTAACAGTTCGTGATCATTTCACGGAATTCTGTGAGACCAGGCTGGGTTTGCACTACTGTACTGTGTAACTATTCAATATTTCCAGGTGGAGAAGGGGGCTTCAACAATTCTTAAATTGGAAAATCCTGGCTCGATGTTAACTCTCCAAAACTCTAATAAAACGTTAAAGGATAGGTTTCAAAATTGTTCAAGGCCATCTTAAAATAGTAATCAGCTTCCCATATGTGCACTGAAACTTGCTTGCTGTAATCATTCCTCCTGGCCGGGAAGAGATCTATTCCGAGGCCAATTCCAATGTAAGTGATGGAGAACAAAATCCACAGTCCTTTTACGTGTTAAATTAAAACTAAACTAAGGTTGATCTGAAGTTAAGATGAGGTTTTATAAAATCTTCTAAAGGTAGTCTATTAAGTATGAAATTTCCTCTTCCTGTTTCTCCAAACAGTGTTTGCTTGATGAGCTGTAGTGGAAGTATAGGTAATATAAAGAGGGAATTTCACACTAAAAACAAGACTAACTTTTGACAAGATAAATTATTATATCAAACAAATCAAATCAATGTCCATATGTGCACCTGACTACTGTTTTAAGACCATCTTGAACATTTGTAAACATATCCTTTGAACGCATGGAAAAATGTCCTCTGCATTCTTCCACCACGGCACTATATTTAACAAGAGCACTGATGAGCTTGGTCATTTAAGCCCAACTTTAACAATCTGATTAGTACAAGAAAGATCAGTTTCTTCAACAAAAGGTTTGTTGTTTTTAATGCATGTTATAGTCCAGAAAAAATGGATGGTATTGGTATGGTTGTGTTATAAAACTCTAAGCTGGTGCAAGTCGATGGTTACAATCTTTATGGAACGACCAACATATCACATCACATCACGGCACTAACGCAGGTCCAATTTCTCTCTTTTCCTTCTTCTACTTTCATCATTTAATCTTTCAAATTTTCATGATTTGAATTTTTTACTTAAATGTTTTACTATATGCTATGCTATTAATGAATAAATAGAGGATTAATAAACAGAGGTAGGCCGATTTTTCCCAGGGGGTGCCTTCACAGACCTAACTCTTTAACACCTGCTGGCTGTGAGTTACCTTTAATACACATATATAGACTATTTGTTCAATCTGAGTTTTCTGTTGCACAACTAAAACAACCTTTGAGCGTACACATGTTCCACCAAAACAAGTTCTTTCCCGAGGCTATTTTGCAGCTGCGCCGTTGCTCCGTACGGAGGTTAGTAGCGCCCAAGACGACAGTGAATGGTTTAAAGAAATGCCAATAAACCAGAGCACGTTTTCCTTCCATCCTAGAATGCTGTGTGGACTCTACAGACCTTTCTCCGCATAAGTGTGAAGGAAAGTCTGGCAAAGCAACACTACTCTCATAACTCAATTGCCAGTTCACTAGATCCCCTAGCTAAAACTGATGTAGTCTAATACCTGCCCTGCAATAAACCCAACCTGTATCATGTTCCGTTTTTAAAGAGGTGTTGACTCAACTCTATGGTATTATTGGAGGCTGTGGATTGTGATTGTTAATTGTTGTAGTTTTTACACAGATGTATTCTATTCAGTCAATTGTTGAGCGGGATTTACTGCATTTAACCTCCACATTGACTTATTCATTTTCTAAGTTTTCAAAGGCTTCTCCCCAGTATCAGAGATTTAACTCTAATGGGGAAATGCTTATTTCTGTTTCCTTTAAAACATTTTTTTCCTCCAACACAAGGATGACCTCTTGGTACTGTAAAGTATGGCCCTGACTAGTCTCAGAAATCCACAAAGTTCAATCACAACTACTTCTACTACTACTACTACTACTACTACTACTACTACTACTACAACAACAACAAAAACAAAAAAATCCGTCATGAAGATAGGATTTCTTGCAGGGCTGTTGTTGACAGATGTACCTTAAAAGTATACTTTTTTATCGTACAATGAAAATAGTGCTGCAGTGCTTTGTTCCTTAAAAAAAGAACAGCTGCAGTTAGTCTTACCGAGTTGACGTCCCCTTCCTGACATCACACATCGTGCACTTGAACGCCTCAGCGGTGTTCCTGAACGTGCAGACGCTACAGTCCCAGTACCCATCGTCGGCGGAGGGCTTCGATTGCCGCTTTGGCCTTCAGACAAAAACAAAACAAAACCACTGTGATAACGCCACAATTCAAATGAGCGCAATGATTTCACATTTGTGAAATGATTTTTCACAAAGACACTGCTCTAAAGTTCTTTTCTGCTCAGAAGTCAGTCTTTGAGGACAAGGGAGCTTTCAGCTCACACAGGCAGTTGCCCCATATTAAACCAGCAGCCAGCCGCCATGAACACTTCTGTAAAACAGCTCCATCCATTGACCGAGCTTTCTATCTCAAACGGCCCGATAAAGTATTCTTTCATAGAAACTAGCGACAGTTTTACCTTGTAGGGCTTTTCTTGTCTCCCATTTTACGAAACTTCGACTCACTGGAGTTAAAAATGATCTATGTTACAGGTGAACGTAACGTATTTATCTGCTATTCAGCTGTCGTGGAAACTCCTGTCGAAGGGTGGTCACGTGACACGGGTTCACCCAATCACCTTTAATGTAATCACAACAGAGGCAGAAATAAATGTGATACATTGATGAAAGGCGCTTTTGTAAATTTTGCAACGTGGTAAGAGGAAGGTGTACGCACGCTTTAATGAGGATTTGGGAAGTAGAAAATGATACTTAACTGTTAACAGTATAAATCCGCGCTTCAATACACGGACATATTAGGGTTTTGTTATCTGTTTTTTTGTTGTTTGTTTGAAGACTTGATAAAGTTTTACTTGGCTACTACAATTTAGAGGTAGGTGTGACTACTTTACTTGTGCTGGTATTTCCATTTTTAAGATAAAGTTAACCTCATTGGCAACCGATGAGGTTAACTTTATCTTAAAATGGAAACTGAACAGTCACAGCAGCAAAAAGATCCATATAGCCTTAAAAACTTAAAAACACTATCTTAATTATGACCATCTACGATGTGAAGCTTGAAAAACAAAAAATAAAAGGTATTATATACATACACCATACATCAAGCAAAAGAAATCTATTGATACACAAATAATCGCACACAATGTGGGGAAATAATACAATTTAAGTAAAAAATGTATCTGAATGATAATATATCTTTATACTTATTT
>CM057259.1:23042596-23055096 GCA_029931835.1 Etheostoma nigrum
GTTATTTTAAACCTGGCCTGCACGGGTCATTAACCGGAGCTGCGAGCGCACGAGCAAATAGAAAAGGATTGCCTCATCGGCGTGTGATAATTAAGGGTTTTCAGCCGAGCTGCTCAGCTGGCTCGAGGTCTGTGACATGGGAATGGAAGACTCAGATGAGCTTACGTAACCTAATTGTTTAGCCCCGGAGAAGAGCAGTTATCTTTAAAAGGGGAAAGCATTGTGAGGGCCTGAATTAATCAAATATTTGTAACCTCTGAAAATGCTAATTAATCTAATGACTCCTTCCGCTGTCGGCTCCTTCCTGGATAAACTCGGCTGCCATTTTTGTTATTGTGATCTCCCAGAAGAGAGGTTGACACACACCCACCAACATAAGATGTACTCCATGTAACTGTTAACAAAAAAGTAGAAATAACTGAAAACATGTCTTATATTCTAGTTTCTTCAGAGTACCCCCCCCCCCCCTTGGTGTTCTCTCAATGAGCTTCATGAGGTAGTCCCTGAAATGGCCCCACCCCCCCAGGTGGGCCTTGTCAGGGTTCATTAGTGGAGTTTCTTCCTTATTAATGGAGTTGGGACCATCAGTTGTGTTGTGCAGAAGTCAGGTTGATACACAGCCGACAGCCTATTGGACGACTGGTAGAATTCATATTATGGCAAGAACCAATCAGCTAAGAGAAGAGAAACGAGCGGCCATCTTTACTTTAAGAAATGAAGGACAGTCGGGCCGAAAAATTGGGAAAACTTTGAATGTGTCCCCAAGTGGAGTCGCAAAAACCATCAAGTGCTACAACAAAACTGGCTCACATGAGGACCCCCCCCAGGAAAGGAAGACCAAAAGTCCCCCCCCCCAGGAAATGAAGACCAAGAGTCCCCCCGCCCCCAGGAAAGGAAGACCAAGAGTCCCCCCCCCCCAGGAAATGAAGACCAAGAGTCCCCCCCCCCCAGGAAAGGAAGACCAGAGTCCCCTCTGCTGCTGAGGATAAGTTCATCTGAGTCCCCAGCCTCGGAAATCACAAATTACAGCAGCTCAGGTTAGAGAGCAGCTGATAGCACACAGAGTTCTAGCAGCAGACACATCTCTACTTTCATTAATTTTGGGGCGTCTTATTCAATTTTATAGCTTTTACTCAATACTATTTCAAAAACACTTTTTGAAATAGTATTGAGTAAAAGTCCTCATGTTGTCCTCATGTTGTCCTCATGTTGTCCTCATGTTGTCCTCATGTTGTCCTCATGTTGTCCTCATGTTGTCCTCATGTTACCCTCAGGTTGTCTTCATGTTGTCCTCATGTTGTCCCCATGTTGTCCCCATGTTGTCCTCATGTGTTCCTCATGTTGTCCCCATGTTGTCCCCATGTTGCCCTCATGTTGTCCTCAT
Organism: Etheostoma nigrum; assembly: GCA_029931835.1. NCBI lineage: Eukaryota > Metazoa > Chordata > Actinopteri > Perciformes > Percidae > Etheostoma > Etheostoma nigrum. The sequence goes on from CM057259.1 coordinate 23,043,981, forward strand.
GTTGTCCTCATGTTGTCCTCATGTTCTCATGTCAAGAACACATCACTCCCGTCCTGGCTTCACTTCACTGGCTGCCTGTGCAGTTTAGAGTCCATTTTAAAATCCTCTTGTTTACTTTTAAAACTTTAAACGGTCTTGCCCCGTCTTATTTAACTCAGCTGCTCAACCGCTACACTCCCTCCCGGTCACTCCGGTCGGCTGACCAGTTGCTCCTGGTTGTCCCCGGATCCAAGCGGAAGTTTAGAGGGGACAGGGCCTTTTCTGTTTGTGCTCCTAAGTTATGGGATGCTCTACCTTTGACCATTCGTCAGGCTTCCTCAGTACCGATTTTTAAAACTCTTCTTAAAACTCACTTCTACACTTTGGCTTTCAACCCAAACTGAGACTTGATCCTATCTGTTTTTTATATAGTGTTATTGGGTAGATTTTCACCCCCTGTTTATTATTTTGTGACTGTTATTTTATTTTTGTTTGTTTGTTGCCTTCATGTACAGCACTTTGTTCAGCTATTGCTGATGTGAAAGCGCTTTATAAATAAAGTGATGATGATGATGATGATGTTGTCCCCATGTTGTCCTCATGTTGTCCTCATGTTGTCCTCATGTTGTCCCCATGTTGTCCTCATGTTGTCCCCATGTTGTCCTCATGTTGTCCTCATGTTGTCCCCATGTTGTCCTCATGTTGTCCTCATGTTGTCCCCATGTTGTCCTCATGTTGTCCTCATGTTGTCCTCATGTTGTCCTCATGTTGTACCTCATGTTGTCCTCATGTTGTCCTCATGTTGTCCCCATGTTGTCCTCATGTTGTCCTCATGTTGTCCTCATGTTGTCCTCATGTTGTCCCCATGTTGTCCTCATGTTGTCCTCATGTTGTCCTCATGTTGCCCTCATGTTGTCCTCATGTTGTCCTCATGTTGTCCCCATGTTGTCCTCATGTTGTCCTCATGTTGTCCCCATGTTGTCCTCATGTTGTCCTCATGTTGTCCTCATGTTGTCCCCATGTTGTCCCCATGTTGTCCCCATGTTGTCCCCATGTTGTCCCCATGTTGTCCTATATCAATGTTCTTTATAATTCCCCAAAATAACATGATTGATTCCACCCAACGCTCTTTGCCAAGTACAAATCTCTACTTTCATTAATTTTGGGGCGTCTTATTCAATTTTATAGCATTGTAAAACAAATGGAAGTGTTTTTGAAATAGTATTGAGTAAAAGTTGACATATTCCAGTCTGTGATTATCATCAACATCCATTCCTTTAATTTTAGTCTCAATAATTCCTAATTTCTGCTTTTCTAACTCAAACATTAGGTATAATTTCCTATAAATGAGGTTTATTGACCATAAATTCCAAAAAGAACAGAGCAGGTTGAGACATCAGAGACAGTTGGGTGAGAGGAATGAGCTGATTGGTCGCGTCCTCTTCATCGCGTGTTTTCATGCACGTCATGCTCTGGTGTTTCGACTTCATTTTGAAGAAGACAACATTCCCACTGAGGGGTTTCCATGGCTAATGAAACTCCTATATTCCTGTTTACATGCAGTCTTGTTGGCAGTAGATAGAGAGGGTTGGGAACCGGAGGGTCGCTGGTTCAAGTCCCCGTATGGACCAACGTCTGGTGGTGGACTGGTAGCTGGAGAGGTACTGCCAAGGTGCTCTTGAGCAAGACACCAAACCCCCCCAACTGCTTGGGGCGCCTTTCCAGCCCCTCAACTCTGACATCTCTCCATTAGTGCATGTATGTCGTGTCAGTTTTTTTTTCAACATTTTGGACAATTTTTAGATTTTTAAGATTTTAAATTTTATTTTTAGTTAGAGGAGCGCTAGAGAATTTTTTTGGGATGTTTTGTCTCTTTTTCAAATGTTCCGAGAGAGAGAGACAGAGAGACAGAGAAACAGAGAGAGACAGAGAGAGACAGAGAGACAGAGAGAGAGAGAGAGAGACAGAGAGAGACAGAGAGAGAGAGAGAGAGAGACAGAGAGAGACAGAGAGACAGAGGGATAGAGACAGAGAGAGAGAGACAGAGAGACAGAGAGACAGAGAGAGAGACAGAGAGAGACAGAGCGAGACAGAGAGAGAGAGAGAGACAGATAGAAAGAGACAGGGAGAGAGAGGGAGACAGAAAGACAGAGCGAGAGAGAAACAGAGAGACAGAGAGAGAGAGACAGAAACAGAGAGAGACAGGGAGAGAGAGACAGAAAGAGAGAGAGACAGAGAGAGAGAGGGAGACAGAGAGAGACAGAGAGAGAGAGATAGGGAGAGAGAGAGAGACAAAGAGAGAGAGACAGAGAGACAGAGAGAGAGAGAGAAACAGAGAGAGACAGAGAGAGAGGGAGAGAGAGAGAGAGAGAGAGAGAGAGAGGAAAAACCAAATAAGCAGAAAACAAGCAAACAAAGAGGCATCAGGACGTTATCTAACCAGACGGACCGAACGCTTCCACATGAGCGGCTGCAGCCATCATTTCTGCATCATCTGCTATTAATGCAGCACCTTGACTGCAGCACAGGATGGTGACACCTCAGGGTGCCCTGATGGGTGCCCATACATAGTGGTTTACTCCTCTCGTCATTCCCCTCTCTCTCCCCTTTCATTTCTTCTTTCTGCTGTCCTGTTGAATAAAGGCCTAAAAATACCCCAAAAATGATCTTACCTAATACTGTATCTGAAGTCTCTTTTATATAGACCTTAGTGGTCCCTAATACTGTATCTGAAGTCTCTTTTATATAGACCTTAGTGGTCCCCTAATACTGTATCTGAAGTCTCTTTATATAGACCTTAGTGGTCCCCTAATACTGTATCTGAAGTCTCTTTTATATAGACCTTAGTGGTCCCTAATACTGTATCTGAAGTCTCTTTATATAGACCTTAGTGGTCCCTAATACTGTATCTGAAGTCTCTTTTATATAGACCTTAGTGGTCCCTAATACTGTATCTGAAGTCTCTTTATATAGACCTTAGTGGTCCCTAATACTGTATCTGAAGTCTCTTTTATATAGACCTTAGTGGTCCCCTAATACTGTATCTGAAGTCTCTTTTATATAGACCTTAGTGGTCCCCTAATACTGTATCTGAAGTCTCTTTATATAGACCTTAGTGGTCCCTAATACTGTATCTGAAGTCTCTTTTATATAGACCTTAGTGGTCCCTAATACTGTATCTGAAGTCTCTTTATATAGACCTTAGTGGTCCCCTAATACTGTATCTGAAGTCTCTTTTATATAGACCTTAGTGGTCCCCTAATACTGTATCTGAAGTCTCTTTTATATAGACCTTAGTGGTCCCTAATACTGTATCTGAAGTCTCTTTATATAGACCTTAGTGGTCCCCTAATACTGTATCTGAAGTCTCTTTTATATAGACCTTAGTGGTCCCCTAATACTGTATCTGAAGTCTCTTTTATATAGAGCATATAGGGCAACATGGGGACAACATGAGGACAACATGAGGACAACATGAAGACAACATGAGGACAACATGAAGACAACATGAGGACAACAGGAAGACAACATGAGGACTACATGAAGACAACATGAGGACAACATGAAGACAACATGAGGACAACAGGAAGACAACATGAGGACAACATGAGGACAACATGAGGACAACATGAAGGCAACATGAGGACAACATGAAGACAACATGAAGACAACATGAGGACAACATGAAGGCAACATGAGGGCAACATGAAGACAACATGAGGAGAACATGAAGACGACATGAGGACAACATGAGGGCAACATGAGGGCAACATGAGGGCAACATGAGGGATAAAGAAGTCATGTGACCTCTGTGTTTCTCAGACAGATTCAGGGCTTAAATGAAAGCAGCAGGCCCGTTTCCAACAATACCAATATTAGATTATTGGTAATCCCCCCACCGTGAGCCTGAACCAGATACACACCAGATTTCAGAAACTGAATTTATCTTAGGGGGTTGGTAACATTGTGAGCTGAAACGGGGATTTCACCACCACCCCGGCACTGCTGTCGGGATTTATCTAGCCCGACCTTAAGGCCGATACTCATACGAATATTTGATTATTTAAAGATCCAATATGCAGATACATTGGCCAATATATATATTTAAAAAAAATCCAGAAATGCGTTACACAACTTGAACAGGTTTCCCTAACATTTTCGTAGCTTTTTCCGATGTTTTTGATGGATTTGTTGTCGCTTTTTGCGATTATTTTTATTATTTTTAATGGATTTTTCGTCGCTTTTTCCGAAGTTTTTGATGGATTTGTTGTCGCCTTTTGCGATTATTTATTATTTTGATTATTTTTATTTTTTTATGGATTTTTTGTCGCTTTTTCCGATGTTTTTGATGGTTTTTTTGTCGTTTTTGCGATTATTTATTATTTTTATTATTTTTATTTTTTTGATGGATTTTTCGTCGCTTTTTGCGATTATTTATTTATTATTTTTTATATTTTTTCTTTTGATGGATTTTTGTAGTTTTTTTCAACATTTGCCACTTTTTTCAACCTTCTTTTGTCATAGTCATCTGATATAAAAAGCTTTTGTGAACGGGTCAAATTTGACGCGAGGGCACCAGGAGGGTTAAAAATGACTTCAGAGCCGATTGGACGGCCGCTGTTCTCCAGCAGCCATCTTTGTTTTCAGTAGCAGGGAATTCACGCCGAACCGTCCTTATGTTAAGCCCCGCCCGCCGACTCTATACACGATGTGATTGGCCAGACCGGAATTTGGTTTTTCCAGCTCTGAATCTCTATTTCTGGTCTAATTTTCTTGAGGAAAGACCCCTTAACCCCTCTGCCGCATGAACACCTACACTGTGACAAATTTAAAATGTACAGTAACTTACTGTAATAATAGCAAGTTCCTGTGAATTCTTTTCACAGTAAAGGTCCCGTACTTCCATTTACAGTATTTTATGTATTCATTGGAAAATACACAACAATTACACACAACATAAGATAAAACAGTAAAAACACAGTAGTTTACTGTACTATTTGCAGTACTATAGTGGTTGTATTGTGATTTTTTTTACAGTAATACTTAGACTACTGTGATTCTTTATTTATTTCTGTTGTTCTTTATGTCTTTGTCTTTCCTTCTTTCTATCTGTCTGTCTTTATTTCTGCCGTTCTTTCTGTCTCTTTCTGTCATTCTGTCGTTCTCTGTCTGTCCTTTCTGTCTCTTTCTGTTGTCCTGTCTTTTTGCCGTTCTTACTTTCTTTCTCTGTCCTTCTTTCTGCCGTTCTTTCTATCTCTTTCTGTCTGTCCTTCTTTCTGCTGTTCTTTCTGTCTTTCTGTCTGTCCTTTCTGTCTCTTTCTGTTGTTCTCTGTCTTTCCTTTTATCTTTCTAGCTGTCTCTGTTTTTCTGTAAAAATACAGTAGTTTACTGTACTATTTACAGTACTATAGTGGCTATATTGTGATTTATTTTTACAGTAATACTTAGACTACTGTGATTTCTACAGTAATACTTAGACTACTGTGATTTTGTCATGACGACAAGGTTGTAATGTAACTTTACAGCATTCTACTGTAAAATCATAGTGTAGTACTGTTTCACAGTAACAGTAGTGTTACTGTGAAATCTAAAGGAAATAACTGGAGATTACAGACATTATTTACAGTGTACGTCTTTGACAATCGCAGGGAAAAATACTGCGATTCCAACAAATCATTGTTGGTAAATAAATCATGTATTTCTGCTTTTATAAAGTGAGAATCCACAAGTTTTTATGGCACCGTTGTTTGGTGCTAAGCCGTTGCTGCTCTCATCACAGGCGCTACCCCACGTGCAGAATCACTTCTCAACACCCTAAACCACCTTCTCCTGCAACATATGTTCACGTACTGCAAGTTTTCATGAGCAAATATGTTTTGAAGCAACTGTAATTGGAATTTTTTTTATCAACTATATAATGAAGAAAAAGCATGTTGAAATTTTTTTGTTTGTTTTTAATTCAACAAGCAGTTTGTAATCCATCAGTAGAATGGACTCCACAGTTTAATATCATACTAATATGTTCAAGGGCCCATGGCATGAAAATGCCCCTTTATGAGGGTTTTTAACATATGAGTTAACCCCCCCCCCAGCCTGCCTATGGTCCCCCCAGTGGCTAGAAATGGTGATAGGTGTAAACCGAGTCCTGGGTATCCTGCTCTGCCTTTGAGAAAATGAAAGCTCACTAGATTAGTCTGGTTAGTCTGGGTCACTAGGTAAGTGGACAGACTACGCAACGCCATCACTAACAGAGACGTTGTAGAGCGTCCTCTGGTGGACAGACTATGCAACGCCATCACTAACAGAGACGTTGTAGAGCGTCCTCTTGTGGACAGACTATGCAACGCCATCACTAACAGGGACGTTGTAGAGCGTCCTCTGGTGGACAGACTATGCAACGCGATCACTAACAGGGACGTTGTAGAGCGTCCTCTGGTGGACAGACTATGCAACGCCATCACTAACAGGGACGTTGTAGAGCGTCCTCTGGTGGACAGACTATGCAACGCCATCACTAACAGGGACGTTGTAGAGCGTCCTCTGGTGGACAGACTATGCAACGCCATCACTAACAGAGACGTTGTAGAGCGTCCTCTTGTGGACAGACTATGCAACGCCATCACTAACAGGGACGTTGTAGAGCGTCCTCTGGTGGACAGACTATGCAACGCCATCACTAACAGGGACGTTGTAGAGCGTCCTCTGGTGGACAGACTATGCAACGCCATCACTAACAGGGACGTTGTAGAGCGTCCTCTGGTGGACAGACTATGCAACGCCATCACTAACAGAGACGTTGTAGAGCGTCCTCTGGTGGACAGACTATGCAACGCCATCACTAACAGGGACGTTGTAGAGCGTCCTCTGGTGGACAGACTATGCAACGCCATCACTAACAGGGACGTTGTAGAGCGTCTTCTGGGGGACAGACTATGCAACGCCATCACTAACAGGGACGTTGAGCGTCCTCTGGTGGACAGACTATGCAACGCCATCACTAACAGGGACATTGTAGAGCGCCCTCTGGTGGACATATAATATATATATATATATGCACATTTTTAAGTGGGTATGTGGAAATCCTGCGTATACCTGCATATTACATAGACTCCACCAATGAAAAACTTCATAGGCAATAGTGAGTGAATCAGCTGTAAGTTTCTTCTTTGGTGGTTAATGGTGGCTGACATCTAGAATGTGTTTTTTTTACTTTTTATACCACTGGATTAAACTACAATCTCCCCCAAAAACCATTTCCAATCCATTTCCCTTTCCCCTGGAAATTGTCTCTTGAGTCTAAGAGTCCCAGAAATCTCCTCTCTTAATCTATAATACTCCGATTTCCTTCCTACTCTAGCAGCAAAGACTTCTGATCAGACCTCCTAACACCTCCCGACTGATTTGTCCTCCTTAGCGTCGCGTCTCACGCCATACAAATCATGTCTAACCTACTTCCCTCGTGTCTTTTCTTAGATCTAGCCCTGATTATTTCGGCGTCCCTCAGGGCGTTGTCACACACGTACGCTCGTTTCCTTGGTTCAGATTCAGGGGCTAAAAGGATCCGGCTGCTGCATTTGTCTCTTGGTTTGAGACCTGGATCGACATCTGTGGATATGAAGCATGAAACATGCTTGTGTTGTGTCTAGTTGCATGTTTCCATCCACATGTTTTTATCCAAATTAAGTGATATTGAATGAGAAATGCTTCCTGGAAACAGTCAAATTTGATGGAATTTCATGAATATCGACTCAAATGAAAAGGTCTCGTCTGATTTTATCTTGATGATGTTCTTCTGATGTGATAAACGCTGATGGAAACCATATCTTCTGAATAAATAATGAATTGCGATTAAGTTTTAGGTCATTTTATGGTTGCAACCCGCCACAAAATGCAGAAGAAGAAGTTGTAGTTCATGTCCCCCAGTGTTTCCTCTCTGTCTCACACATGGGTGGGGTGGGTGGGGGGGGCAACAAAGACAGATGGACGTGGACGGACGAGGAGACGAGAGACTTTCTGGATTTAATTTATCAGGAACTCGTGAAGGAAATGGCCGACAAAGGTTAGGATGAGCCGTGGGACGTCTTGCGGAGTCAATGGAAGACGCTCAGACAGACAGACATGTCTTAAAAAAGAGTCTCGCAGCGGTGTCAGGGGGGCAATAAAAGATATCTGCATCGTCATAGCGATGTGTTGATAGCGTCGCTGTTTTCTTATTATAGCTCGATATGTCTCTATCAGCTGGAACATGAGCTCTACTACAACCTGTCCCATAGTGATCATGTGATGTTGTCCCATAGTGATCATGTGATGTTGTCCCACATCGATCATGTGATGTTGTCCCATAGTGATCATGTGATGTTGTCCCATAGTGATCATGTGATGTTGTCCCATATCGATCATGTGATGTTGTCCCATAGTGATCATGTGATGTTGTCCCATAGTGATCATGTGATGTTGTCCCATATTGATCATGTGATGTTGTCCCATAGTGATCATGTGATGGTTGTCCCATATTGATCATGTGATGTTGTCCCATATTGATCATGTGATGTTGTCCCATAGTGATCATGTGATGTTGTCCCATATTGATCATGTGATGTTGTCCCATAGTGATCATGTGATGTTGTCCCATATTGATCATGTGATGTTGTCCCATAGTGATCATGTGATGTTGTCCCATAGTGATCATGTGATGTTGTCCCATAGTGGTCATGTGATGTTGTCCCATATTGATCATGTGATGTTGTCCCATAGTGATCATGTGATGTTGTCCCATAGTGATCATGTGATGTTGTCCCATATTGATCATGTGATGTTGTCCCATATTGATCATGTGATGTTGTCCCATAGTGATCATGTGATGTTGTCCCATATTGATCATGTGATGTTGTCCCATAGTGATCATGTGATGTTGTCCCATAGTGATCATGTGATGTTGTCCCATAGTGGTCATGTGATGTTGTCCCATATTGATCATGTGATGTTGTCCCATAGTGATCATGTGATGTTGTCCCATATTGATCATGTGATGTTGTCCCATAGTGATCATGTGATGTTGTCCCATAGTGATCATGTGATGTTGTCCCATAGTGATCATGTGATGTTGTCCCATATCGATCATGTGATGTTGTCCCATAGTGATCATGTGATGTTGTCCCATAGTGATCATGTGATGTTGTCCCATAGTGATCATGTGATGTTGTCCCATATCGATCATGTGATGTTGTCCCATAGTGATCATGTGATGTTGTCCCATATCGATCATGTGATGTTGTCCCATAGTGATCATGTGATGTTGTCCCATATCGATCATGTGATGTTGTCCCATAGTGATCATGTGATGTTGTCCCATATCGATCATGTGATGTTGTCCCATAGTGATCATGTGATGGTTGTCCCATATCGATCATGTGATGTTGTCCCATAGTGATCATGTGATGTTGTCCCATAGTGATCATGTGATGTTGTCCCATAGTCGATCATGTGATGTTGTCCCATAGTGATCATGTGATGTTGTCCCATAGTGATCATGTGATGTTGTCCCATATTGATCATGTGATGTTGTCCCATAGTGATCATGTGATGTTGTCCCATATTGATCATGTGATGTTGTCCCATAGTGATCATGTGATGTTGTCCCATATTGATCATGTGATGTTGTCCCATAGTGATCATGTGATGGTTGTCCCATATTGATCATGTGATGTTGTCCCATAGTGATCATGTGATGTTGTCCCATATTGATCATGTGATGTTGTCCCATAGTGATCATGTGATGTTGTCCCATAGTGATCATGTGATGTTGTCCCATATTCATCATGTGATGTTGTCCCATATTGATCATGTGATGTTGTCCCATATTGATCATGTGATGTTGTCCCATAGTGATCATGTGATGGTTGTCCCATATTGATCATGCGATGTTGTCCCATAGTGATCATGTGATGTTGTCCCATATTGATCATGTGATGTTGTCCCATAGTGATCATGTGATGTTGTCCCATAGTGATCATGTGATGTTGTCCCATATTGATCATGTGATGGAGACGGGAGCCATTTTGTCTAGAAACACCTTGTTGTTGTTGAATGTTGTGATTCAGTGTAAATGAATGTTAACACCTTAAAATGTCTCCAACCAATCCGATATCCCAGTCTGACCCTAAAACAGCGTCATGGGACGTCATCACCAGGTGTTTATCGGCTTTAAAGCCGTCGGATGGAAACTCACTCTCACCAGATTTATTACCAGGAGTTATTTTACCGAACTTGAGATATTTCGATTGACACGTGGATGGAAACTTAGCTTATTTGCATGTTGTTTTTTTGTTGATTTTGCAGTGTTTTGGGCTCTCAGGGCCACCGTATAAAACAGAAATAAAGTGATACAGTATGATAAGAGATGTAAAAGCCCTGGTTTTACAGAAATAAAACCTCCGTTTGGCTGAAAGAATGAAAGAATGGAGAGTAGCGGACCCTTGACTTGGATTTTGGAGCTATTTTTAGGGGCTTAAAGAGGGAAAATCCTGTTTCATTATCCACAGACGAGGGGGCACAACTGCGTCATGACTCTCTCTCTGTGTGTGTGTGTGTGTGTGTGTGTGTGTGTGTGTGTGTGTGTGTGTTACCGCGGCACGTTCGACTCCATGTGCCACATCCGTCGCGCATGAACACACACATTTGATTGCTCAGTGATAATATTCACCAACCGACAGCTATAAATAGATTATATGTTGGTTGTGTGTGTTGTTATCAGAGCGCACACACACACACACATACTCTCTCACACACACACACACACACACAGACACACACACACACACACACACAAAGACACATACTCTCTCACACACACACACACACATACTCTCTCACACACACACACACACACAAACAAAGACACACACACAGACACACACTCACACAGACACACACATACGGTCTCTCTCACACACACACACACACATACTCTCTCACACACACACACACACATACTCTCTCACACACACACACACACACAAACAAAGACACACAAACAGACACACACTCACACAGACACACACATACGGTCTCTCTCACACACACACACACACATATACACACTCACACAGACACACACACAGACACACACACACACACA
>CM057259.1:23060096-23062596 GCA_029931835.1 Etheostoma nigrum
GAGAGGTGGGAGAGAGAGAGGGGGAGAGAGAGAGAGAGAGAGAGAGGGGGGAGAGAGAGAGAGAGACAGAGAGAGAGAGAGAGACAGACAGTTTTTTAGTCTTAGTGCAGAGGTCAACCTGAGTGTTTCATCTGAAACTAACGATGTCGTCCTTGAGGTTTTTAAATGATTCCTGGAAATTAAAGTCTTCATCTTGCAAAGATTATAGGGAGAAGAACACATGATGTAAATAACAAATAAAAAAATCAAAGAAGAAGAGAGAAGAGCGAAACACCGCAGCACCACCTAGTGGACGACCAGCAGACTGCATGTGGTTAAATATCATAATTATTCAATTATTTTGGTTGATATCAAACCCAGGATTATTTAACATTAATTAATTAATCAGGCTACAAGTCTCTTGGAAAGATTTTGCATTTAATTAAGTCAAATAACAGTAATAAAGTTTTAAAAAATCAACCATAAAACACCTTAAACTGGTACACTTCCTGTCATAACACTCCATGTACATGCACATAACCCTACAAAATATATGGAAATATTACATTATTATTTAGTTTTTTTTAAGAAATAGAGAAGAGACAAATATACAAATATACACAATATATATATATTACATTTGTTTCATCTAAATATGAATGTGGATAACATTAGTGATATTGAGAGTTACATTTCTAGTGATGAATCGGAAAAATAAATTCTCTGATTCTCGGCTTTGCTCTCTCTCTCTCTCTCTCTCTCTCTCTCTCTCTCTCCATCTCTTCAGTTACTCTCTAGCTCGCCCAACCATACACCGTTACCATGGTTTCAGGCTCCTCGAGGCACCGTCTAAGACTCTGTTAAGACAACCAGCTGATATAAAATGGATTATGGAACATTTCATGTACATAGTTTTAAGCTGACTTCCTATTGGCTGTTGAACAGGAGACGTCTCTTACGTCCTAAAACCAGCCTCTGTATCTGAAGTCTCTTTTATATAGACCTTAGTGGTCCCTAATACTGTATCTGAAGTCTCTTTATATAGACCTTAGTGGTCCCCTAATACTGTATCTGAAGTCTCTTTATATAGACCTTAGTGGTCCCTAATACTGTATCTGAAGTCTCTTTATATAGACCTTAGTGGTCCCCTAATACTGTATCTGAAGTCTCTTTATATAGACCTTAGTGGTCCCTAATACTGTATCTGAAGTCTCTTTATATAGACCTTAGTGGTCCCCTAATACTGTATCTGAAGTCTCTTTTATATAGACCTTAGTGGTCCCTAATACTGTATCTGAAGTCTCTTTTATATAGACCTTAGTGGTCCCCTAATACTGTATCTGAAGTCTCTTTTATATAGACCTTAGTGGTCCCCTAATACTGTTTCTGAAGTCTCTTTATATAGACCTTAGTGGTCCCCTAATACTGTATCTGAAGTCTCTTTATATAGACCTTAGTGGTCCCCTAATACTGTATCTGAAGTCTCTTTTATATAGACCTTAGTGGTCCCTAATACTGGATCTGAAGTCTCTTTATATAGACCTTAGTGGTCCCCTAATACTGTATCTGAAGTCTCTTTTATATAGACCTTAGTGGTCCCCTAATACTGTATCTGAAGTCTCTTTATATAGACCTTAGTGGTCCCCTAATACTGTATCTGAAGTCTCTTTTATATAGACCTTAGTGGTCCCCTAATACTGTATCTGAAGTCTCTTTATATAGACCTTAGTGGTCCCCTAATACTGTATCTGAAGTCTCTTTATATAGACCTTAGTGGTCCCTAATACTGTATCTGAAGTCTCTTTATATAGACCTTAGTGGTCCCTAATACTGTATCTGAAGTCTCTTTTATATAGACCTTAGTGGTCCCTAATACTGTATCTGAAGTCTCTTTATATAGACCTTAGTGGTCCCTAATACTGTATCTGAAGTCTCTTTATATAGACCTTAGTGGTCCCTAATACTGTATCTTCACTGTTGTAGTGAAACATTCACGTTATTTTTTGGGCAATTTGGTTGAAATAAAACCCAAATGTGTGATATAGAAACTTGAAAATGGGTCAAATTTCACCCGAAGACACCACCAGGAGGGTTCATATCTACATGAACCCTCCTGTTGTCTTTCTCTAAACCATAACAACAAAACAACAACATTTTAGTTATTTATATTGACTTGGGGACGTAGAGGAGACCGGCTGAGGTGGATCTGGGGGACCGTGGAGGTTGGTAGGGGGACGTAGAGGAGACCGGCTGAGGTGGATCTGAGGGACCGTGAAGGTTGGTAGGGGGAGAGGAGGACAGTGAGGTATGACGGGGCAAGGTGGTGTAGGGCTTTGTAGGTATAAGAACCAGGATTTTGTATGTGATCCGGTGAGAAATGGGAAGCCGGTGTAGCTGTTTCAGGACCGGAGTGATGTGGAACCAGGATGTGGAGCGGGTGATGAGTCGTGCGGCTGAGTCCTGAACCAGTTGGAGCCTTTTTTACAGTTTTAATGTTACATTCAGCCTCTGGTGTGAATTT
>CM057259.1:23067596-23142596 GCA_029931835.1 Etheostoma nigrum
ATCTGGCAGTGCCCCAATTAAGGGCAGTTTCCAAGTCATGTCAAAACATTTTCAGTTTTTTTGTCATTGTCCTTCCAAACTCATCATTTAAAAACATGTTCTCAATGTTAAAAAACGACTTGGTGATGTTTTAGGAGAAGATCGTTGTCGTGGTAACAGAAAGTAAGTTTGTTAGGTCAATTAAACGATTATTAAGATAACTTAATAAGTTCAGTATTTAACCCTCGTGTTGTCCTCCCGGGTCAAAAAAGGACAAAAACTTGACATTTTCGTCCCTTTTCAGACTTTTATTGTAGTTTCCACTACCACCACCTTACTAGTTTTATTACTTTTAGGAATTCATGGTCAATAACCCTCATTTATATAGAAATATACCTAATATTAGAGTTAAAAAAGCAGAAATTATGAATTATTTTGACTAATAGTTAAGATCAGAGGAATGAAAGTGATCAGTTGTATTTATAAAGAGCGTTGGAAGGAATCCAATCCATTTTTATGGTAATTTGGTTAAAAAGAAACTCATATTTCAGATATAGACATTTATTAAAGGGGGACAGATTAGACCCGAGGACACCAGGAGGGGTAACATAAAGACGAGGGATTCTTCTGTCCAACATATCATCAAAAGTTCCTACAAACCAGGAAGATTTCTTCAAAATAATCCCCTCTTTCTACTTCATATCCAGGCCGTTATTTGAGAGTTTACAGTACTTCCTGTATTATGGTTTCTATCCTGTTTTCTGCCGTTGTGAAGTGTTCTGTGTTTCCTTGAAGCTGCTATCCCTGTGCTGCGTAGATCGGAGACGCCCAGCCTTATCCTTGACGTCCTACAATCGTCCTCCATTACTCTCCATGCACCCCCATGCACCCCCATGCACCCCCATGCACACCTGCACACTTACATCATCCACCCAATAATCCAACGCCTCGGAGGTTCAGTTTGGGCCTTTCAGGGAATCGTTTTCACCTGTGAGAACTGTGTTTTCACTCAAGAAGACGCAACTGTGTTCCTTTAAAGGTACTCCAAGCGATGTCACAGGTCTAGACCGCTCTATAATTTACAGATAGAGCAGGTCTAGACCTCTCTATAATTTACAGATAGAGCAGGTCTAGACCGCTCTATAATTTACAGGTAGAGCAGGTCTAGACCTCTCTATAATTTACAGATAGAGCAGGTCTAGACCACTCTATAATTTACAGATAGAGCAGGTCTAGACCTCTCTATAATTTACAGATAGAGCAGGTCTAGACCACTCTATAATTTACAGATAGAGCAGGTCTAGACCACTCTATAATTTACAGATAGAGCAGGTCTAGACCGCTCTATAATTTACAGGTAGAGCAGGTCTAGACCGCTCTATAATTTACAGGTAGAGCAGGTCTAGACCGCTCTATAATTTACAGATAGAGCAGGTCTAGACCACTCTATAATTTACAGATAGAGCAGGTCTAGACCGCTCTATAATTTACAGGTAGAGCAGGTCTAGACCGCTCTATAATTTACAGGTAGAGCAGGTCTAGACCACTCTATAATTTACAGATAGAGCAGGTCTAGACCGCTCTATAATTTACAGATAGAGCAGGTCTAGACCGCTCTATAATTTACAGATAGAGCAGGTCTAGACCGCTCTATAATTTACAGATAGAGCAGGTCTAGACCGCTCTATAATTTACAGATAGAGCAGGTCTAGACCACTCTATAATTTACAGATAGAGCAGGTCTAGACTGTTCTATAATTTACAAGGACCCAACAGGTCTAGTAGTTCCCTCCAGAGCAAGCAACAGTGCGACAGTGGGGAGGAAAAACTCCTTTTAGGAAGAAACCTGGGACAGACCCAGACCCAGACCCAGGCCCAGGCCCAGGCTCTTGGTAGAAGGAGTCTGACGGGCTGGTTGGGGGGGGGGTTGATGCACAGTCACAATAAAGATAAAGGAACAGGGACTACAAATGGTAGTAGTAGTAGTTCATGGCATTAGTGGAGACGAGTTTGACACCCTTGCTTAAATTTTCTACCCCCCCCCCCCCCATGTTAAAAACAAACCTACACCCTCAACATTTAAACATTTGATCTTCTTCTTCTTCTGAACCTGGACAGAACTCATAGCGTCAAATCCGAGATCCCGCCGGAGGCCCAAACTGGAGCTCATGGTCCTCAGATTTAAGTTGATGTTTCATGATATTTCTTGAAAAGCGACTGTTTGAAATACCTGCAAAGTGTTTTATTTCTATTTTTTTAAATGCATGGGTTTTCCATTGAACACCACCACTTTCATCCATCCATCCATCCATCCACCCATCCACCCACCCATCCATCCATCCACCCATCCATCCACCCACCCACCCACCCATCCATCCATCCATCCATCCACCCATCCACCCACCCATCCATCCATCCACCCACCCACCCACCCACCCATCCATCCATCCATCCATCCACCCATCCACCCACCCATCCATCCATCCACCCATCCATCCACGCATCCATCCATTCACATCCATCCACCCATCCACCCTTCCATCCCATCCATCCATCCACCCATCCACCCATCCACCAATCCATCCATCCATCCACCCACCCATCCACCAATCCATCCATCATCCATCCATCCATCCATCCATCCACCCATCCACCCACCCAGAGATGTTGTGTTCTACCAAGAGTAGTGGAGGTAGTTCCCTTTTTGTGTGGAGTCCGTAGACTTTGCTGCCTCCGTCCATCGAGTACCTTCTGACCGACATCGTTCCCCAAAACAACGCTGCCAAACTGGTCTTAAAAAAGCCAAAAGTTCTCTGATGTTCTCTGTGTATAAGTGGTTTAAGTGTAAAATCCCCGTCAGTGTTACACTGTGTTTTTAACAAGAAATAATCCTGTTTGTTAAAGTGTTGATAATATATGCAGAAGAGTTATGAAATAAACTGAAACAAACTCCTGTGTGGTTCATTGTCGGTTCATCTCGATGGAGACTCTCAGATCTCTCAGCAGAGGTGGTTCACTTTTGATTAATCACGTTAATTTGAGGATTTTAAACATAATAAAATACATTACGACACCGTGGCGTTCAACAACAAGACCTTGTGTCGTGTTGTTGATATTCTGCGAAAAAATTCAAGATTCAAGATTTAACATTTTATTTGTGAAATTCATTCTCTGCATTTACATGTAACTGATCTGAGACTAGGGTTGTAGTCAAGACCACCTTAGTCGAGTCCGAGATCAGGACTAGTCGAGTCCAAGTCAGAACCTAGTCCAAAAAGGTTCCAGTCCAAGACAAGACCGAGTCCGAAAAGGTTCCAGTCCAAGACAAGACCGAGTCCAGGACAGAATAAAGGTCTTATGCATGACAGTATCAAGACAATCATTTTGGGTTTCACTTTCCCTCCAATATTATTATCAACATAATAAAGACACCTGGACTCGGTCCAGACCAGAAGCCATATTGGGCAAGACCAGCGGCCGAGTCCGAGACAAGTCCGAGACCATAGAAAAATGGTCTTGAGTCCGGACTCGAGTCCAAGACCGGACTCGAGTACTACAGCCCTGTCCGAGACCATCTCTAGATCTGAGCCAGTGCCTTGCTCAAGGGCACTGACTGGAGAACCTAGTACAGTCTTTTGATTGTACTAACTCCACACAGAAAGGCCCGATATGACCCGGATTCAAACCCGGTACCTTCTTGCTGTGAGGCCACAGCAGGGGCGCCCCCTGCAGGAATTTTGGACCCCATGACAAAAAAATCTAATTGGGCCCCCTCTGTATTAGTTTTTTTGGGGCCCCTGTCAATCATGGGCCCTGGAATTGTCCTAACTTTCCCCCATGCGGCAGTTTTTGTCTCTTTTTCCGAAGTGTTTCTCTCATCTTTTCCCCAACGTTGCTTTTATCGACTTTTTTGCCGCCTTTTCAATGCTTTAGGTGCTTTGTTCTACGCTTTTGGCGCTTTTTTCAACAGTTTTGGTGTTTTTTTCAATTTTCTGGCGTTTTCTGGCATTTTTGGGAATTTTTTTCAACATTTTTGAGGCTTTTTTCTGATGGCTAAAGACCTTTTTGGTGCTTATGATCCCAAGCTGTAAAGTGAGAACGCTATATGAGACATGCAGTAATACAGTCACAATATTTGACTTTTTCTATTAAATAAAAGCATATTAATAACCTGCACATGTCTGATTGATGATTTCAATTTAGGTTCACAATAAATTTCGGCCCGTCTAATTTTTGTCTCTTTTTCCGAAGTGGTTCTCCCTTCTTTTCTCCAACCTTTCTTTATATGCTTTTATTGACGTTTTCGGCGCCTTTTCAATGTTTTAGGTGCTTTTAGTGGCGTTTTTTTGTAAATAAAAACATGTTTATAACCTAAGACATGTGTGGCCCTTAGTGGAGCTGAGTTTGACCCCCCTGAGTGAGACATTAATATCTCAGATCACTGGATTTTGTGTCTTTAGATGCATCGCTGGGTTTTGTAGACCCTATTGTAGAAATAATGTCAGATTATATCCACTAGATGGCGCCATTGGCTCAGGATTCAGACATGGAGGCTGAAAGCAGGGCTGTAGTCAAGACCACCTTTAAGTCCAAGACCAGGACTAGTCGAGAACAAGTCAAGACAGAGTCCAGAGAGGTTTGGGTCCAAGACCAGGACTAGTCAAGACCAAGTCCAAGGCCAGGACAAGTCGAGACCAAGTCAAGACCGAGTCTAAAAAGGTTTGAGTCCAAGACAAGTCCAAGACCAGGACTAGTCGAGACCAAGTCAAGACAGAGTCCAAAGAGGTTTGAGTCCAAGACCAGGACTAGTCGAGACCAAGTCAAGACAGAGTCCAAAGAAGTTTGGGTCCAAGACCAGGACTAGTCGAGACCAAGTCAAGACCAAGTCCAAAAAGGTTTGAGTCTGAGTCAAGTCCAAGACCAGGACTAGTCGAGACCAAGTCAAGACCAAGTCCAAAAAGGTTTGTGTCTGAGTCAAGTCCAAGACCAGGACTAGTCGAGACCAAGTCAAGACCAAGTCCAAAAAGGTTTGAGTCTGAGTCAAGTCCAAGACCTGGACTAGTTGAGACCAAGTCGAGACCGAGCCACATCCAAAAGCCAAGACCATAAGCCATATTTGGCAAGACCAGTGCTAGAGACCGACACAAGTCTGAGACCAGATACCAGCAAGTCCGAGACAAGTCCACAAGACCACAGAAAATCCGGCTCGAGTCTGGACTCGACAGCCCTGCAGCTACAGGCCTCTAGATCCCAGTGATTAAAATGAATAATCATTATTTTTTGCAGTGAAATTTAATACAGTTGAATTTTGTAATGTGCAGCCCCAAAACCTGCATAGAAGTCTCTGTATATGTCATTTAATTCTTTATCTTTTAATTTAATATCTGTATTTAGTTTTCAGGAGTCTGTTGATGTTTTTTTTTACTTTCAAGACAATTATCTACAAATTATTATTATTTTTTTTACAAGTTTATTAGAAAAGGTTTACCCACAAGATTTAGTATGAAACATAATTATGTATTATATGAACAGTAACTATCTTCTCACACACACACACACACACACACACACACACACACACATTAAGTTTTATAAATAGTTAGGTTTCCAGGTGAAGAGTTCATTTGAAACAGACAAAAAGCCATTATGAAAATAATTAATTCAACTGTAGCTTGATTGATTTTCCCTTTTTCCCTGAAAATATGTATATAAAAAAGAAATTAAGACGTTTTTGCAAAACCAAAGAATCAATAAGTTTACAGTGAATGCAATTGCACCTTCGTTCACTTTAAGCTGCAACAAAGGTAACATACGTCACATTCTTGTAACTTTCTGAGACGCGCTGACGCGCTGACAATCAGCCAATGGGAGAGCGGGAACCGCACATTTAAATTTGCATATTTGGGGGTTAAAGAGAAGCAGCGCATTCGGTGGGACACGCAGATATTGGTGAACACCACAGTCGTAACCATGCCTGAACCAGCAGTGAAAGCAGCGAAGAAGGGATCCAAGAAAGCGGTGACGAAGACCGCCGGCAAGAAGGACAAGAAGAGGAGGAAGACCAGGAAGGAGAGCTACGCCATCTACGTCTACAAGGTGATGAAGCAGGTTCACCCCGACACCGGCATCTCCTCCAAGGCCATGGGCATCATGAACTCGTTCGTGAGCGACATCTTTGAGCGCATCGCCGGCGAGGCCTCCCGCCTGGCTCACTACAACAAGCGCTCCACCATCACCTCCAGGGAGATCCAGACCGCCGTGAGGCTGCTGCTGCCCGGGGAGCTGGCCAAGCACGCCGTGTCCGAGGGCACTAAGGCCGTCACCAAGTACACCAGCTCCAAGTAGACCGTCCCGCCGCCTTAATCCCTCCAAACCAAAGGCTCTTTTAAGAGCCACACACGTCTCCTTTAAGAGCAAAGCTCCATTTAATTAACTCCTCATACAAGGTGTGTTTATATGACCTCAAATGAAAAATTTGAGGAAATTACTGTACACAATACAGCACACACGGTTTCATTCAGGTGTTTTAATGTCGACATTAAAATGAAAATCATGAAAGCATGATATATGTTGCATATATATATAACCTATATGTTTGTACAACACATGCTTAGTTTATGTTTTCATTTTTAATATTTATTTCTGAACATGCTTACCATTTTTATTTAGCTTTTTAACATTTCTTAACACATGCTTACTTTGTTTTAATTTAACGCCAATGCTTACTGATCATTTTTTTATATATTTAAATGTTTCTTGTCACACACAGTTTAATTACTTGACACTTTAATTACTTATAGCTTGAATTGAGAAGGTAATGTTGGTAGCGGTTGTATTTTATCATGAATTATGGGGTGGTGAGACCTGCGGTTCCTGCATTGGAAGCCTGTGTTTCTATAATTTATAGAAATATATAAATATAGAAATATGAGTTCCATTCATTTAACCCTCCTGTTGTCACCGGTTCAAACACATTTTCTATATGTTTTAAATCATAAATTTGGGTTTCTTTTCAAACAAATTGTCAAAAAATAACATGGATGGTTCCCTACAAGGCTTTTCACAAGTAAAATTTCAATTCCCTTGTTGGAGTCATCCCAAAAGAATTAATAAAAAGAAGTCTAAGTCCAAATAAATGATCATTTTACTATTTTCGATTATTAAATTGAATGATGAAATAACGTTGAAAAGACCTTCAAAAAGGGACAAAAACAATGATTTTCAAAAATGTTGAGTATAGAGTTAAATTTTGGGCATAGTGAAATGTCGGTATGGTGAAATGTCGGTATGGTGAAATGTCGGTATAGTGAAATGTCGGTATGGTGAAATGTCGGTGATGGTGGAAATGTCGGGTATAGTGAAATGTCGGTATGGTGAAATGTCGGTATGGTGAAATGTCGGGTATGGTGAAATGTCGGTATGGTGAAATGTCGGTGTGATCAGGTGGAAATGTCGGTATAGTGAAATGTCGGTATAGTGAAATGTCGGGTATAGTGAAATGTCGGTATAGTGAAATGTCGGGTATAGTGAAATGTCGGTATGGTGAAATGTCGGTATGGTGAAATGTCGGTATGGTGAAATGTCGGGTATAGTGAAATGTCGGTATAGTGAAATGTCGGGTATAGTGAAATGTCGGTATAGTGATAAGGGTTGAAGGACATAATTGTTGTGTATAGATTTGATATACAACTCACATCCGCTATACATAATATATAATAGTTTTGGCTCTTTGGCAATTAACTAATTAATAATCTACTCACATACCTGGACGCTGTACAGTATATTTCATGTATATTGGATGTATGTATAGTGTATCCTAGTATTTCATGTATATTGTATGCATGTATATTGTATCCTAGTATTTCATGTATATTGTATCCTAGTATTTCATTTATATTTATATTCTGTGCTGTGTGACTGATTTTGCAGCTGTAACACTATAATTTCCCATTTTATTAAGATCAATATCTATCTATCTATTTATAATTTATGGTAAAGGTATTTTTATAGCCAAAGATTTTATTGTTATTATTATTTTTGTTACTGTTATTTTTATACTGTTTTTTCTCTCTATACTGTATTTGTTATACCTTTTTGTAAGCTGCTGTAAACTCCCAAAAGGATCAATAAAGAGAAATCTAAGTCTATGTCTAGAAGTATAAAAGACATAGATTTCCCTTATTTATCATACGTTCTTGCCCATTGTCACAAACAATACAGTACATTTTAGCATTTAACAATAATAACCTTGGTCAGCACCATAGATGTTGTTTTGAGAAGGCTGCGGGTAATTCCCTGTATATTATAAATATAACAATATAAAAACATTTGCTGCTCGGCTGTCTTCAACTACGTCTGCAGAAAGGCTTTTTCCTTCTTAATTAAACCAATTATGGACAATATTTTATTATATTGCTCGTTATCTAACCTACATTTTATTGTCATAAAATTAAATTGCCCTTCTATAATTCTTTAAAAATAACTTCTAAATATATATTACATACATATATCACATTTAAAACTACTTTAGTAAACCTTTGTGTGTGGTTATGTGTTAAATGTGTGTATAATTTATCTCATGTTATGGTTTGCTCGTTTTCCTTTGTGTGAGCCCTGATGTTTCTTGTGCCAACATTTTGAATATCCTGAACCAGTTTGAACCGGTTACAGCCGGTAAGAGGGAAAAACTGGCGGGCAGAGGCTGCCTGTCTTCAACTACGTCCGCAGAAGGGCTAAGGGAAAAACTTGAATTAGACTTGTAGATTTTATAAACGGCTCCTATCTTGTTCTACAGGATAGTAAAACTGTAAAATATTAAAAGATATATTCAATTAATCAGTCACACAGGCTTCAGTTTCAATCGTAACGGTGTTTTTAACCGTTCGCTTGTAAAGAGTAGGAGGAAAACTGGCGGGCGGGGGCTGAGGCTGCCTGTCTTCAACTACGTCCGCAGAAGGGCTTTATATTTCAACGCTCTCCGCTGTTGTTCATCAGTTATCAAACTAGACTCTGAGAAAATGTCCGGAAGAGGTAAAGGCGGAAAGGGACTCGGGAAAGGAGGCGCAAAGCGTCACCGTAAGGTTCTCCGTGATAACATCCAGGGCATCACCAAGCCCGCCATCCGCCGTCTGGCTCGCCGCGGCGGAGTGAAGCGTATCTCCGGCCTGATCTACGAGGAGACACGCGGTGTGCTCAAGGTTTTCCTGGAGAACGTGATCCGTGACGCCGTCACCTACACCGAGCACGCCAAGAGGAAGACGGTGACCGCCATGGATGTGGTGTACGCTCTGAAGAGACAGGGCCGCACCCTGTACGGCTTCGGAGGATAAACCAACCATCACGTGATCTAAATACAACCCAACGGCTCTTTTAAGAGCCACTCATTTCTTCTAAAAGAGCTCGTTGACTTTAATATCCTATTGAAACCATAAATATAGTATAAAACTAAGTCACTATAGTAGCCATGTGACATACACTGTGTATGTATATATAATGTACTTTATATACAAGTGTGTGTATAGTCTACATAAATATCAAGTTACTTTCTGTGTAAGAAAACGTTAGAGAGTTGAACACCCCTTTATAGCTAAGTGTATGTTAATGGTAACCAACTCGAAACTGGAAGATTATGTTACTGCCATGAACGATGTTTTGAGATTAAATTGTGCTAAAATAACTCGCTAATAAATCGCTGAACTGCTCTGCCTGCATCATGTGGCGCGTTGCTGGCGGGAAAGGCGAATTTCAGTGACCACCGTTTCTGTTTGTGTAACATAGCAAGCGTATGTATTCTCGGAAGGACCACCTAAAATAAGGCTTTAAGATTAATCATTTAAGATAATTACTCCACACGGGACATTTTCACGAAAACACTCAGTTCCCTGACCGGGAATCGAACCCGGGCCGCGGCGGTGAGAGCGCCGAATCCTAACCACTAGACCACCAGGGACGGATGAAAGGTCAATTACTCAAATCGGACATGACGAAGGGCATCACAGGTCAGGGTGCTGTAGAAAACATGTTACTTTCTTATATTTCTGTGTCTGTTTTATATTATATGGTATAGTAGCATTACACTGAAACCATACAGGCTTTTAACCCTCATGTTGTCTTCATGTTGTCCTCATGTTGTCCTATATCAATGTTCTTTTTAATTCCCCCAAATAACATGATTGATTCCACCCAACGCTCTTTGCCAAGTACAAATCTCTACTTTCATTAATTTTGGGGCGTCTTATTCAATTTTATAGCATTGTAAAACAAATGGAAGTGTTTTTGAAATAGTATTGAGTAAAAGTTGACATATTCCAGTCTGTGATTATCATCAACATCCATTCCTTTAATTTTAGTTTAAGTGTTGACAATATTGAAAAGTGTTGAAAAGAAGAAGAAAAAGTTAAAAACATCAATTAAAAATAATCAAAAGTGTAGATCTTCAACTTTTACAGGAAGACAACACAAGTGTTAATATTTTATTGCAGGTTTGGACACATGTATGTATGTTAATATGTGCATGTTAATTAATGGTAACCAACCAGATGTTCGAAACTGGATGATTATGTTACTGCCATGAACGATGAGATTAAATTGTGTTAAAATAACTATAAATAGCTGAATAAATAGCATCATATAATGCGTTGCTGAGGCGTATTTCAGAGCCAAGTTTAAAATTGCCTTTAGGGTTTGTGTAACATAGCAAGACCTCTTCAGACAACATTAAGAAATAATTACGTAATGAATCCAACATGGGCTTTGCTGCTTTCAGATGAACCTTATAATATTATTATTCCGCACTGAAGATATTCCTGAAAAATCTCAGTTCCCTGACCGGGAATCGAACCCGGGCCGCGGCGGTGAGAGCGCCGAATCCTAAACACTAGACCACCAGGGAGGGATAAAGGTGGAAGTCACACATCGGCCATGACAAGGAGCCGTACAGGCTTTTAAATATAAAAAATCAGCTATAGAAAATATTTTACTTTCTTATCTTAACAATAAGCATTTGTTGGCAGGTCTAGGCACTATGCTTAACATACAGAGTGTAAATTGTAATTTCCCCACTGGGGATCAATACACAGTATAAATTAAAATTAAATCATTCATAATTTCTGCTTACTCAAACATTAAGTATAATTACCTAAAAATGAGGTTTATTGGCCATAAAAAGAAGTATAATTTCCTTCAGATCCTTTATTGCAGTAAATTTGTTACTACCATTCTTTAAAAATACCATGAAAATACAATAAATGTTCAGCAAAACTATAAATGTTCATTAAAAGTGTGTAAGTATCATCAGGAAAATGTAGGTAAAGTATTAAAAGTAAAAAACTCTCCTCCCGCTGTAGAAAGAGTAAAGGATCCAACCAGCTGTGTTTAAGGACATCATCATCTCAGCTGGACCTGTAGTAGTTATGTTGTTGCTAGGTTACTGTATAATCAATTCTATTTCATTTATAGTATCAAATCATAACAAAAGTTATCTCAAGACACTTTACAGATAAAGTAGATCTAGATCCAACAATTCTTGCATGTGTTCTGTATGCAGGAATCTTAATGTGGAAAGTAACTAGTAACTAAAGTAACTAAAGAAGTCAGATGAATGTAGTAGAGTAACTAAAGTAACTAGTACTACTATACTACTACTATAGTAAACTTACTTCTTATATTTCGGTCTTTAGATTATTTTACGGGTGTATTTTAAATACAGCCACACAAGAATTAGCATCATATAATACATAGTAACACTTAATTCTCATGAAACTTAATTAATAGATAAATCCCAAGGGGCAATTCATCTTTACAGTCTCATTTATCACTGCGAATACTCCTTTAGATGCTATTTTTATTGTTGATTCTGAGTTCACAATCAGAGATATTTCATTGATCCCCGAAGGGTAATTTTGTTACAGATGCACAAAGTGTATAAATATCAAGTAGAAATATAAATAAAGAAATATAGTGTGGACATGCACAGTATTTACATAGTTAAAGGGGTTGGTTATTGATCACTGTTTTACTGTGCATACTGGCATTGTTCATGTGTAAGACATGAATGTCCCCTTGTAGGATAATATAAAATAATGAATGCTAAACACAACTAGCGTATCATTACAAATGAGTAGAACTCAACAAGGATTAAAACGGCTGATTGGATGGCTTGGGGTTGTTCTCCAATGTAAGTATTATTGCTTATCCGGTAAAAAAAAAAAACTGTCTTAAAACGGACATAGTGGTTCAAGAAACAGAAGAATTACACACACGCTCAGTGCCTATACACTATTTGTACTCAGTGTGTAATAGCAATAGAGTGTATTCCTAATTTCCCGTTGAGGGATTAATAAGGTTATTATATGGAAGTGCAATGCATAAGGATAACAGCTCTGAGAAGGTGTGGTGGCTCTTAAAAGAGCCGTTGTGTGGTTTTCAGCAGTCCGGTAAGTCTAAGCCCTCTCTCCGCGGATGCGGCGGGCCAGCTGGATGTCTTTGGGCATGATAGTGACCCTCTTGGCGTGGATGGCGCACAGGTTGGTGTCCTCGAACAGGCCGACCAGGTAGGCCTCGCTGGACTCCTGCAGAGCCATGACGGCGGAGCTCTGGAAGCGCAGGTCCGTCTTGAAGTCCTGAGCGATCTCCCGGACCAGGCGCTGGAAGGGCAGCTTTCGGATCAACAGCTCGGTGGACTTCTGGTAGCGACGGATCTCCCTCAGAGCCACGGTACCGGGCCTGTAACGATGGGGCTTCTTCACGCCGCCGGTAGCCGGGGCGCTCTTACGGGCAGCCTTGGTGGCCAGCTGCTTCCTGGGGGCTTTGCCTCCGGTGGACTTACGAGCGGTCTGCTTGGTTCTTGCCATTCTGCTTCACTTTACAAAGGAAAGGTAGCTATGATTCTATAGTGACAGTCTCTGGTTATATAGCCAGAGCCGGCGAGCCGGCGACGCTGATTGGTCCAATGTTTTCGCGGGCTACAGCAGCTCAGCCATTGGACAAAAGGAATTTGAAAATTCAAACGTCCCGCTCATTTTAATCCATTGTTTTGTAAATGTGTAAAGCGTTGGGGTATTAACCCTCATGTTGTCCTCGGGTCAAATTGATCCGTTTTCCTATATCAGTGTTCTTTTTAATTCCCCAAAATAACATGATTGATTCCACCCAACGCTCTTTGGCAAGTACAGATCTCTACTTTCATTAATTTTGGGGCGTCTTATTCAATTTTATAGCATTTGAAAAACAAATGGAAGTGTTTTTGAAATAGTATTGAGTAAAAGTTGACATATTCCAGTCTGTGATTATCATCAACATCCATTCCTTTCATTTTAGTCTACTTACATTTTTTTTACTTTTTTACTTGAATAGTTTGTAGTTACACCCATTATTAACCAAGATGCATTCGATCTTGTAACTTTATATACTATATATAACTTTATATGTAAAGAAACTGTATATATAGGGTTGTATATTACTATAACTTTATATACTATACAGCTATTTCACTGATACTGTCTACATCTGGTTAGTTATCAAAACTGACACTTGCTGTGTGCAACAATTGATTAGGATCAATGCAAATCTGGATCTAAATACTTTAAAATCTAAAATCTACAGCTGAATTAAACAATTTAAAAGCAATGACTTTTTCACCATAAAGTCACAGTGAACTTTTTAGTGTGTTTGCAGACAGTAAACTAACCTTAGTTTTATAAAGATATAATTACAGGAGCTGACTGTTTTTACTTTTAGTCTTTATCAAACATCTCTTCTCACCCTCAAACTTGTTTTGGGGAACTTCTGAGGTATTTTAAAGCATTTAGGAGAGGAATTACAAGGAAAAGACTCGCAGCAGTGCCCCGTTCGGCAGTAGTTTTGGGAAGTTTAAAGGCTTCCCAATCAAAATCAAAACATATTTTAAGCTTCATTTGACTTATATATAAAGATAAAGTCCTTCGCTATCAGATCCAATACATTTTAAAGTTTCTTTGTCCCTCCAGATGTTTATTTTATACATTTATTGGTGAAGAGAAAACACAAGTGACAAGGTATTCCTGCTGCACTGGTGAGCGACAGGCTGGGTTGAGTCTCCACGGTTCTCATGGTGTGTTTGAGTGACGGTTTTTTAGTTGAACACATTTAAAAAATAATAATAATGTATATGTATATATTCAGCCAGTAAACGAGGAAATATAACATCAACCGTAGTTTATATCAGTAGCCGGTATAATCGGATGCATGAATAGGGTACAAAAGTGCAATGAAATCAGATTATAAATAATGAGCCGAGATACAAAACAAACTATGCAAGTATGTACAATTATTGTAGATAGAGAAGGATAGATAGGAAATTTTAGGCATCCAGTATCAAGACAACCATAAAACACACATAAATAAGAATAAAAATAAAAAAAAATCACTCAGAGAAATCCAATGACCACGATAAGGTCGAGATATTGTAGACTGTGTGTAATGACGATGATGCAAAAGTGAACAGTGCAGCAGATCACGATAAAATAGTGTCTATAAAATATAAACATAATAAATATATAAAGTCATCGGGAAAATGGCTCTTTATGGCATTTGGGTGGCTCTTAAAAGAGCCTTTTTGATGGGTGAAAACAACTTTTACTTTTTCGCTGGTTTCTTGGCTGCAGCTTTCTTTGCGGGTTTGGCCGCTTTAGGCTTGACGACCTTCTTGGCGGCTTTCTTGGGGGTGACGGCCTTCTTGGGTGCAGCTGCCTTCTTGACCACCTTCTTTTTAGGGCTCTTTGTAGCCTTCTTGACCGGTGTCTTCTTCGCTGCTGCGGGCTTCTTCGCCTTCTTGGGTGTAGCTGCTTTAGCTTTCTTGGCGGCAGCTGGTTTCTTAGCGGCGGCTGCGGGCTTCTTCGCTGCCGGCTTCTTGGCTTTGGCTGCGGGCTTCTTCGCTGCTACCTTCTTGGGCTTTTCAGCAGGCTTGGCGGCCTTGAAGGACCCGGATGCCCCGTTACCTTTGGTCTGGGTGAGGGCTCCTTTGACGACTAAAGCCTTCACGGCGCGTTTAATGAGGGCGGATTTGTGCTCGACGTCGAAGCCTTGAGCGCCCAACTCCTTCTTCAAAGCAACGTAGGAAATACCTTTGCGTTCCTTGGAGGCGGTGACGGCCTTCAGGATGAGCTCAGCGGCACCGGGACCGGTCTTCTTGGCCGGTTTGGCTGCTTTCTTCTTGGGTGCTTTGGTGGCCGGGGCCGGGGCAGCGGGTGGAGCAACTGGAGCGACTTCTGCCATTGTGTTTTCAAAGTGATCTACTCTGGTAGTCTGTGATGACTGATGGAGAACTCCCAGCAAAGAGTGGAACATAAACACACCATGAGAACCGTAGAGAGTCAACCCCGGTCTGCCGCTCAGCAGTGCAGCAGGAAAATTGTGTCACTTGTGTTTTCTCTCCAACAATAAACGTGTAAAATACACTACTGTAGGACGAACTAAAATGCAAAGTTGAGTGGAACTTATAGCGAAGAAGTTTATCTTCATATGCAAGTCAGATAAAGCTTCATAGATGTTTGTTTTTTGATTGGGAAGCCCTTAAACCTCCCAAAACCCCTGCCGTGTAAGGCAGTGCTGCGGGTCTTTTCTTTGTTATTTCTCTTGTAAAAGCTTTAAAATACATCAGAAGTTCACTAAAACTAGTTAGATGTGGAGAGGATACGTTTGTTTAAAGACTCAACATAAAAACAGTCAGCTCTTGCTATTATATCTTTATAAAACAGGGGATAGTTTGATGTCTGCAAACACACTCGATAGTTCCTTGGGACTTTACATCTGCCATGATTGAAACTTAGTGTGCAAATTTTGTTTTATTCTGCTGTAGATTTTTTTTTATACTTGAGACAATCTAAAAGTATTTAAGTAGGCATTACAGCCAATGCACATAACATTTACACTTTATTTAACTCTTGCCATTTACTTTGGGCAGATCTGTTCTGCAGCAAACCCAGTCAGCTGCACATGTGGCCCAAGGCCTGAATAAAGTTGGAGCGAATTACATTACTCAATTAAAACATCATATATATTTACTTGGATACTATTTAAAGTGTATATTATGTATGCTTTAATATGTATAAGCCTGGCACAGATCTTTGTATACAAGATTTGTGAAGGTGTATTTTTTTTAAATAAAGGCCTAGTGACAGTTTCATGGTCTCATTAAGTTCTTTCAACCTGACAAAAGAAATATTAAGTCACAGTCCCTGAAATGAAGTCAGCAAGTATTTCTTCACTTAAAGAGTCACGTAGAACTAGAAAGCCTTTATTGTCATGAAATAAATGGACACAAACACAGGGTTTATATCGCAGAGAGCAACAATAACACCAGCGATAAGGGGGGAAAACTCTCAGTTAGGCCAATGAGGAGTCATTAAGCATGATTTAACCCTTGTGTTGTCTTCCCGTTAACCATGAACTTGTCCTTCCAGGTCAAAATTGAATTTTTTTGTGCTTTTCCAATGCTTTTGGCGTTTTTTTTTAAAAAAACCTAAGCTGGTTTAATGAAATATTTCACACTTATTCTTGGAACTCATGGTCAACAAACCTCATTTATATCAAATTATACATAAGTTTTTAGTTAAAAAGGCAAAAATGATGAATTATTTTCACTAATAGTTAAGATCAGAGGATGTTGACTGGATCACAGATGGGTAGGTGTCAAAGTTTGGTCCGGATACTGATTGGAAACCATTAAAAAAAAGAATTCAAATGCTATAAGATTAAATAAAAAAACCAAAAAAATCCAATTAAAGTAATCATTAGTTTTACCTGAAGAATATTGAATCATCCATGTTATTTTTGGGGCAGTTTGGTTGAAAGAAATCCATATTTCTGATATAAAACACTTTGAGACGGGTTAATTTGACCCGAGGACAACACAAGGGTTAAACCAGGCAAGTGGGGTCCGTCCTCACATGGAGGGGCAGCTGGTTCTACAGTTTGGGGGCCACAGCAGAAAAAGCTTGGTCTCCCCTGGACTTTAATCTAGTATTTTGGGACCACTGAAAGAGACTGATCAGCTGACCTCAGTGACATGAAAGGGACATAAAAGATCTGAGACATGTGTGCCATGTGAATCTAAGCCATGACTTAAAAGTGAACAATAAAATCTTTAAATGAATTGTAAAATTCACAGGAAGGCAATGTAGGGGGGTGTTTTGAGCTAACGTTAGCATTCAAACAATCATTGATAGCTACAACGTATTTGAAATGATTCCCGTATTTTGTCATTGTTTGTAATGAGAAAACTTTATTATTTCATGGATTTCACTAATTTCAGTATGACCGTTATGTCGTAAACTGTTTACATCCGAGCATGAGACTCAGATCGGGGAGCGACATCTGCCTTTGGTTTTGTTACCCTTGCTTATATGTTGTTGGGTTTTAACTTAAAAACATTGCTTATGTTATGAAAACAATGTAATTTTAGTTTAAATGTCCTTCATCTACACTCTGCAGCCAGATTGTTTCAGTGCTGATTAAGCATCCGACTGCCTCACACCAACCCTAGCTCATAGAGAATTGAATAGATCATATCTATCATTTAGCTTTAGCATACATGAGGCAGCTCATTATCCCCACAGGAGAGGTAATTGATAATACAATAATATATTAATTAATAATAATGAAATCTGTAATGTATGGTATTGTTGATAATAGTGTACTAGAGAAACGTAAGCAGCTGATACAAATAATCATATGTGTGGTGTGCTTAACCAGATGCTGTATATAATATATACTATATACTATAAAATACTATGTTATAAACAGAGATGAAGTATGCAGGCATGTGGTCACTGAGCTAAGAAGAAGAAGATCTCTGGACAAAAAACAGCTCCTTCCTCTGAACTTGTGATGTATTGCACTTTAAGAGATTTTATGCACTTTATTACATGCGCTTTACTAGCCCTTTTGGCACTGATACACTTTTATAGACACACATTAAAACAACACATAAGCACACACAGAGACACTACTGTAACAACAAAGACGATCATTATTCTGGATTATGGCAGCATATTTAATTGCCCAATACCCAATGTTTATGGATTTGGAGAAGGATTTGATAGATGGCATGTTCCTTTTTAGTAATGTTATATTTAAGTGAGCACTTGCTGCGACTCGTGCACGGCTTGATTCCATTCATAGTGAATAAACCAGATAACGGACAAGTTTGGTCTTGAATTTTTATTAAAATGCTCAAAATTCAAAACAAGAATTTCCATAACAGGACCAGTTTTTCTTGCAGCAGGCTGCATGTTGTGGCAGGTGCCCACTAGATGGTGGTATTAGTTCTGTAATACAACATGCATTTCTGATTTATTAGAATTAGGCTCAAGGAAATGTATCAAGGCATCCAGGTAATTAAGAGGCATCTGTGTATGGAGCAATAGGAGTGCCATGAAAAAGAATGAGTCTTTCAAAGAATAAGAAAATAAATGTGGAAATATAAAGAGAAATAAAAGTAGAAATGCCTAACCCTAATATACATGGACAAAGTATTTAAATTTACTCTTTAACGACAGACAACTGTGAAAAGAGAAGGACTGACTTCACATTTGGTGTGATTACAGCATTATGAATATGTTTGTGTATGTATTAATATGAATTGTATTTTAATGTACATTATTTGCTTTGACTGCATCAGTATAATTATGCACAGAAAAAAAAAGTATTGTCTAGTTTTTTTCCAGCAGTGGAATGTAACTAAGTACTTTTACTCCTTAATCCCCAATGTTGATGTACTTGTACTTTACTCAAGTCTTTTCTTTTCATGCCACTTTCTACTTCTACTCCACTACATCTCAGAGAGAAATATTAAAGTTTTTACTCATCTGATAGCTTTAGGCAAAGCAGCTTTATTTGTATATATATATATATATATGTATATATATATATATATAGCACATTTCAGCAACAGGGCAATTCAAAGTGCTTTACATAAAACACTGAAGAGCAGTTCATTAAGAAATTAAAAAATATGAGAATAAAAGTTACAGTGCAGTATGAGCATTAAAGAGAAGTTAAAAAAACACAAAATATACAAATATAAAAGCAAATAAAATACAAGATTTTAGGTACAACACTTAAAGACCCATTTTCTGGGAATCCAAACTTGGATGACCAGTTAACCAGTAAACAGTCCAAACTACTAGGACCGTGTTTCCCTGCCATAATGTCCACTATCGGCCCCTCGGGGGTTACTAGTTACTTTAGTTACTAGTTACTTTAGTTACTAGTTACATCACGTATTCATGTCTTACACATCGAAAAAAAAAATGCCAGTATATGCACAGTAAAACAGATTCATAAAACAGTGATCAATAACCAACTCCTTTAACTATGTAAATACTGTACATATCCACACTACTTATATTTCTTTATTTATATTTCTACTTGATATTTATACACTTTGTGCAACTGTAACAGAATTACCCTTCGGGGATCAATAAAGTATTTCTAGTATCTAAACAAGTATTTGTGGTGATAAATGAGACTGTAAAGATGAATTGCCCCTTGGGATTTATTTATTATTTAAGTTTCATGAGAAGTGTTACTATGTATTATATGATGCTAACTTTTGTGTGGGTGTATTTAGAAATACACCCGTAAAATAATCTCCATATTCTTCTATGGCTTGATTCCTATACGTAAAAACGTGGATGATTAGTGTATAACCTTTCTGTTAAACGGCATTTCACATCCCTCCCTGGTGGTCTAGTGGTTAGGATTTGGCGCTCTCACCGCCGCGGCCCGGGATCGATTCCCGGTCAGGGAACTGAGTTTTTTCAGGATTTTTCACCAGTGTTGGAGTGAAAAGGTTTACGTTGCTTATCTGCTGTCTCTGCGCGGTGCTTCACAGGTGGCATCTTAGGTCATATGAAAACTACTTTTCTGTGTGTGTGCTGTAGTTACTAGTTACTTTAGTACTTTATCTGACTTCTTTAGTTACTTTAGTTACTAGTTACTTTCCACATTAAGATTCCTGCATACAGAACACATGCAAGAATTGTTGGATCTAGATCTACTTTATCTGTAAAGCGTCTCGAGATAACTTTTGTTATGATTTGATACTATAAATGAAATTGAAATGATTATACAGTAACCTAGCAACAATATAACTACTACAAGTCCAGCTGAGATGATGATGTCATATATCAGCTGAGAGGATGATGTCATTAAACACAGCTGGTTGGATCCTTTACTCTTTCTACAGCGGGAGGAGAGTTCTTTACTTTTAATACTTTAACTACATTTTCCTGATGATACTTACACACTTTGCTGAACTTTTATAGTATTTCATGGTATTTTTACAGTATGGTATTACCACTTTTACTGCAGTAAAGGTTTTAAAGGAAATGATACTTCTTCCACCTCTGCTTATTTTACTCAATCTCCTTTCAGACTTTTATTGTTGTATCTGGTTGTAAATGTTTTGTTTGTGTGTTTAAGTATCACACCATGGCAATTATTTAACCAAAATATATAAATATATATGAATATGTTATTAGAGTCCTTGTGCAGGTGTCTCTTTCTAATTGCGTCATTTGAATCCTTTGTTTTTAAAGTCAATGAACAAGAATATAGCTTAGAAAATGAAGTCCTAGGTGGTGTAGTGCAAGTGTTTTGTTCTGTCAAGCAGGAGTTATTACATCCTCCGCTTTACTGAGGAATCTGATGTAGAAATGCATTGGTCACCTGAATTCTTCTTGTAACTCTGTCATTTCCCATCTGATTGACCCGAGGTCCCAGTCCCCCTTATGGGACTACTGGTATAGCTGTCTTATTTAATTAGTGTCAGTCTTGTGTATCTTTTAATTGTTGTTGTTGTTGTTGTGGTTGTTTTTATGGACCGTGAGTCTAATAATAAAGGCTATCTATCTATCTAGGGTTGCCAGTGTGAGATAATCTGTGACCTGAGGAAGTTAGGGGCCGTGTAAGAGCCGCTGTGTCCTTACAGTGTTACATGTATCTGTCTAACACACTTCAGCTTTTCATAGCTATGATCTAAATGTGGTTGCATCTGAAATTAATCTGCTAAACAGTGTCAGGACGTGTAGAAATGTGGAACTCAGCCAGTGGCCTAAATCCCAACATGATCCCAAAACACCGTCACAGCAAACAGAATGTCTCAATATTTGCAAAGGCTTTTAAATGAAATCTCTGAACAAACATGTATTCTTTCTTTCACAGTCTTTTAAGTGAACTTTAGTTGTATTTTAAAGCATTTGGGAGAGAGATTACTTTTAAGGGAAAGACCCTGCAGCACTGCCTCACACAGCAGTAGCTGGGAGCTTTAAAGGCCTAAGTAATATAATGAATATAATGTATGCATAAACATAATAAAAGCATGATATATATTAAAGCAATACATTGCCACTTTACATGTTATCATGGCACAGATATATACATATATATGTATAATTATATAATGTCATTCACTCCAACTGTATACAGGCCATGGGCCACATGAACAGCTTATACTGGCATAGGGTTAGTAAATAGGAAAAATTAAATAAGATATTCCTTTAATGTGCATTAACTTTAACGACTGTAAAGTACTTTTTGATCGTCTCACCTATAAGATAAATCTAAAGCAGAATAAAACAAATGGCACACATTGACTCTCCAACATGGCAGCTGTGAAGTCCCAAGGAACTTTTGAGTGTGTTTGCAGATGCCAAACTAACCTCTGTTTCCTACGAATATAATAGCTGGAGCGGATTGTTTTTACGTTAAGTCTTTAAAGAAACATGTGCTCTCACTGTCTAACTGGTTTTAGTGAACTTGTGGTGTATTTTAAAGAATTTAAGAGAGAAATTACAAGGAAAAGACCCGCAGCAGTGCCAAACGCGGCAGTAGTTATGGAAGGTTTAAAGCCTTCCTTATCAATAAAACAACATATGCAACGCTTAATTTGACTTATATGTGAAGAGAAGCTCCTTCGCTATCATTTCCCTTACATTTAACACTTTAGTTGTCCCTCCAGATGTGTATTTTATACATTTATTGGTGAAGAGAAAACACAAGTGGCACAGTATTCCTGCTGCACTGGTGAGCGGCAGGCCTGGTTGAGTCTCCACGGTTCTCATGGTGTGTTTAAGTGTCTGTCTTTGCCGTGAGTTCAGTACCAGTCACCACAGACTACTCGACGAGGTTATTTGATAGATACAATGGCAGAAGTTGCTCCAGCAGTCGCACCGGCCCCGGCGAAGGCCCCCAAGAAGAAAGCAGCCAAGCCGGCCAAGAAGACCGGACCCGGCGCCGCCGAGCTGATCCTGAAAGCGGTCACCGCGTCCAAGGAGCGTAAGGGCATCTCCTTCGTGGCTCTGAAGAAGGAGTTGGGCGCCAAAGGCTACGACGTAGAGCACAACAATGCCCACATCAAGCGCGCCATCAAGTCCCTGGTGTTGAAAGGAGCACTCACGCAGACCAAGGGAACCGGAGCGTCCGGGTCCTTCAAGGCCGCCAAGTCTGCTGAAAAGCCCAAGAAGGTAGCAGCGAAGAAGCCCGCAGCCAAAGCCAAGAAGCCGGCAGCGAAGAAGCCCGCCGCCGCCGCTAAGAAACCAGCTGCCGCCAAGAAGACCGCTGTCGCAAAGAAGCCAAAAGCGGCCAAGGCAACACCCAAGAAGGCGAAGAAACCTGCGGTCAAGAAAGCTACGAAGAGCCCTAAGAAGGTGGCCAAGAAGGCGGCGTCCCCGAAAAAGGCAGCAGCCAAGAAGGTTGCGCCCAAGAAAGCCGCCAAGAAGGTCGTTAAACCCAAAGCGGCAAAACCCGCAAAGAAAGCTGCAGCCAAGAAACCAGCGAAGAAGTGAGTTCTTCACGTCTGAACGTACTCAACCAACGGCTCTTTTAAGAGCCACCCAAATCCACCAAAAAGAGCCATTTTCCCGAATATACTAGTTGTATGTGTGGTTGTTTTAGCAAGTTATTGATATATTGTCAAAAGCAGAATGATTACAGAGAACCAGCCTTTAACCATCGTTTGCATGAATTATTTATTAACCCTCGTGTTGTCGTCCAGTCAAAAATTGAAAAGCAACAGTTTGTTTTCAACTTTTTCTTTCGTTTCTGTCCCTTTTTTTTTTCAACAATGTTTGTCACTTTTTTAGACATTTTCAACACTACGTAACACTAACTTATTAACTTTAGTTTTACAGTTATTTTTGGAATTTATGGCCAATAAACCTCATTTATAGGAAATTATACCTAATGTTTGAGTTAGAAAAGCAGAAATTAGGAATTATTGAGACTAAAATTAAAGGAATGGATGTTGATGATAATCACAGACTGGAATATGTCAACTTTTACTCAATACTATTTCAAAAACACTTCCATTTGTTTTACAATGCTATAAAATTAAATAAGACGCCCCAAAATTAATGAAAGTAGAGATTTGTACTTGGCAAAGAGCGTTGGGTGGAATCAATCATGTTATTTTGGGGAATTAAAAAGAACATTGATATAGGACAACATGAGGACAACATGAAGACAACATGAGGACAACATGAAGACAACATGGGGACAACATGAAGACAACATGGGGACAACATGAGGGCAACATGGGGACAACATGAGGACAGCATGAGGACAACATGAAGACAACGTGGGGACAACATGAAGACAACATGAAGACAACATGAAGACAACATGAAGACAACATGAGGACAACATGAAGACAACATGAAGACAACATGAGGGTTAAACATGGTAAAAATGTCTTGATGTGATTTTATGACTTAAGTAATGCAATTGTACAGCAATAGAGGGTTAAACTTATATAATATAATAATAACCTTATACACATAGTAGCTCTCAGGAACTGTGCACCACGTTCCCCGCTCTATCTTTTTTCTCTATTTGATATATTTTATATTTTTATATGTTGTGTTGACACTGTAAAGGTTTTTCTTCGATCTGGTTGTACAGGTACTGCACTTGTGTATAATGACAATAAAGACTTTCTATTCTTTTCTTACACGAGGACATGATATGCAACTAAAAGTAAGAATCTAAGACAGATATGTGTGTAATAAAGGTTAAAAATGTGCAATAAAACACAACAAAAGTCATGGTAGACATATTGAAAAGTAACATGTTAACATTAATGTAAACAGGATCATATAAATATATATATATATATATATATATATATATATATATATATATATATATAATACATATATAATGACAAACTGGTAGTAAAAACGTATGAGAAGGTAATGTAATAATATAGTAAATCAAGTCCTGTGTAAAATAGTTGAAATCAAATACTATATTACACTTAATGGTTAAACAACGTACAGACAGACAGACGCACACATACACACACAGACAGTTTTGAGCAGTTTACAACATTAACTTAGATGTGATTAATTCATCTGAAGTTAAATTCAATTTCATTCTTACAAATTTAAACTGTTTAATATCGATGCACATGATCTTAGCAGGCATTACCCTTATTAAAAATATTATAACACATTTCCTCAAGGTTTTATGCTATGCTGATAATAATTGTTTCTTTTTGTGCTTCATTTTATTTTTTAAAACTTGATTTAATTATATTATTCTACGTTATTATTGCACTTTACGTTTTAACTGCTTGTAAACACAACTCACACATTTCTGTGAAGGCAAGTCCCAGAGCCTGTAGGGGCGGTGACGTCGAGTTCTCTGATTGGACGACCGCACTGCTGTGCCTGACCAATCAGCGACCAGATGATCGCTTTATAACCCGGGCTGTTTTACTGTCGAGTTATTCTGCTCTCTGCTTCTCGCAACTTCAAACACAATCGACTATTTGCAAAAGATGTCTGGACGGGGCAAAACAGGAGGAAAGGCTAGAGCCAAGGCCAAGACCCGCTCCTCCCGTGCTGGACTCCAGTTCCCCGTCGGCCGTGTCCACAGGCTCCTGAGGAAGGGCAACTACGCCCAGCGTGTCGGTGCCGGCGCTCCTGTCTACCTGGCGGCGGTGCTGGAGTACCTGACCGCTGAGATCCTGGAGCTGGCTGGAAACGCCGCCCGAGACAACAAGAAGACCCGGATCATCCCCCGCCACCTGCAGCTGGCCGTTCGCAACGACGAGGAGCTCAACAAGCTGCTGGGCGGAGTGACCAT
Organism: Etheostoma nigrum; assembly: GCA_029931835.1. Lineage (NCBI taxonomy): Eukaryota > Metazoa > Chordata > Actinopteri > Perciformes > Percidae > Etheostoma > Etheostoma nigrum. The sequence continues at coordinate 23,092,704 of CM057259.1, forward strand.
CGCTCAGGGCGGCGTGCTGCCCAACATCCAGGCCGTCCTGCTGCCCAAGAAGACCGAGAAAGCCGTGAAGAGCAAGTAAAGCTCCGTACTGCTCCTCAACCAACCCAAAGGCTCTTTTAAGAGCCACCCACTTCATCCAAAAGAGCCAATTCGTTATGATTAACACATCAGCACACAACATAATACTCAAATTGTAATATTCACTACAGCTGCAGGGTGTTCTAGATCAGCTTAATGTAAAAGGTGCATTAGGTGAATTTAAAATTAACCCGATTTACTAAATTCTTACATGGTGATACTAATAACCCTCATGTTGTCCTTCGGTACCGGTTTCCCTAAGTCATGGGTCTTTATAATTACCCCCCCAAAAAGAGTGATTCCACCCAATGTTCGTGTTTCTTTAGAAATTAACAACGGACAAATAGTCTTCAGATGTAGTTATTCGCTGTCAAAGTGGCGCCAAAATGAATGGGAGTCAATGGGATGCTAACGGCTGGTGATGGCTTATTAGCATTAAAATGGCGCTATGGGAGTTACGCTTAGAGAGGAGAGCCCTCGCCCCCCTTGGGTAAAACCGTCTTTTGTTGTTTAGTGGTTGATGGCCTCCATCACCTCCTCTATTCTTCTATCACTTCAGGTTCTCCACCCTTCAATGCTCCTCCCTGTATGTGAGGGGGAGGTGGACTACATCTCCATCTCCTTTGTCTTAGAGGCCTTGATCCTGGATTATAAGAGACACTCTACCAGAAAGGTACATGTCCACTTCTAAAAAGTCTTTTGATTTTTATCTGAACATTAAGCCATATGAATATGTTAAACTATGAGAAACACATATTGTGCCGAAACCATAAGACTTCATTACAGCCCATAAAAAGTGGCCCAGCCCAATTATATAAGTCTTTTTTTACCAGGTTTATTTATCATTTCTCTCAGTTTGCAGAGGTTATACCACATTAAACGGCCTTTTATGGCACACGTTTGTTCCATCTCTATAATTTCATCTAATATATTATTAAATCTATTCATAATATCTTTGGCTAATATTTTATAATCAGTGTTCATTATAGTCAAATGTCTGTAGTTATCAATGCCATTTTCATCATCTTTCTTATATAAAATGCACATTATACCCCCATCCAGCCTCTTTTCAGACCTTCAGTATACAGTGGGGTTCGGAACAGAGGATACTGGCATCTGAAAACCCTTCGCTATCTTCTTCTAGCCTTCTCCTGCTTTGTGAGCGTTGACTATTTACAGTTTCAGTTTTCTAGACAACTGCTTAGAAGAAGCCATGGTGCTGATTGTTGGGGTGGGAGGGGGGTCAGATGAGTCTGGGCATTTAAAACCTTCAGATTGACATCACCTGGTCTTTCCAGACGATGACTGAGAACAATTCATGACGCTGTCAGGTCTCAGCTTTCCAAATGGGGGGGTGCACGCTAGAAACTCTGCAGGGGGCCCAAACTTTTGCAGACACCATTTTTTAGTTTTCTCTTATTTTGAAAGTGTAAACAATGGAAATAAAATCTAACTTTCTGTGACATATTATACGAATGTCTAATCTGTCATTTGATGCATTTTGGAGATTTTTCCATCTTTTCTTGGCTTCTTTATGCAAATTAATACACATTTTTACCTGGGGGGCCCAAACTTTTGAACCCCACTGTATATAAATGTGAGGACGTTTATTACTTACTCTGTAGACAGGCCAGCCTGCAAGACTTTCTTATGTTTCCCACGAGCTCTGAAAGTCCAGAGCGCTGTGTGAGGTGTGATTACCAACGCTGACTCTCTGAGGTCGCATTGGGAGGAAATCCAGTATCTCTCAGTGTATTTTAATCACTGTTTAGCTCATGAACCAATAGGCTTTGGACTGAAGTTTTTTTTAATTTCACAATATATTATTAGAATAATGATGCAAGATATAGTATCATTCATGATATGATCAAAAAAAATGCAATAGATGGAAATGGATTTAAGTTTCTTTTGAGATGGAGTTTCTTTACTTTTACTCTCCTCATCTAACCCTTGTGTTGTCTTCACCTTCGGGACCTTCTCGGGACTTATTTGGGATTTCAAAACAATTCTACAATAAAATTTTATTTCATAATCTATTAACAAATATTGTCTTTATCTCAATTTCCAACAGCTGAGATAACATCTATGTTTAGGGAATGCATCAGTCTCTACTAGCACACAATTAAACATGGAAGTGGGGTTCGTTTTTTGTCATAAGGTTATAATTCATGTTAAAAATCCACTATGGAAACAACATAAGTGTCATATCCAGAATAATGTTCTGAGTCAGGAATACATGTTTATCACAGGAAATAAGGAAAGGACGTTGATTTCAGGTAGAAAAAATGTAACTTGTACCATTTTTCTTCTTCTAAAAATTAGAAATGGGTCAATTTGACTCGAATACCATACAAGGGTTAAATATTTACCCATCATTACCCATAGGCCTACATAAACTACAACACTCATTTACACAGATGTTTCACATGCATGAACCAAACATCAAAATTAAAAGAGGGTCCCTATATCTGAATTAATCTGTGAAAAAGTGTGTGTTTCTAAAGAAGAATTAACCCTTGTGTCGTCATCCCGTCGATCGTGCAACTTTGTGTTTTTCTGGGTTGAAATTTCAAGATTTTGTTGTTCTTTTTCTACACTTTTAACGACGTTTTTGTCAATTTTATTCCAATGTTTTTGTCACTTTTTGTCTGTATGTTTTAGTAAAACTTTTAAACCATTTTTGTTGCCTTTTCTAATGTTTTTTGTCACTTTTTCAGCATTTAAAATAACAATGTTTTTGTTGATTTTTTTTCCTGCATTTGTCACTTTTTTCAATGTTGTTTTGTCATAGTTGTGATGTAGAAAGTTTTTGTAAACGGGTCAAATTTGACCCGAGGACAACAGGAGGGTTAAAGTAAATCTGTAAATCTTATGTGGTACATATTTGGTAAACAACATATTTTTTCAAGAGGTGATTTGACAGATTTTTTTTGTGATTCTAACAAAATAAGAAGAGTTTGAGTTTAAGGTGTTAACTGTATCATAATTACAACAAGACAGCCCAAAAAATACTTACAAAACACTTTTGAATTAGACTTCTACATAACAATTTTTTTATCAACTGGTTAGTTATAACCTTGCAATGACTTCTCCTATTTTGTTTTACAGGATAATCAAACTGTAAAATATTGAATCATTCATAAAATTAATCAGTCACGGGTTTAAATTCAAATCTTAACTGTAGGAGGAAAACTGGCGGGCGGGGCAGAGGCTGCCTGTCTTCAACTACGTCCGCAGAAGGGCTAAGGAAAACTTGAATTAAACTTGTAGATTTTAGAAACTGCTCCTATCTTGTTCTACAGGATAGTAAAACTGTAAAATATAAAAAGATATATTCAATTAATCAGTCACACAGGCTTCAGTTTCAATCGTAACGGTGTTTTTAACCGTTCGCTTGTAATGAGTAGGAGGAAAACTGGCGGGCGGGGCTGAGGCTGCCTGTCTTCAACTACGTCCGCAGAAGGGCTTTATATTTCAACGCTCTCCGCTGTTGGTCATCAGTTATCAAACCAGACTCTGAGAAAATGTCCGGAAGAGGTAAAGGCGGAAAGGGACTCGGGAAAGGAGGCGCAAAGCGTCACCGTAAGGTTCTCCGTGATAACATCCAGGGCATCACCAAGCCCGCTATCCGCCGTCTGGCTCGCCGCGGCGGAGTGAAGCGTATCTCCGGCCTGATCTACGAGGAGACTCGCGGTGTGCTCAAGGTCTTCCTGGAGAACGTGATCCGTGACGCCGTCACGTACACCGAGCACGCCAAGAGGAAGACGGTGACCGCCATGGATGTGGTGTACGCTCTAAAGAGGCAGGGCCGCACCCTGTACGGCTTCGGAGGTTAAACCAACGACCACGTGATCCAAATACAACCCAACGGCTCTTTTAAGAGCCACTCACTTCTTCTTAAAGAGCATATAACTTATACCGAATTAGTCTGCCGTTATATTTACTGCTCATTCTTTTTAAATCATGCAGTATGTCCATCTCCATAGAGGAAACAGCCTTGTCTTATTTCCTGTTCTATATAAATGGGCTTTTATTTTGAAATTCACCCGCTGGCACTTTAACTACTATTACTGCTCTATGTGACGGAAAAAAGTCAAAAAAAAACAGTAACGTATACACAAGTTAAATATACGATGTTTTAGCGCCCCTTCGACGAGGCACAGGGTTAGTATTTATCAAAATACTGCAAAATTAATGTTGGTGGTGTTTTTAAGTAGTTTTGAGCAACTGTAGTTGTTTATAGCTCCGTTTTATAGGCTAATGCTGGACTTGTAAGCTAGTACTAAACTAGGCTAATGCTCTGAATCTATCTGGTAAGGTAGCTAATGCATTTATATTCTTTTTTGTAACTAAATCTTACTTGTTTTGGGATTTCCAATAAATCTAAAGTGTGTCAGACCATCTTTCGGAGAGTATGCCACACTCTTACATCACATTTTAATTGAAGAATAAATCTCACCCATCAACTGTCTTCTTACATCAAGTGATGATTAGGAGGTAACCATAGCACTTAAACACTTCCCCCAAGAACAATTTTCTGTAATATTTTATATGGCAACTTGACATTATTTCACTTGTTCTCAGCAACTATCCATCTAGTCCATGCATCATATTTTTATTTGCCAGTTATTCACCAACTAGACGTTTCTGCAACTGTATTAAGTCAAAGCAACGTTCAGCAGGAGTTTTGCTCACTGATAAAACAATAAATGATCCGTATAGTCTGCTGCTATCAGTGGATGATTACGGCCCAGCTAACAATTTTTGGTTCTGGGAACGTTCAGGAAACGTTCGTTTTTGGTTGCTGGAACGTTCCCTGAAGGTTTGTTTTGGTTGTAGTTCGGTTGTCTGGTTAATTGGAAGGTTTTCCTAACGTTCTGGGAACGTTCGTTTTTGGGTTACAGCGAACGTTCTCGGAGCGTTCCCCTAACGTTCTCTAAAAGTTACAACCTTTAGAGAACGTTAGGGGAACGTTCGCTGTAACCATAAACCAACGTTCCCAGAACGTTAAGAAAAGCTAAGATTCCCCTAACCTTTAAAAAAACTAACACCCATACCATTTGTATGTATGTACTGTATACACACACACGTACATACAAAAGTTATATTAGTAGGAATGAATGAACAGGCAAACTTGATGGTATTTCAAAACTTTAATATTCAAACAAAAAATACAAAAAAGTTAAGGATGTAGTGCAAGATGCATGAACATGTGTTTGTAAAGTGTGTGCAAATTCTGAGTTCTGAGAATTGAATTTGAACACTTATATTTGACACTTCATCCTTTACTTTAATGTCATGTTTGTTACTCTCCGTTCCTACCCTTAATATGCAGATGATGTCACAGTCGTTATTAAAAATCAGATGAAGGTGGATGTTTTAACTAATCACTTGAACTTAATGATGAAACAGACGGGAGCTAGGTTTAGAGACCCTTGTGTTGTCTTCCCACTGACCTGCAGCTTTTGTTTTCTGGGTAAAAATATATAATAAAATAATAAAACCATTTGGTTGTTTTTCCCCACATTTTTGAATATTTTTGGACATTTTTCTATCGCATTTTTTTCGTGTTCTTTATCATTTTTTCCCCCAATGCAATAAAATTGATTTAAACCAAATGTGATTGTAGGGAACCATCCTCGTTATTATTTTATTTTTGACAATTTGGTTGAAAGAAACCCAAAGGACTTTTGATATTTCAAACTATATTTCCGCGTAATGTGTATACAAACCCTTAATCTCTCTACTACTTTATATACAGTGGGTACGGAAAGTATTCAGACCCCTTTAAATTTTTCACTCTTTGTTTCATTGCAGCCATTTTCCAAAAATCAAAAAAGTTCATTTTATTTCTCAGTAATGTACACTCAGCACCCCATCTTGGACAGAAAAAAACAGAAATGTAGAAATTTTTGCAAATTTATTAAAAAACAAAAACTGAAATATCACATGGTCATAAGTATTCAGACCCTTTGCCGTGACCCTCATATGTAACTCAGGTGCTGTCTATTTCTTCTGATCATCCTTGAGATGGTTCTACACCTTCATTGGAGTCCAGCTGTGTTTGATTATACTGATTGGACTTGATTAGGAAAGCCACACACCTGTCTATATAAGACCTTACAGCTCACAGTGCATGTCAGAGCAAATGACAATCATGAGGTCAAAGGAACTGCCTGAGGAGCTCAGAGACAGAATTGTGGCAAGGCACAGATCTGGTCAAGGTTACAAAAAAATTTCTGCTGCACTTAAGGTTCCTAAGAGCACAGTGGCCTCCATAATCCTCAAATGGAAGACGTTTGGGACGACCAGAACCCTTCCTAGAGCTGGCCGTCCGGCCAAACTGAGCTATCGGGGGAGAAGAGCCTTGGTGAGAGAGGCAAAGAAGAACCCAATGGTCACTGTGGCAAAGCTCCAGAGATGCAGTCGGGAGATGGGAGAAAGTTGTAGTAAGTCAACCATCACTGCAGCAATCCACCAGTCGGGGCTTTATGGCAGAGTGGCCCGAAGGAAGCCTCTCCTCAGTGCAAGACACATGAAAGCCCGCATGGAGTTTGCTAAAAAACACCTGAAGGACTCCAAGATGGTGATAAATAAAATCCTCTGGTCTGATGAGACCAAGATAGAACTTTTTGGCCTTAATTCTAAGCGGTATGTGTGGAGAAAACCAGGCACTGCTCATCACCTGTCCAATACAGTCCCAACAGTGAAGCATGGTGGTGGCAGCATCATGCTGTGGGGGTGTTTTTCAGCTGCAGGGACAGGACGACTGGTTGCAATCGAGGGAAAGATGAATGCGGCCAAGTACAGGGATATCCTGGACGAAAACCTTTTCCAGAGTGCTCTGGACCTCAGACTGGGCCGAAGGTTTACCTTCCAACAAGACAATGACCCTAAGCACACCGCTAAAATAACGAAGGAGTGGCTTCACAACAACTCCGTGGCTGTTCTTGAATGGCCCAGCCAGAGCCCTGACTTAAACCCAATTGAGCATCTCTGGAGAGACCTGAAAATGACTGTCCACCAACGTTTACCATCCAACCTGACAGAACTGGAGAGGATCTGCAAGGAGGAATGGCAGAGGATACCCAAATCCAGATGTGAAAAACTTGTTGCATCTTTCCCAAAACGACTCATGGCTGTATTAGATCAAAAGGGTGCTTCTACTAAATACTGAACAAAGGGTCTGAATACTTATGACCATGTGATATTTCAGTTTTTGTTTTTTAATAAATTTGCAAAAATTTCTACATTTCTGTTTTTTTCTGTCCAAGATGGGGTGCTGAGTGTACATTACTGAGAAATAAAATGAACTTTTTTGATTTTTGGAAAATGCCTGCAATGAAACAAAGAGTGAAAAATTTAAAGGGGTCTGAATACTTTCCGTACCCACTGTATGTATATAGTTGCTTTCAGGACTGTGCACCACATCCCCCCCTCCTCTTACATTTTATATTTTTATATTTTTGTGTTGAAACTGTAAATGTTTTGCTTAAATCTCATTGCACAGGTACTTGTGTATAATGACAATAACGGCTTTCTATTCTAATAAACCAGAAAAACAGCGGAGTGAAACCTCCACACAGATACGCTCTGACGCGCTGACAATCAGCCAATGGGAGAGTGGGAACCGGACAGCGACATTTGCATATCCAGGGCTTAAGAAGGAGCAGCGCAGCGATTACGACACGCAGTTATTGGTGAACACCAGAATTGTAACCATGCCTGAACCAGCAGTGAAAGCAGCGAAGAAGGGATCCAAGAAGGCGGTGGCCAAGACCGCCGGCAAGAAGGACAAGAAGAGGAGAAAGACCAGGAAGGAGAGCTACGCCATCTACGTCTACAAGGTCATGAAGCAGGTTCACCCCGACACCGGCATCTCCTCCAAGGCCATGGGCATCATGAACTCGTTCGTGAGCGACATCTTTGAGCGCATCGCCGGCGAGGCCTCCCGCCTGGCTCACTACAACAAGCGCTCCACCATCACCTCCAGGGAGATCCAGACCGCCGTGAGGCTGCTGCTGCCCGGGGAGCTTGCCAAGCACGCCGTGTCCGAGGGCACTAAGGCCGTCACCAAGTACACCAGCTCCAAGTAGACCGTCCCGCCGCCTTAATCCCACCAAACCAAAGGCTCTTTTAAGAGCCACACACTTCTCCTTTAAGAGCAAAGTTCCATAAAATCATGCATTTAATTAATAAAGGTAAATAATTCAAAATATTATAACCTGAGAGCAAGTATCGGCCTACAGCATCTTAAAGTAACTTAATTATGTCTAGGTAACGTTCACTATAGACTGACACAAAGCTGTTGATCATAATGCATCCCCTGGGTTAATAACCAATTTTAACCATTTAAAGGGAAAACTGAAAGAGCACACAGCACTGGTTGACTAGGGACATTGACATTTTACTTGAAAAATTGTAAATATAAAGTGCCTAATTGGCTAACATATACACATCTGAAACTAAGTATTTCAAAGAACATGTTACAAGTGGCCATAAAGTGCCATTAATAAGGGCCACGTAACATGTTCATTTATTTTAACATGCAAAAAGGAAACCAATTAAAAGTAATTTATTACACATAAAGTAGGTTGTTTTAGGCAACAACCCACAGCATACAAACATATATAACATACTGACTTTATAACCTTCATTATGCTTCAAACACTGGAAATCAGGTGAGCTTTCAGCAGTGTGCAAATCTGATAATGTGACCTAAACTGTAGTTAAATAGCCACATAAACCGCGTTATGTGCTTATAACCAGCATACCATATACTGTTTTATTAGGAGGAAACAAAGTGTAGAACCAGATAATAGAAGTAAAGCAGGATTTGGGTTTTGTTAAATATTAAATGTGTAATTGCGGAGGAAATAAAGAGGGATAAAATGCCATAATTAATAAGAATAAAAGAATCAGAATCAGCTTTATTTGCCAGGTATGAGGACACATAAGAGGAATTTAGCTTTGAATCATCATTGCTCACAATGTGCTTACACATAAAAAACAACCAACAAGAAAAATGTCCTTCGGGATGAATAAAGTATCTATCTTATCTATCTATCTATCTATCTATCTATCTATCTATCTATCTATCCACAATATAGACAGGAATAATACCTAATAACAGTGAAAAAGAACACTAAAACTATCAAATAAATGTGTTTTTTCTGTTATGTTAGTAGGCTACCCCAAAGCTTTGGAAAAGTACTTAACAGTAGATTAAAATAAGTGTTAAATTTGAATTTTCATGGACAGAATGGACATAAAAACATGGATAGTATGCACTATGAAATGGAAGGTAAAACACATGTTAATAACTGCAAATATAAGATCAATAAACAAAATAAGTGTGTGTATCTGATCTGTTAATACCCCAATGCTTTAGACATTTACTAAACAATGGATTAAAATGAGCGGGACGTTTGAATTTTCAAATTCCTTTTGTCCAATGGCTGAGCTGCTGTAGCCCGCGAAAACATTGGACCAATCAGCGTCGCCGGCTCGCCGGCTCTGGCTATATAACCAGAGACTGTCACTATAGAATCATAGCTACCTTTCCTTTGTAAAGTGAAGCAGAATGGCAAGAACCAAGCAGACCGCTCGTAAGTCCACCGGAGGCAAAGCCCCCAGGAAGCAGCTGGCCACCAAGGCTGCCCGTAAGAGCGCCCCGGCTACCGGCGGCGTGAAGAAGCCCCATCGTTACAGGCCCGGTACCGTGGCTCTGAGGGAGATCCGTCGCTACCAGAAGTCCACCGAGCTGCTGATCCGCAAGCTGCCCTTCCAGCGCCTGGTCCGCGAGATCGCTCAGGACTTCAAGACGGACCTGCGCTTCCAGAGCTCCGCCGTCATGGCTCTGCAGGAGTCCAGCGAGGCCTACCTGGTCGGCCTGTTCGAGGACACCAACCTGTGCGCAATCCACGCCAAGAGGGTCACCATCATGCCCAAAGACATCCAGCTGGCCCGCCGCATCCGCGGAGAGAGGGCTTAGACTTACCGGACTGCTGAAAACTACACAAAGGCTCTTTTAAGAGCCACCACATCTCCTCAGAGCTGTTATCCTTATCCTTATCCTAAATAGTCGAATATAAATATATGCTGCTTTTATAATGTAATTATCTGTTATGTGAGCCACTACGTCAATGTAAATATTTGCTTGTTCATATCATTTTTTTTTAAAATCACTCTAGATTAAGGTGACATTTTCAACTCAGAAGCTTAAGTAGCCTACCTCTAAAACACGTTATGGTTTTAATTTTTGTCGAACTTAAAACGGGGGAAAGTAAGATAATTGTCCAGCTTGTATTTACGTTCATAAAGTGCTCGTTTTGCTGCTGACAGACTCAGATTAATATTCTAAGTGTCTGATAACATTATGGAAAGGATTTCTAAGGAGGCTGACCTTTCTGTTAAAGATTAAGATCATTTTTTAAAACCTAAAAGTCCACCAGACTCCATGTAAATAATCAGTGATTGTAGCGTGTATAGAGCAGCATATCTCCACCTTTCCATATATCTTTCTTTCATTCCAGTATCGGGTCTGTCAGTCACAGTGAAAACCGGGGACAGATCCAGCCGGGGACAGGTCACCAAAATCGTGTACTGTCCCCAGTTCACCCTACTCTAGATGCAGTACTCTTACAGAAAGCGTAATTCAATGTTAGTCTCTCCTTAATTTACTCTTAAGTCATATTTCCTCCGGACAGTTTTATTTTAACATAAATACCAATGATTGGGGTTGACATGCTCCAGTAGCACCATAAACCTTATGCGTGTAGTAGCACTGACTAACGAGCAGCAACGGGGCGCGTTGAGGGTTTAAACCCCTTCTGCGGACGTAGTTGAAGACAGGCGGTCTTAGCTCAGCCCTCCATTTTCTGATCCCTTTGTCAAGCGAGAGAGTGTAAGTCTCTGCATTTCCGGTGTTTGTTGATTTGAATTTTCATGATATGAAGTCCTTACGGTAGGTCTATGCTGGCAAATCTATAGCCTCATTATTAATGATTTAAATATTGTAGTTAAAGTAAATATAAGCACTTATCATACGACGAGGGAACCTTGCTTAAAGAAGAAGAACCTCTCAGAGAGCATACAAATGAGATGGCTGATGTCCGTAAACAGCTGTTGTGTCTTGGAGTTGCTAGGTAACAACTAATACGTGTCCAATGATTAATTACAACCATGATGAGACACAACAGAAGTCTGGGACGAACTCAAAGTGTATGGAGTAAAGTTCAGTATTTCCTATAAAACTGCAATGTATCATGGACAATACTGTATTAGAGAAATATAAGGGACTGATACAGATAATCATATGTATAGTATGCTTCAAGTTATGGAGAACTAGATGCTCTGTGATCCTACAACAGACTGTTATTAACAGCAATGAAGTTTGCAAACAAGTGCTCACTGAGCTGAGAAGATCTCCGGATAAAAAAACGCTCTTTCCTTGGGATGTTTTGCACTTTAAACTCTATGCACTTCAGCCCATGATTGTAAATTGTTAGCTATTTTTGGTTTATATATATATGTATTTTCCCGCTCACATCACATACAGTATAACATGCACATTTTATTACTTACAGACCAGTTTTCATAAACATGTATGCTGTTTTTTTTAAAGGATTAATAAAGAAGCCTTAATCCAACAAATGCACATTATGCAGATGTAACAATGGCACATGGGATATTTTGTCAACATTACATTGCTATGTAATATAAGAATTTGTGTATTTAGCGTGTTAGATTTGAGGTTTATAAGGAATTGGCTCTTTTGGATGAAGTGGGTGGCTCTTAAAAGAGCCTTTGGGTTGGTTGAGGAGCAGTACGGAGCTTTACTTGCTCTTCACGGCTTTCTCGGTCTTCTTGGGCAGCAGGACGGCCTGGATGTTGGGCAGCACGCCGCCCTGAGCGATGGTCACTCCGCCCAGCAGCTTGTTGAGCTCCTCGTCGTTGCGGACGGCCAGCTGCAGGTGGCGGGGGATGATCCGGGTCTTCTTGTTGTCCCGGGCGGCGTTTCCAGCCAGCTCCAGGATCTCAGCGGTCAGGTACTCCAGCACCGCCGCCAGGTAGACGGGAGCGCCGGCACCGACACGCTGGGCGTAGTTGCCCTTCCTCAGGAGCCTGTGGACACGGCCGACGGGGAACTGGAGTCCAGCACGGGACGAGCGGGTCTTGGCTTTTGCTCTGGCCTTGCCGGCGCCGGACTTGCCTCTTCCTGACATAATTTAACTGGGTGATATATTTCGTAGAAGTCGAAAACACGGAAGCCCGCCGAGCCCCTCTTTATATAGGCAATGACGGCTCATAGCCGAACGCTCATTGGTGAGATAGCGTGTAAGTGTGATCGTCCAATCAGAAACGAGTATGCAACGCACCGTTGAGATTCAACGGCTTCCGCTCGCAATTTGTGTGGTTTACAAAATAAGACATCCCAGCAACCTCAAAATAAAAAATAAAAATAAAGAAATAAAAACATGCAAAATTACAAATTAAACATTAAAAATAATATTTATCAAAGAAGGAAAATGTGGAAGGACTCTATGACTATGGACTGTATGCACTTTTCGACATGCACTTTATTATAGCCATACATCTCATAATTGTTAGTTTAATGTTAGTTTTTTTTCGCTCTCTAATGTATGCCAACTGTTTATAACCTGTATTTTGTAAAAAAAAAAAATTAAAAAAAAACTTTTAAAAAGCTCTTTTGTAAAAAACAATTAATAAATAAAATGTGGAGGAAATAAAATCAGCAACTATGGAGATTCAAAGGTCTACGGTATCCAACAGCAGATCAAAATATTTATTGAATTTAATTGAAAATATGTTATATATGATTATATTTATTCACTACCAATCCAACATATACGACAGTATATATTTTTTAAAATAATTTATAATAAGGACCTATACATGTACCAATGGAGAGATGTCACAGTGAGTGGGCTGCCAGCTGGAGGGGCACAGTGCCTTGCTCAAGGGCCTGGCAGTGCCTAGAAGGTGAACACTCCATACTTAGGGGCAAATGGGGACTTGAACCACCAACCCTCTGATTCCCAACCCAAATCTCTACGGACTGAACTACTGCCCGTTTCATCCTAATTGCAGCCTGTTTCATCCTAATTGCAGCCTGTTTCATGCTAACTGCAGCCTGTTTCATGCTAACTGGAGCCTGTTTCATGCTAACAGGAGCCTGTTCATGCTAACTGGAGCCTGTTCATGCTAACTGGAGCCTGTTTCATCCTAATTGCAGCCTGTTTCATGCAAACTGGAGCCTGTTTCATGCTAACTGCAGCCTGTTTCATGCTAACTGCAGCCTGTTTCATGCTAACAGGAGCCTGTTCATGCTAACTGGAGCCTGTTTCATGCTAACTGGAGCCTGTTTCATGCTAACTGGAGCCTGTTTCATGCTAACTGCAGCCTGTTTCATGCTAACTGGAGCCTGTTTAATGCTAACTGGAGCCTGTTTTATGATAACCAGAACCTGCTTCAAGGAGTCCCCCCCCCCCCCTGCAGGAATTCAGATAGAAAGCAGCTTAAAGGCACTTCCTCATTTGCAGAACTTCGCCAAACCAGATGCTCTGTCTATTAATATTTACAGTCAATGATCTGGACAAACCAAATACTTTCAGAGGATATCTATCAGCTTGTGAAAGTTGTGGTACCTTCCTTTTCCAGGAGAGGGCGTCGCTTGTGAGATCTTCATGGCTTCCCAGGTTGGAAATGTGCATGCAGGAAAACAACCTAAAAGTAGATTCAGTCCGGCTTTGGAAAGATCTGAATCATAAAGCCTCCATCTTCAATTCACATAGTCTGGGTTCAAAGGCTGTGCTTCCCTGGTGGTCTAGTGGTTAGGATTCGGCGCTCTCACCGCCGCGGCCCGGGTTCGATTCCCGGTCAGGGAACTATACTTTTAGATGGCAGCATCTCAGCCCGTGGGGAGTTGGGTTAGGAACCGGAGGGTCGCCGGTTCAAGTCCACACCCGAACCAACATATGGTGGTAGACTGGTAGCTTGAGACAGGGAACTTCCTAGGTCCTTTTGAGCAAGGCACTCGGGGCTCCCTTCCATGGGCACCTTGGATTTAAGACATTGATAGCAGGTTGTTCTCCCATCCAGGAATGCTGTGTGGACTCGCCAGACCCTCCTCCGCAGCGCTGTGGAGGAAGGTCTGGCACCGAGAGACCAATATCCTTGTAAACCTTTTGGCGAAAACATTAAAAAACTATGCTTTTAAGTTATTTATTTTTTAAATACATTTTCACACATGATTTTGTCAAAAACAATAGTTTGAGGAGTAGAAGGCAGCTGAGTGCTGAGTTGAATGAAATGAAATAATCAATTAAACAGGGTGTAATTCTGTTGTCCTGAGGTTTAAATCCAAACTATCCATTTAAATGTTTTTATTTATTTATTTTAATACACACAATAGTCTGTATTTGGTTCATGTTCCCATTTTTGAATTATTGTATTATCCAAGGGGGTCAAATTCAACTTCACTTAGGTCAACACATTAATAATATGAATCACATCAAGAGTCAGACATGTTTTTTTTTGTTTTTTTAAAAGTTTATTACTTTTATTTTATCGAAGGAGTCAAATCGCTTCCCTAAAATAATAAGGGTCTATCTGACATTTTTTTCAAAATTGAGTTATTTTACATATTCAGTAAAAGGCAGACTTTCAGGTTGCAGGGTTTATGCAGAGTACTCTAGAGTAGAGTACTGTAGAGTAGAGTACTGCAGAGCAGAGTATTATAGAGTACTGTAGAGTTGAGTACTGTAGAGTATTGTAGAGTATTGTAGAGTATTGTGGAGGACTGTAGAGTAGAGTACTGTACAGTACTGTAGAGTAAAGTCGAGTACTGTAGAGTAGAGTACTGTACAATACTGTAGAGTATTGTGGAGTACAGTAGAGTATTGTGGAGGACTGTAGAGTAGAGTACTGTACAGTACTGTAGAGTATTGTGGAGTACAGTAGAGTATTGTGGAGGACTGTAGAGTAGAGTACTGTACAGTACTGTAGAGTAGAGTACTGTACAGTACTGTAGAGTATTGTGGAGTACAGTAGAGTATTGTGGAGTACTGTAGAGTATTGTGGAGTACAGTACAGTGGAGTACTGTACAGTACAGTAGAGTATTGTGGAGTACAGTAGAGTATTGTGGAGTACTGTAGAGTAGAGTACGGTACAGTACTGTAGAGTATTGTGGAGTAGAGTAGAGTATTGTGGAGTAGAGTAGAGTATTGTGGAGTACTGTAGAGTATTGTGGAGTACAGTACTGTAGAGTATTGTGGAGTACAGTACTGTAGAGTATTGTGGAGTACAGTAGAGTATTGTGGAGTACTGTAGAGTATTATAGAGTATTGTGGAGTACTGTAGAGTATTGTGGAGTACTGTAGAATATTATAGAGTATTGTGGAGTACAGTACAGTAGAGTATTGTGGAGTACAGTAGAGTATTGTGGAGTACAGTAGAGTATTGTGGAGTACTGTAGAGTATTATAGAGTATTGTGGAGTACAGTACAGTAGAGTATTGTGGAGTACAGTAGAGTATTGTGGAGTACTGTAGAGTATTACAGAGTATTGCATAGAGGAGCAGAGCAGAGTGATGGAGGCCCAGAGGTCAGAGGCGAGCGGCATCCCAGCATCCTCGCTGATTGGTGAAGAGATGACGGCCATCTTGGATTGTAGCGGGGAAGAAAGATTGATGCGGTAAGCTGCTTCTTTTATCCGTTTCATTTATTTTATCACCAAAACACCGTTTAAACTCAGCCACCACTAGCGCGGTAGTTACCACGGAAACGGGCCGCGGCGGGAAGCGGAGGCTTTGAGCCCGGACGTCCTGTTTTCGTTGCTTTTTGTTGTTGTTTTGGGGGACTAACCGACGGAGGCACAGAAGGCCCAAAACCCGAACAAAAACACACCTGCCGCCGGCCTCCTCTCCGCCGGTCTCCCCTCTGCTTAACTGCACTCGAACCGACGTCCTCGGTACACCAGATGGTGTTATAACCGCTTACAACCGTCCCCGTAGACGCGTTCTTACGTTGCTTGTTAGCCTTGTTAGCTCTCATGCTAACTGCTCCATGTATTCCTATAGAGTTAGCTGTTAGCTTACGTGCACTACTCGGCTAGCACGTAGCTCCTGACAACATTTCACGGCTAACAAGGTAACGCCAGCTAATATGTGTTATTCACAAGGGACTTACTTAAACACAACTAAAAACAAGGTAGGTCGGTTTGATTGTCCTGTGAAGTTACCAGCGGGTAAGCGCGTTTATTGTATAATTAACGTTATTCAGAGAAATTATCGGAGCTAGCGTTAGCTCACGCGGCTAACGCTAGCTAGCCTTTTTGCGACACTGCTGAGCATTTAACGTCGCTTTGAAGCAAGAAGAGTGAAGCTGGTGAACTATTGGGAAGCTTTAACCCGAAACACAAGCGGTTATACACACTTTATATGATCTTATATAAGAGCTCAATTAGCCTATGGCCTCTAAACGTCCATCACTTAACTCTGTAGTGTTTAAATTTGACAGTTTATCTCTAACTTTACCTCGTTAGCCACTGGCTAACCAACTGTAGTAAACAACAAGTTAAACTGAGAAATCACCTGTTTAAACACGGCTGTGGATCTATAAGTTAACCCCACCTCAGTTAGGGTTTCAGCATGTTTTATATCAGGCTTTATATAACATGATTTAAGGCATATAGCCCTTTATATCGGGATATGAAGTGATATTCTTGTGCAGTTCAAAATGCAAGATGTGTATCATCAAACCGGTTAAACGGGTACACATGTGTGAAATGCTGTGAGTTTCAAATGCAGTTTGAATGGTTATCAATGTCTTAAGTCCAGAAAACTTGCCCACAAATGTGAACGCTATGGGTTTAACATCAGTAGGCAGTAGGGATGGGATGGGGGAGGGGGGTCGATACAGCATAGTATTGCAATATTTTCAGTGGCAATACTGCACCAATATCGATGTAACATCAATATATTGCCCAGCTCTAACAGGGAGCTTGGCGCTCTAACCTCCGTCTCCGTCCTCTGTCTCGGCGCTCTAACCTGCGGCTGATTTCTGAGGACTATGGTTCCCTGGTCCTCAGGTCTCTGCAGGGTAAATCCAGACAGCTAGCTAGACTATCTGTCCAATCTGAGGACTATGGTTACCTGGTCCTCAGATCTCTGCAGGGTAAATCCAGACAGCTAGCTAGACTATCTGTCCAATCTGAGGACTATGGTTACCTGGTCCTCAGGTCTCTGCAGGGTAAATCCAGACAGCTAGCTAGACTATCTGTCCAATCTGAGGACTAAGGTTACCTGGTCCTCAGATCTCTGCAGGGTAAATCCAGACAGCTAGCTAGACTATCTGTCCAATCTGAGGACTAAGGTTAGGTCCTCAGATCTCTGCAGGGTAAATCCAGACAGATAGCTAGACTATCTGTCCAATCTGAGGACTCTGGTTACCTGGTCCTCAGATCTCTGCAGGGTAAATCCAGACAGCTAGCTAGACTATCTGTCCAATCTGAGTACTATGGTTCCCTGGTCCTCAGATCTCTGCAGGGTAAATCCAGACAGCTAGCTAGACTATCTGTCCAATCTGAGGACTATGGTTACCTGGTCCTCAGATCTCTGCAGGGTAAATCCAGACAGCTAGTCTGCTAATCTGAGTTTCTGTTGACGACTAAAACTAGTTCCTTCCTGAGACTATTTAGCTCTAACAGGGAGCTTTTGGGATGAACCAACATGAAACATGAAACAAGAATAAACCCACAGATTGTGTATGATTATGTTTTCTGCATTATTTAATATGTTTGCCTTTTTTTTCTGGATTTCCAGATGTAGTTTCTGTAATACAATCTGAACACAACACCTGCTTGCGTTTGCAGACTCAGAGATGTGTTGTGTTGTTCTTTATATGGTCATGGGGTGCCAGCCCGGTCTCTCTCCTGACATCTAAGATTAGGCCAGGCCAGTTAAAGGTCCATGTCAGCTGTATTTTGTATGTAGGACATAGATCGAACCCCACAAGCGCGCACATATAAAAATGTACACCCTATACACATTAAACAAACGAAAGATAAACTTAACAAAACACAAACACACAGGGTTGGCTCAGCAGGTACTAATGGTGAATACATGCATGCAGAGTTTATCGGTTGCTCCTGACAACAAAGGCTCTGTCCGACCTTTATTTTGCCATACTCCGAAAACGTATATATATATAAATAAAAAGAATTGAGGTTTGTATTGAATTGTGGGTCAAAAATCGTCATACGAAAAATCGTGGGTTTCAGAATCAGAAATACTTTATTGATCCCCGAAGGAGAACTCTGTGTTGCAGTCGCACAAATAGTATAAATATCAAGTGGAAATATGAATAAAGAAATATAAGGAGTGTGGATATGTACGGTATTTACATAGTTAAAGGAATGTTATTATACAGTATTTACATAATTAACATAATTAAGGAGTTGCAATGGTGAAAAGTAATACTACTACTTATAAAAATTATAATATTAATAATGATTAGATTAGATTAGATTCAACTTTATTGTCATTACACAGGTACAAGGCAACAAAATGCAGTTTGAGTCTAACCAGAAGTGCAGGACATGGATATGTAGTGAATAAAAATAGAAATGAATACTATTATAAATAGAATTTTACAGATGGGTTTGTCCTATGAATATAAAATATAGATAACAAGTATTGTGAGCAAGATTTACAGCTGGATATGTACTGAATATAATATAATATACAGGTGGATATGACTATAAATAGAAATTTTACAGATATGTACAATGAACATAATATACTACTGGTTTATAGAGTTTACAGATGAATATGTACTATGAATATATATACAGGCGGCTATTATAGACAGAATTTTTACAGAAAGATATAATAAGTTAGGCTAAATGAGCAGTATAACAATGATTTAAGGTAGTACAAATAAAGTTTGGGCAGAAGCTATCCGAATTAAAGTGCAGTAGAGAGTAATTGCATATTACAGTTAAAGTACGGTATTGCAGATGTATATGTAAACAATTGGTGCTGTAAATAAATAATAATAATAGAAGTAGAGAATTGCACACATTTCAAGCCGGTGTTATTGCACAAAACAGATAATATTGTCCAGTTTCAATGTGTGTGTGTGTGTGTGTTACAGCCCTACTGATTAGTCAATATGACCTAATTTCCTGTGTCTGGTTTCCTAGGTGACACGCGGGATGTTTGGTGCTAACCGAAAGAAGTTTATGGAGGGAGGGATAGAGAGCGATTACGCGGACGACTCCAGCCTCTACTACACCCAACAGTCCATGTTCCCTCCACACCGCCCGGACAAAGACGTAAGTTAAATATTGTGAATAAATGTTGTGGTTTAATGGTACGATAATACGTTTCTTTTAGGTCTTTTCATCTGCCGGCAAGAAGCTTCTCCTTCAACCCTCGTGTCGTCTTCCCGTCAAAATAGAAAATCAACACTTTTGTTGACGCTTTTCGTCAATGTTTTTAACTTTTTCTTACGTTTTTGTCCCTTTTTTCAATGTTTGTCACTTTTTTTGACATTTTCAACACTACGTAACACTAACTTATTAACTTTAGTTTCACAGTTTCTTTTTGACTTTATGGTCAATAAACTTCATTTATAGGAAATTATACCTAATGTTTGAGTTGGAAAAGCAGAAATTAGGAATTATTGAGACTAAAATTAAAGGAATGGATGTTGATGATAATCACAGACTGGAATATGTCAACTTTTACTCAATACTATTTCAAAAACACTTCCATTTGTTTTACAATGCTATAAAATTGAATAAGACGCCCCAAAATTAATGAAAGTAGAGATTTGTACTTGGCAAAGAGCGTTGGGTGGAATCAATCATGTTATTTTGGGGAATTAAAAAGAACATTGATATAGGACAACATGAGGACAACATGAGGACAACATGAAGACAACATGGGGACAACATGAGGGCAACATGAGGGCAACATGAAGACAACATGGGGACAACATGAGGACAACATGGGGACCACATGGGGGCAACATGAGGGCAACATGAGGGCAACATGAGGACAACATAGGGACAACATGGGGACAACATGAGGGCAACATGAGGGCAACATGAGGACAACATGGGGACAACATGAGGACAACATGAGGACAACATGGGGACAACATGAGGGCAACATGAGGGCAACATGAGGGCAACATGAGGACAACATGGGGACAACATGAGGACAACATGAGGACAACATGGGGACAACATGAGGGCAACATGAGGACAACATGGGGACAACATGAGGACAACATGAGGACAACATAGGGACAACATAGGGACAACATAGGGACAACATGAGGGCAACATGAGGACAACATGAGGACAACATGGGGACAACATGAGGGCAACATGGGGACAACATGAGGGCAACATGAGGACAACATGGGGACAACATGAGGGCAACATGAGGACAACATGGGGACAACATGAGGGCAACATGAGGACAACATGGGGACAACATGAGGCCAACATGAGGACGACGGGGGGGGGTAAACACATAACCTCCCAGACCGGACTCATTCTGATGTTAAGCCCTTTGGATACCTGCTGGTTGCTTTAAAGTGTTTTACAAATGACTTTTGACTGATTGATTGATTTTTTTAAACAGTAAAACTTGAGTGATGTCAGCTTTTTAAATGTGAATATGTTCTAGTTGCTTCTCTCTGTGACAGTAAACTGAAAATATTTGAGTTGTGGACACAACGAGACATTTGACCCTTGTGTTGTCTTCCCGTCGACCATGATCTCGTTGTCCGTCCATGTCAAATTTTGATGCTTTTTCGAGCGTCTGGCTTTTTTTTTAATGCTTTTGACACTTCTTAAAACACTTTTCACTTCTTTTAGCGTTTTATTTTTAAATTCATGTTCAATATACCTAATTAAATGACATTATACCACATTTTTGAGTAAAAAAAAAACGATTATTATTATATGAATTATTTTGACTAATAGTTACGATCAAAGGATGTTGAGGAAATCCCAGACTGGTTTGTGTCAAATTTTTGTCACGATAGTGTTTTAAAACCATTAAAACACATGTTTATAAAATTAAATATACCACCCAAAATTCAAGTAATTATTAATCATTAAAGAAATCATTAATTTTGCGTGCAAAGATCGTTATATGGGTTCGGTACAACATGCATTCATGTTATTTTTGGGTATTTTGGTTCAAAGAAACACATCTGAAAATGGACAACACAAGGGTTAAGGACGTCGTCTTGGACTTTTTTGGGAAACATGGATCTTCTTCTGACATTTTAGAGACCAAACAACTAATCCATTCATGCAGAAAATAACCCAAAACGTAAATCAGCGTTAGTTGCAGCCCTAGCTGACACATAATCACGTTCTCTTTACCAGCTGACGACTACACGATTCATCCTCGCAGCTCTAGTGTCAGGAGAATTAAAGGATGTGTTTGTGTGTTTTCTCTTTCTTCAGATGCTGACGTCTTCCTCTGCTTCCTCAACGGGTCAACTGTCACAGCTAGGAGCCAGCCTTTATGGCCCGCAGAGTAAGACGATGCATGCACACACGTGCACATTAGAGTGCGGATCGGGCCGGATTTTTCTGTCCGAGCCCGGCCCGCGTCCGACAGAGCAGTAACCGAACCCGACCCGAGCCCGACAGCATCAGATATTTCTGTCCGAGCCCGACCCGAGCCCGCAGTCAAAATCGCATTTGTTTCTCATACTAATGACACATGTACGTTTGTTTGTGTGGAAAGCCGCTTTTATTAAGCAATTGTAGGAAGGCATTGGGAAATGTCAACAGATGAGCATCAATGCACAGCTGACTTTCCTTCGTCTTCAATAGTTTTAAAATCTCCTGCGGCCAACTTCTTTTTAACATCTTCCTTCGTTGCGCTGCCACATGGAGCTTAATACGCACGTCTTTGGTTGTCACAGCACACAGGAAGACGGATGTTAGGGTAATATTTGACATTTATTTTAAGCTGTTTTAAATTCAAAATGTTCAATGCCTTATCGCGCTGATGTGACCGAGCCCGACCCGAACCCGAGCATCCTTTCTAAAAATCTGTCCCAACCCGGCCCGACCCGTCGGGTACCGTCGGGTACCGTCGGGTACCGTCGGGTCCCGTCGGGTCCCGTCGGGCTCGGGTCGGGTATCCATCCTCTAGTGCACACCCGCTGGGACTATTCTTCCACTGATAAGTTCAAGTTCAGGACCTTGATTTGTCCCCGAGGGGCGATTGATTTTGCTGCAGTAGCAAAGAAGTACATGACAACAAAGACGACAACATTGAGTAAAAACACAGGATCGTAAAGCTTTATTATATATTGTCGACACAAGGGGTTAAATTGAGTCCGTTTTGATTTCTCCCATTGATATCTCCACCCCAGCCAGAGGCCTGCACTATGAATCCAGATCAACATGCACTGGATTCTATTTCAGTTACCCGGCTTCACATAACCCGAACAACACTAACGTCGAAAAGTCAGTTTGTTGTGTTTAGTGGAAGAGGAGAAACCGGTTCATGTTGTCTTCTCTTAACGATCTTATTAGATGGAGAAAACACGCTGATTCATCACAGCTCGGATCGTCTCTGGAGCTGAAATGTTTCTTAATATAAACATGTTCTCTCTCTCTTTTTTTGTCTCTTTCTATCTCTATCTGTCTCCCTCCCTCTCTCCATCTTTCTCGCTCTCTCTTCCCCCTCTCCCCTCTCTCCCTCTCTCCCTCTCTCTCTCCCCTCTCTCTCTCCCTCCCTCCCTCTCTCCCTCCCTCTCTCTCTCACCCCTCTCTCTCTCCCCCTCTCTCTCTCCTCTCTCTCTCTCCCTCCGTCTTTCTCCCCCTCTCTCTCTCCCTCCCTCCCTCTCTCCATCTTTCTCGCTCTATCTCTCCCCCTCCCCCCTCTACATCTCCTCCCTCTCCCCCTCTCCCCTCTCTCTCTCTCTCTCTCTCCCTCCGTCTTTCTCCCCCTCTCTCTCTCCCTCCCTCCCTCTCTCCATCTTTCTCGCTCTCTCTCTCCCCCTCCCCCCTCTACATCTCCTCCCTCTCCCCCTCTCCCTCTCTCTCTCTCTCTCCCTCCGTCTTTCTCCCCCTCTCTCTCTCCCTCCCTCCCTCTCTCCATCTTTCTCGCTCTCTCTCTCCCCTCCCCCCTCTACATCTCCTCCCTCTCCCCCTCTCCCTCTCTCTCTCTCTCTCTCTCCCTCCGTCTTTCTCCCCCTCTCTCTCTCCCTCCCTCCCTCTCTCCATCTTTCTCGCTCTCTCTCTCCCCCTCCCCTCTACATCTCCTCCCTCTCCCCCTCTCCCCTCTCTCTCTCTCTCTCTCTCCCTCCGTCTTTCTCCCCCTCTCTCTCTCCCTCCCTCCCTCTCTCCATCTTTCTCGCTCTCTCTCTCCCCCTCCCCCCTCTACATCTCCTCCCTCTCCCCCTCTCCCCTCTCTCTCTCTCTCTCTCTCTCCCTCCGTCTTTCTCCCCCTCTCTCTCTCCCTCCCTCCCTCTCTCCATCTTTCTCGCTCTCTCTCTCCCCCTCCCCCCTCTACATCTCCTCCCTCTCCCCCTCTCCCCTCTCTCTCTCTCTCTCTCCCTCCGTCTTTCTCCCCCTCTCTCTCTCCCTCCCTCCCTCTCTCCATCTTTCTCGCTCTCTCTCTCCCCCTCCCCCCTCTACATCTCCTCCCTCTCCCCCTCTCCCTCTCTCTCTCTCTCTCTCTCCCTCCGTCTTTCTCCCCCTCTCTCTCTCCCTCCCTCCCTCTCTCCATCTTTCTCGCTCTCTCTCTCCCCCTCCCCCCTCTACATCTCCTCCCTCTCCCGCTCTCCCCTCTCTCTCTCTCTACCTCTCCCTCCCTCTCTCCTCCCTCTCCCCCTCTCCCTCTCTCTCTCTCTCCCTCCCCCCTCTCTCTCTCTCCCTCCCTCTCTCCCCCCTCTCCTCCCCCTCCCCCCTCTAGGTGCTCTGGGGTTTCCCATGCGTGGTATGAACAGCAGTGCAGCGCCTCAGTTAAGTCGAAGTGGGCTGAACCAGTCTGGCAGCCAGCTGCCGAGTCACGCCAGTACAGCCAACACCGGCACGCTGCACACGCCCCCCTCCCCCAGCAGGTACGCCTCTTAAAATATCAGGAGTCATTTATTTTAATGTAAATTTAATTTTTAATTACAGCATTTAAATTAAATAGATTCTAATTTAAATGCTGTAAAATGTACAAACATTTTAGACCAAAAACAACACCCCAAAATAAGAAAATAAGAAAAGGTGTTTTGGCATCTGATATGTCTTAAACGTTCGGATGTGTTAATCAAACTGGACTTCCTGGATCATATTTCATTCTCATGTTCCTCCTTCTCTCTACAAACCTGGAACCACAAAACCACCTCCGGGTGCCGCTTGATCCACCAGGATTATTTAACACCATTACTTGTTGAATTTTGGAAAGATGTTGCATTTATTGAACTTAAAACAACAAATCAAATCAGCAAAAAACACCTAGAACTGTGAAATTTCCCTTCATTCTTTCCCCCTGCTGAACAGAACAGGAAATAAGAGTTTCTTTGCAAAACTTAATGAGCGTTTTCCTCGATTGCACCGTTTTAGTGATCATTGGGAGCCGGAAACCGCGACCAATTGCACAGCCCTACAGGAAACTGATTACATTTTGAGTTTTTTGACAAAAGTAGACATTTCCAGACGTCACTTTGGTCTTTGGGGAATTATAACACACCTTTTTTGTTGTGTTTTATCAATTGAGATTTTATAGACAAACCGATTTATCAAATAATTGATTGAATAATAATAATATCCTCAGCCCTCTATGGGTTATTTTGGAGATGAGGAACAACATATAGACATGTAATAATGTTCTTTAGTTTGGAGGAATTGAGTAACAACACTGTCAAAGACGTTTATCCTGGTTTTAACTTGCATTCATTGACTGTTTTTGTCGTGTTGTGCACCAGAACACTCGTTATCGCGATCAAAATCTGATTAATTGCACAGCCCTACAACCTTCTCCATCTTTTAATCTGGCATTGTGTTTTTCTTTCTCTGTGTGTGTGTGTGTGTGTGTGTTTTGTTCTCTCTGCAGGGGTATTCTGCCGATGAGCACCCGAAGCGTGCTGAACCACAGCCAGCAGGTGGGGGGTCCGACGGGGCAGACGGGCGGGATGGGCGGGGTGGGAGTAGAGAGGGGAGGCGGCGGAGTCGGAGGAGGGAGGAGCAGCGGCATGGGGAGTCCCAGCCGGTCGTCACCCAGCATCATCGGCATGCCCAAACAGCAGCAAGCGCGACAGCCTTTCACTATCAACAGGTAACTTTCTACACGGTGAAGTCCACCATGGTTCCTTCACTACCTTCAGAGTTATGAAGTCCACCATGGCTCCTTCACTACCTTCAGAGTTATGAAGTCCACCATGGCTCCTTCACTGCCTTCAGAGTTATGAAGTCAACCATGGCTCCTTCACTACCTTCAGAGTTATGAAGTAAACCATGGCTCCTTCACTGCCTTTAGAGTTATGAAGTCCACCATGGCTCCTTCACTACCTTCAGAGTTATGAAGTAAACCATGGCTCCTTCACTACCTTCAGAGTTATGAAGTAAACCATGGCTCCTTCACTGCCTTTAGAGTTATGAAGTCCACCATGGCTCCTTCACTACCTTCAGAGTTATGAAGTAAACCATGGCTCCTTCACTGCCTTTAGAGTTATGAAGTCCACCATGGCTCCTTCACTACCTTCAGAGTTATGAAGTAAACCATGGCTCCTTCACTACCTTCAGAGTTATGAAGTAAACCATGGCTCCTTCACTGCCTTTAGAGTTATGAAGTCAACCATGGCTCCTTCACTACCTTCAGAGTTATGAAGTAAACCATGGCTCCTTCACTACCTTCAGAGTTATGAAGTAAACCATGGCTCCTTCACTGCCTTTAGAGTTATGAAGTCAACCATGGCTCCTTCACTACCTTCAGAGTTATGAAGTAAACCATGGCTCCTTCACTGCCTTTAGAGTTATGAAGTAAACCATGGCTCCTTCACTACCTTCAGAGTTATGAAGTAAACCATGGCTCCTTCACTGCCTTCAGAGTTATGAAGTAAACCATGGCTCCTTCACTACCTTCAGAGTTATGAAGTCCACCATGGCTCCTTCACTACCTTTAGAGTTATGAAGTCCACCATGGCTCCTTCACTGCCTTTAGAGTTATGAAGTCAACCATGGCTCCTTCACTACCTTCAGAGTTATGAAGTCAACCATGGCTCCTTCACTACCTTCAGAGTTATGAAGTCCACCATGGCTCCTTCACTGCCTTCAGAGTTATGAAGTCCACCATGGCTCCTTCACTACCTTTAGAGTTATGAAGTAAACCATGGCTCCTTCACTACCTTTAGAGTTATGAAGTAAACCATGGCTCCTTCACTACCTTTAGAGTTATGAAGTCAACCATGGCTCCTTCACTGCCTTTAGAGTTATGAAGTCCACCATGGCTCCTTCACTACCTTCAGAGTTATGAAGTCCACCATGGCTCCTTCACTACCTTCAGAGTTATGAAGTCCACCATGGCTCCTTCACTGCCTTTAGAGTTATGAAGTCAACCATGGCTCCTTCACTACCTTCAGAGTTATGAAGTAAACCATGGCTCCTTCACTGCCTTTAGAGTTATGAAGTCAACCATGGCTCCTTCACTACCTTCAGAGTTATGAAGTAAACCATGGCTCCTTCACTACCTTCAGAGTTATGAAGTAAACCATGGCTCCTTCACTGCCTTTAGAGTTATGAAGTCAACCATGGCTCCTTCACTACCTTCAGAGTTATGAAGTAAACCATGGCTCCTTCACTACCTTCAGAGTTATGAAGTCCACCATGGCTCCTTCACTGCCTTTAGAGTTATGAAGTCCACCATGGCTCCTTCACTACCTTCAGAGTTATGAAGTAAACCATGGCTCCTTCACTACCTTCAGAGTTATGAAGTAAACCATGGCTCCTTCACTGCCTTTAGAGTTATGAAGTCCACCATGGCTCCTTCACTGCCTTTAGAGTTATGAAGTCCACCATGGCTCCTTCACTGCCTTTAGAGTTATGAAGTCAACCATGGCTCCTTCACTACCTTCAGAGTTATGAAGTAAACCATGGCTCCTTCACTACCTTCAGAGTTATGAAGTAAACCATGGCTCCTTCACTACCTTCAGAGTTATGAAGTCCACCATGGCTCCTTCACTGCCTTTAGAGTTATGAAGTCAACCATGGCTCCTTCACTACCTTCAGAGTTATGAAGTAAACCATGGCTCCTTCACTACCTTCAAAGTTATGAAGTAAACCATGGCTCCTTCACTGCCTTTAGAGTTATGAAGTCAACCATGGCTCCTTCACTACCTTCAGAGTTATGAAGTAAACCATGGCTCCTTCACTACCTTCAGAGTTATGAAGTCCACCATGGCTCCTTCACTGCCTTTAGAGTTATGAAGTCCACCATGGCTCCTTCACTACATTCAGAGTTATGAAGTAAACCATGGCTCCTTCACTACCTTCAGAGTTATGAAGTAAACCATGGCTCCTTCAC
The DNA here is from genome assembly GCA_029931835.1 of Etheostoma nigrum. Classification (NCBI taxonomy): domain Eukaryota; kingdom Metazoa; phylum Chordata; class Actinopteri; order Perciformes; family Percidae; genus Etheostoma; species Etheostoma nigrum. The sequence goes on from CM057259.1 coordinate 23,120,366, forward strand.
TGCCTTTAGAGTTATGAAGTCCACCATGGCTCCTTCACTGCCTTTAGAGTTATGAAGTCCACCATGGCTCCTTCACTGCCTTTAGAGTTATGAAGTCAACCATGGCTCCTTCACTACCTTCAGAGTTATGAAGTAAACCATGGCTCCTTCACTGCCTTTAGAGTTATGAAGTCAACCATGGCTCCTTCACTGCCTTTAGAGTTGTGAAGTAAACCATGGCTCCTTCACTGCCTTTAGAGTTATGAAGTCAACCATGGCTCCTTCACTGCCTTTAGAGTTATGAAGTCAACCATGGCTCCTTCACTGCCTTTAGAGTTATGAAGTCAACCATGGCTCCTTCACTGCCTTTAGAGTTATGAAGTCAACCATGGCTCCTTCACTGCCTTTAGAGTTATGAAGTCCACCATGGCTCCTTCACTACCTTCAGAGTTATGAAGTAAACCATGGCTCCTTCACTACCTTCAGAGTTATGAAGTAAACCATGGCTCCTTCACTACCTGTCAGAGTTATGAAGTAAACCATGGCTCCTTCACTACCTTTAGAGTTATGAAGTAAACCATGGCTCCTTCACTACCTGTCAGAGTTATGAAGTAAACCATGGCTCCTTCACTGCCTTTAGAGTTATGAAGTAAACCATGGCTCCTTCACTACCTTCAGAGTTATGAAGTAAACCATGGCTCCTTCACTGCCTTCAGAGTTATGAAGTAAACCATGGCTCCTTCACTACCTTCAGAGTTATGAAGTAAACCATGGCTCCTTCACTACCTGTAGAGTTATGAAGTAAACCATGGCTCCTTCACTGCCTTTAGAGTTATGAAGTAAACCATGGCTCCTTCACTACCTTCAGAGTTATGAAGTAAACCATGGCTCCTTCACTACCTTCAGAGTTATGAAGTAAACCATGGCTCCTTCACTACCTTCAGAGTTATGAAGTAAACCATGGCTCCTTCACTACCTGTCAGAGTTATGAAGTAAACCATGGCTCCTTCACTACCTTCAGAGTTATGAAGTCAACCATGGCTCCTTCACTACCTTCAGAGTTATGAAGTAAACCATGGCTCCTTCACTACCTGTAGAGTTATGAAGTAAACCATGGCTCCTTCACTGCCTTTAGAGTTATGAAGTAAACCATGGCTCCTTCACTACCTTCAGAGTTATGAAGTAAACCATGGCTCCTTCACTGCCTTCAGAGTTATGAAGTAAACCATGGCTCCTTCACTGCCTTCAGAGTTATGAAGTAAACCATGGCTCCTTCACTACCTGTAGAGTTGTGCCAGGAGCACACCGCACGCTGAAGCGCCGCAAACAGCCGTGAAGCATAGATTCGTACCTGACGGGAGTGCAGTTCTCCGTGCTGGTCACAAAGCAGTCCTCATCCTCTGCACTCAACAAAATGTCTCTCTCTCTGGGATTCCTTGTTTTATTGGAGTAAAAGCTTTTTTACTCTCCGTCGAGCTGCAGCTAACAACTCATTTCCATCACCGATTAATCCGCGGAGTATCTTCTTTCTTAAATGTCTAAAAAAACAAGGACAATTGTGAAAAATGTGCGTCATGTTGTCCCGGAGTCTGACGACAACGTCTTCAAATTGCTTGTTTTGTCTGAACAACAGTCCTAAATTCTTAAATATAATCAGTTTCATAGAAAACTATAAACCTCTTCTCTCTATCAGTCTTAACTTAATAAACGGGTAAAACATGATATATTAGCGACACTGTGCAGCCGTCTCTTCCATGTCTCCGTCTGTTTGATTTCAGTTCAGTTTTTAAAGGATCTCACTTCTGAGCATTACCCCGTCTGTGTCTCTGTTTGTGTGTCAGTATGTCGGGGTTCGGTGTGAACAGGAATCCGGGCTACAACATGAACAACTCCTTACCCAACAACATCTTCAATGGCACAGGTACCCAAAAACTCAGTTTGTCCTTATTGTAAAAATGAGTTGCAGTTTCTTTTCAGAGTTTTAAAGTTGGGCTGGTATTTGAACACGCTGCTATTTTGCAAGTTCTCCCACTTAGAAATCATGGAGGGGTCTGAAATTGTCATCGTAGGTGCATGTCCACTGTGAGAGACATAATCTTAAAAAAACATCCAGAAATCACAATGTATGATTTGTTAACTATTTATTTGTATGATACAGCTGCAAATAAGTATTTGAACACCTGTCTATCAGCTACAATTCTGACCCTCAAATTGATCTGCTTCTGGAAGAAGCAGATCAAGGTTCTGGGGGGGCCTAGCCAGTCTCCAGACCTAAACCCAATAGAGAATCTTTGGAGGGAGCTCAAACTCCGTGTTTCTCAGCGACAGCCCAGAAACCTGACTGATCTAGAGAAGATCTGTGTGGAGGAGTGGGCCAAAATCCCTTCTGCAGTGTGTCAAACCTGGTGAAGAACTACAGGAAACGTTTGACCTCTGGAACTGCAAACAAAGGCTACTGTACCAAATATTAACATTGATTTTCTCAGGTGTTCAAATACTTATTTGCAGCTGTATCATACAAATAAATAGTTAACAAATCATACATTGTGATTTCTGGATGTTTTTTTAGATTATGTCTCTCACAGTGGACATGCACCTACGATGATGATTTCAGACCCTCCATGATTTCTAAGTGGGAGAACTTGCAAAATAGCAGCGTGTTCAAATACTTATTTTCCTCACTGTAGCATAGGCGTACTGGTAATCTGGCAGTTCTGGCCAATGCCAGAAGGGCCGATGCAGTCTTGGGCCGCTGGAATAAATGCAACAGCACTCCCTTTTTTTTTAAGATTAATTTTTTAGGCATTTTTAGGCCTTTATTGACAGGACAGCTGAAGAAATGAAAGGGGATGGAGAGGGGGAATAATAGCAAAACATACAGCCCGCTGCATCGAGGAGTAATCACACACACACACACACACACACACACACACACACACACACACACACACACACACACACACATACATACATACATACATACATACATGCACACACACACACACGGGCGCCCTCTCTACCAACTGAGCTATACGGGCGCCCAACGTATCACACTAATTTGCCAAAAATATATGCAAGACTGTACGGCTGGAGCCTCTCGTCTGTTTCCGTCAGTCTTCTGCTTTTAAAAATAAAAGCTTGCATCTGGTCCGCTATGTCTTGCAATAATGTTTTAAATATGCAAGCATTTCCATTCTTTTCTAAGATGGTGCCATGGTAGTTTATTTCAAGGTTTTATGATTGTCTAGGCTGAATTTTTGTCCCAGTCCGCCCCTGGTACGTACACAAACAAACATATTAATAGGAATAAACAATAGATACAGATATAGAAACGCATATATGCAAAATAGCTGTTTAGACATTTTAACCTGATTCCGATTAATGAACAATGCTTTTTTGTCTCCGCTAACTGGCTCAGACTCAGCTACATTCAGGAAGTGTCTTTTTTTAAGAGCAGTTACAATAAAAAGTGGAGTTTATATACATCTGACTGCTTGAATTTATTGATGAAAACCATGTGTAGGAATATATAATAATATATTGAGGAGGTGATGCATTGAATAGAAAGCCTTTATTGCCATTGTACTTTACAGTAGAGCGAAATTAGGAGTGCTACTCCACTGGGTGCATACAATAAATACAATAAATCTTTGTAGGACCTATAAAACAGAATAAAACCAGTAAAAAAGCAATGATCAGGTAAGTGCAGGACGCGACAGTTAATGACTGGATTTGTTTTGCATTTGGGAAGAAGCTGTTTTTAGATCTTGGATTTCAGGATTTTGAATCATGGGGGGCAGTAGCTCAGTCCGTAGGGAGTTGGGTTGGGAACCGGAGGGTCGTCGGTTCAAGTCCCCGTACGGACCAAAGTATGGAGTGTGGATTGGTGGCCGGAGAGATGCCAGTTCACCTCCTGGGCACTGTCAGGTGCTCTTGAGCAAGGCACCGACCCCCCCCCCGCCCAATTGGGCCAGGGTACTCCACTCACTCTGACATCTCTCCATTTGTGCATGATTAGTGTGTGTGTGTGTGGTGATTCTAACAAAAACAGTGCGTCAATTGTAATTTCCCCACTGAGGATCAATTAACAGTATAAATTATAATTAAATTATAATTTAATCGTGACAACCCCTCTCTTCTAATGAGAGAGTGCATATCTTATCTTAGTGATGTGTCACTTAAAACGGCCCATTTGTGTGACGTCCTGTCCCTCATGTTGCATGAGTAGATCTCGATTTCTGAGATCTATAAATTTTAGATTTTCTCATTTCCGAGCGCAATTGAAAGCAGCTTCATTTCCCGGAGAGAGAAAAGAGGAGCGACTGAGTCAGTCAGCTGTTCCACAAACTCCCGGGCAGTCCAGTGCATGTTTGGTGGTTTAAAACTTTCTAGTTGCAGAGATGGAGGCAGTGGTGTTTCCTGTTTCCTGTACGGGACTCTCACACCGCCTCAAACTACATATTCTTTGATTAATCGTCCACTATTTTATCCCTCGTGTTGTCTTCCCGTAAAAATTGAAAATCAACACTTTTGTTGACGCTTTTATCAACGTTTTTTAAGTTTTTCTTACGTTTTTGTCCCTTTTTTCAATGTTTTCAACTTTTTTTGACGTTTTCAACACCATGAAACACTAACTTATTAACTTTAGTTTTATAGTTATTTTTGGAATTTATGGCCAATAAACCTCATTTATAGGAAATTATACCTAATGTTTGAGTTAGAAAAGCAGAAATTAGGAATTATTGAGACTAAAATTAAAGGAATGGATGTTGATGATAATCACAGACTGGAATATGTCAACTTTTACTCAATACTATTTCAAAAACACTTCCATTTGTTTTACAATGCTATAAAATTGAATAAGACGCCCCAAAATTAATGAAAGTAGAGATTTGTACTTGGCAAAGAGCGTTGGGTGGAATCAATCATGTTATTTTGGGGAATTAAAAAGAACATTGATATAGGACAACATGAAGACAACATGGGGACAACATGGGGACAACATGGGGACAACATGAGGGTTAAAGCTTTTTGTAGCAGCAGTAGTGGATTGTTTTTAAATGTGTGTAAAAGCTCACATAGGTTTTGTAGTTTACTTTTATTTGTCTGTGTTCATCCAGACGGCAGTGAGAATGTGACGGGGTTGGACCTGTCGGACTTCCCAGCGTTGGCAGACAGGAGTCGGAGGGACGGAAGCTCAAATCCCACCCCGCTGCTCAATCCGCTGGCCGGTCGGGCTCCGTACGGTAAGAGACACCAGTGTGTGTTTGTCTTGTATTGTCTTCACCTTCGGGACCCTCTCGTGTCCCTCGGGTCAAACTGACCCGGGACTTATTTGGTGTTTTAAAAACAATTCTGAAATAACATTTTCCTTCATAATCTATTAATAAATATCTCAACAAAATGTCTTTATCTCAATTTCTAACAGCTGAGATAACATCTATGTTTAGGGAATGCATCAGTCTCTACTAGCACACAATTAAACATGGAAGTGGGGTTAGTTTTTTGTCATAAGGTTATAATTCATGTTAAAAATCCACTATGGAAACGACATAAGTGTCATATCCAGAATAATGTTCTGAGTCAGGAATACATGTTTATCACAGGAAATAAGGAAAGGACGTTGATTTTCACAAAGAGCGTTGTGTGGAATCAATCATGTTATTTTGGGGAATTAAAAAGAACATTAGATATAGGACAACATGAGGACAACATGAGGGCAACATGGGGGCAACATGGGGACAACATGAGGACAACATGAGGGCAACATGGGGACAACATGAGGGCAACATGGGGACAACATGAGGGCAACATGAGGACAACATGGGGACAACATGAGGACAACATGAGGACAACATGAGGGTAACATGAGGACAACATGAGGGTAACATGGGGACAACATGAGGGCAACATGGGGACAACATGAGGGCAACATGAGGGACAACATGGGGACAACATGGGGACAACATGGGGGCAACATGAGGGCAACATGGGGGCAACATGAGGGCAACATGGGGACAACATGAGGGCAACATGAGGGCAACATGGGGACAACATCAGGACAACATCAGGGCAACATGAAGGCAACATGAAGGCAACATGAAGACAACATGAGGACAACATGAAGGCAACATGGGGACAACATGAGGGCAACATGAGGGCAACATGAGGGCAACATGGGGACAACATGGGGACAACATGAGGGCAACATGAGGACAACATGGGGGCAGCATGAGGGCAACATGAGGGCAACATGGGGACAACATGGGGACAACATGGGGACAACATGAAGGCAACATGGGGACAACATGGGGACAACATGAGGGCAACATGAGGACAACATGGGGGCAACATGAGGGCAACATGAGGGCAACATGAGGGCAACATGGGGACAACATGGGGACAACATGAGGGCAACATGAGGGCAACATGGGGACAACATGAGGGCAACATGAGGGCAACATGGGGACAACATGGGGACAACATGAGGGCAACATGAAGGCAACATGAGGACAACATGAGGACAACACGAGGGATAATACATAACATACTCGTTTGTAAAGGTCTTTCATTTGTCTCGATTAATCCTGCTGTTTGTGCAAGATGTTAATGTTTGTATGACATTATTTCGCTATACTCAGTGCATCTCTAACTACTCTCACTTTCGTCCAGTTGGCATGGTGACCAAGCCGTCCAGTGAGCAGTCGCAGGACTTCTCCATCCACAACGAAGATTTCCCAGCTCTCCCTGGGCCAAACTACCAAACAAAAGACCCCACCAGCACCAACGAAGACAGCAAAACGGTTAGATCCCTCTTTGTTTTGTTTTTTCCTCCCCTTTTCTTCTTGTTTCCTTATTATATGTTTAAACATTTAATCAAATAATATAATCATGAAATCAAGAACAACTGGACTCGGTATAAGGTGCTTCGAAGACATTTCGTCTTTCACCTAAGAGACTTCTTAAAAAACAGGTATTTAACCTCTGTGGGGTCGATGTAACAGGGACGTTGTAGAGCGTCCTCTGGTGGACAGACTATGCAACGCCATCACTAACAGGGACGTTGTAGAGCGTCCTCTGGTGGACAGACTATGCAACGCCATCACTAACAGGGACGTTGTAGAGCGTCCTCTGGTGGACAGACTATGCAACGCCATCACTAACAGGGACGTTGTAGAGCGTCCTCTGGTGGACAGACTATGCAACGCCATCACTAACAGGGACGTTGTAGAGCGTCCTCTGGTGGACAGACTATGCAACGCCATCACTAACAGGGACGTTGTAGAGCGTCCTCTGGTGGACAGACTATGCAACGCCATCACAAACAGGGACGTTGTAGAGCGTCCTCTGGTGGACAGACTATGCAACGCCATCACTAACAGGGACGTTGTAGAGCGTCCTCTGGTGGACAGACTATGCAACGCCATCACTAACAGGGACGTTGTAGAGCGTCCTCTGGTGGACAGACTATGCAACGCCATCACTAACAGGGACATTGTCAAACAAGACAAAAACCATCTCCGTCCACATTAAAACGGCTGACTACACAGATCACATGACCATAACACACACTGGGCATGTGCGTGCCGGTGTAAACAGGAAGCAGATTGTCTGACGTTACTTTGCGGTTGAAACTCATGGAATTAGAGAAAGAATAACAAAGCCTCCAACGTGCGTCTCTTTAGTCAGGGACACTGCGTAGCCTCCAACGTGCGTCTCTCAGTAAGGTCCATCAGCTGATAACTATTTCTCCAGCTTTGGTCAGTCCAAGGCAGGATCAGCTGGGAGACTTCTTCTAGACCAGGGACACAACAGGGACAGGAAGTAGAACAGGGACAGGAAGTAGAACCGGGACAGGAAGTAGTTCTTTTGGAGATTCTGGTCCACTAGTGGCTGTTGGAGCAGTGTTTTCCATTGAGAACGAGCTAGCATGCTAGGGTTAGCCACCTCGTCTCTAGTGACGTAGAAAGCCGTGCAGATGTTGGACAGCTCACCCGGAGACTGAAGACAGAGGACACTCAGAAACCGGATCAGAGGACACTCAGAAACCAGATCAGAGGACATTCAGAAACCGGATCAGAGGACATTCAGAAACCGGATCAGAGGACATTCAGAAACCGGATCAGAGGACATTCAGAAACCGGATCAGAGGACATTCAGAAACCGGATCAGAGGACACTCAGAAACCGGATCAGAGGACATTCAGAAACCGGATCAGAGGACATTCAGAAACTGGATCAGAGGCCATTCAGAAACCAGATCAGAGGACATTCAGAAACCATAAACCATATCAGAGGACATTCAGAAACCGGATCAGAGGACAGTCAGAAACCGGATCTCACTCAAAACAGCATGGAGAGTTTTTATGCGTGAGGAAGCACCAGAGACACAAAATAACCCCCCAGATCCCGGATAAAGTGGTTTTTCTTTCATAATGTGGGCCCTTTAACCAAATCCAGTTGCTCTTTATTTCAGCCTTTCTCTTGATAACTGTGACCTGGATAACTGAGACCCTTCAGACACCTTTATTGTCTTTCTCTGAGCTGTTTTCTTGTCTTTAATTATTTTTTTAATTGTCCCCTGCTGTCCATTTGTCCTGTGAATTTAACTGCCTGCGTGCTGTTTTCATCATGATGTCCTTTTCCTTACTTATGCAGCGCTCTCTCGTCCTGACTCGTCCCATTTTTTCGGACTGTTTTTTCCCTCCGTTTTTGTCCAATCAGAATCTGAACTCATCAGGAAAGCCCGCCTCTAACTCAGATGGTCCAAAGTTCCCTGGAGACAAGAGCTCAGCGCCTAGCAACAACAACCAGCAGAAGAAAGGGATTCAGGTGCTCCCCGACGGTGAGACGCACTCTCATGATACTGTAATTGTGGAATAATCGCACAGATGTACGTCTAAAGCTGCCTCGTGTGTTGTGTTTGTGTCCCAGGGCGTGTGACCAACATCCCAATCGGCATGGTAACGGACCAGTTTGGGATGATCGGCTTGCTGACGTTCATCCGGGCGGCGGAGACGGACCCCGGCATGGTCCACTTAGCGCTGGGCTCCGACCTCACCACGCTCGGGCTTAACCTCAACTCACCGGAGTATGACTCACACACACGAGCACACACACACACACACTCACACGCACTCACACACACACACACACACACACATAGATACCCACATACACTCACACTCACAAACAAGCACACACATATACACACACACTCACACACACACACACACACACACACACATAGATACCCACATACACTCACACTCACAAACAAGCACACACATATACACACACACTCACACACACACACACACACACACACATAGATACCCACATACACTCACACTCACAAACAAGCACACACATATACACACACACTACACACACACACACACACACACACACACATAGATACCCACATACACTCACACTCACAAACAAGCACACACATATACACACACACTCACACACACACACACACACACACACACACACACACATAGATACCCACATACACTCACACACACAAACAAACAAACCCATGCACTCACACACAAACCAGCGCACACACATACACTCACACTCACAAACAAGCACACACATATACACATACACTCACACACAAACAAACGCACGCACACACACACACACACACACATATACACATGCACACACACACACACACACACACACACTCGGTCTGCATGAGGAAACTGCGATAACGCTGGATATTGCGATACTCAAACAACTTTCTACAAACAACATAATACAACAAATTGTTCAAGGAATTAAAAAAGCTCAAAGGGAATTATTTCCAACATATTTTATTGAACAAATTCAACATTTGAATTGAACACAAGAGGCAACCTTTAATAAAAGAAAAGAATGACATTTACATTTTAACGTGCAGTTTTCTGCAGATACTCTTCCATCTTTCTGAAGAAATCGCTTAGTGACATACGCACACACATTCCTAGGATCAGCTGTTCTGTAAACCTGCCCTTACGTTACCTGCAATTATTAACTCAAGCTTTATTTATATATTAGACATATCATTGATGGTGTAAGAGTGTGTGGATCTCGGGGCGTGTGGACCTGCAGCGCCCCGGGTTCGAGTCCGACCTGTCCCCCATCTCTCTCCCCCTGTCCTGTCTATCCACTGTCACTACAATAAAGGGAAAACCCCCAAAAATAATCTTTAAAAAAAATAAATAAGAGTGTGTGGTTCTAATTGCCTCGCTCTTGTTTTGTCTCTCAGGAACCTCTATCCTAAGTTTGCGTCTCCGTGGGCGTCGGCTCCGTGTCGACCGCAGGACATAGGTGAGACTCTGGACTGTCTGATTCCTTTTAAGTTGATTTACTGGATATTTTTGGGAATATTGGATTTACATTCATCTGATGGACACAAACACAACTCCAACTGGATTACCATGTTTCTGCTGGATGAATTCAATAAAACGGCTCTAACCCTCGTGTCGTCCTCGGGTCAAATGGACCCGTTGTCCTATATCAATGTTCTTTTTAATTCCCCAAAATAACATGATTGATTCCACCCAACGCTCTTTGCCAAGTACAAATCTCTACTTTCATTAATTTTGGGGCGTCTTATTCAATTTTATAGCATTGTAAAACAAATGGAAGTGTTTTTGAAATAGTATTGAGTAAAAGTTGACATATTCCAGTCTGTGATTATCATCAACATCCATTCCTTTAATTTTAGTCTCAATAATTCCTAATTTCTGCTTTTCTAACTCCAACATTAGGTATAATTTCCTATAAATGAGCTTTATTTAAGTTAGTGTTACGTAGTTTTGAAAACATAAAAAAAAAAGTAACAAACATTGGGAAAAAGCGTTGAAAAATGGGACAAAAACGTAAGAAAAAGTTAAAAACATTGATAAAAAAGCCTCAACAAAAGTGTTGATTTTCATTTTGACGAGAAGACGACACGAGGGTTAAACCTTCAGAGGATCAGATTTCTCGTTTCTGTGATGAATTGTGGTGTGGAGGACGGGAGCGTGCATGTTTTCGGTGTTTTCAGCTGTCTCTGCCTCCTCTTCCTGCAGACTTCCACGTCCCCTCAGAGTATTTAACCAACATCCACATAAGGGACAAGGTATGCACTTCAAAGGAAGGATCCTTTGTTCTTTTTTTGGGGGTCTTGGTAGTGGTAAAGCAAACACACGTTTTTTTTATTTTTTATTTCTTACATCAATGATTTGGCTTGAAAATAACTGATTTAATCCGTGTCTGTTTCCTGTCTCCAGTTAGCAGCTATCAAGTTGTCTCGGTATGGAGAAGATCTGCTGTTCTATCTCTACTACATGAACGGAGGAGACCTACTACAACTCCTGGCTGCAGTAGAACTGTAAGGACAACACACACAACTCGGACAGACGGACAAGACAGACGGACAAGACGGACGGACGGGACAGACAGACAGATAAGACAGACAAGACGGATGGACGGACGGGACAGACAGACAGGACGGGACAGACAGACAAACAGATAAGACAGACAAGACGGACGGACGGGACAGACAGACGGACAGATAAGACAGACAAGACGGACGGACGGGACAGACAGACAGACAGATAAGACAGACAAGACGGACGGACGGACGGGACAGACAGACAGGACGGGACAGACAGATAAGACAGACAAGACGGACGGATGGACGGACGGGACAGACAGACGGACGGGACAGACAGACAGACAGATGAGACAGACAATACGGATGGACGGACGGACGGGACAGACAGACAGGACGAGACAGACAGATAAGACAGACAAGACGGACGGACGGGACAGACAGACAAGACGGACGGACGGACGGGACAGACAGACAGACAGATAAGACAGACAAGACGGACGGACGGACGGACGGGACAGACAGACAGACGGGGACGGGACAGACAGATAAGACAGACAAGACGGACGGACGGGACAGACAGACAGGACGGGACAGACAGACAGACAGACAGATAGACAGACAGACGGACGGATGGACGGACGGACGGGACAGACAGACTGACAAGACGGACGGACAGACGGACAAGACGGACGGACGGACTGACAACACGGACGGACCAAAATATCAAGCACACATACATAATATACATGAGATAATAAATTGGATAGAATGTAGAAATGTACAGTATGTACAAGTTGGGAGTACAGTTGTACTACTACTTCTAGTACTACTTCTAGTACTACTTCAGTAGTCCCAGTAGTTGCTCCACTAATTAGATCCCAATGGGGGAAAATTAAAGAAGAATTTCTGTTTCTTACAACTTCACTTTACGTCTTTATTTTTTGGGATATTACTTAAAGAGAGGCATCTAAAGAGTAACTCCACACTAAGTCAGTGTTTGGTGTTTACATAATCACATTCATTCTTGTTTACATGTATTGTATTGTGTGCAAGACTGAAATTGCATCTCATGTTTTTCCATTTGTTCACTAGAGAGTTTATTTTTGGGGTGACGAGATGATATATCGCAGAGTCAGTCTCCAAGAAAACTAAAACTGCAATACACCAGTACATACGCTCATTATGGGCTGTCTCATCAGTCTCACTGGGGGGCGGCTGGGACACCTAGTGGTAGAATGTGGATTAGGGTTACCGGTCCAGTGTCAAACCGCTTACACCGGCCCCAAAACATAGTCACCACCCGCATCACTTAGTCAGGAACTAGACCGTCTACAGGTTGAAGACCGGCTGTTCAGCTTCACCATTTCATCTACAAGTTTTCATTAGTAACAGTATGTGTGTGTGTGTCTCTCTGTCTTTCTGTCTGTCTCTCTCTGTCTGTCTGTCTCTCCCTCTCTCTGTCTGTCTGTCTATCTGTCTCTCCCTCGGTTTGTCTGTCTGTCTGTCTGCCTGTCTGCCTGTCTGTCTGTCTGCCTGTCTCTCTCTCTGTCTCTCTGTGTCTCTCTCTCTGTCTCTGCCTGTCTGTCTGCCTGCCTGTGTCTCTCTCTCTCTCTGTCTGTCTGCCTGTCTCTCTCTCTGTCTCTCTGTGTCTCTCTCTCTCTCTCTGTCTGTCTGTCTGTCTGCCTGTTTCTCTCTCTGTCTCTCTGTGTCTCTCTCTCTCTCTGTCTGTCTGTCTGTCTGCCTGTCTGCCTGTCTCTCTCTCTGTCTCTCGTGTCTCTCTCTCTCTGTCTGTCTGTCTGTCTGCCTGTCTCTCTGTCTCTCTCTTTCTGTCTCTGCCTGTCTGTCTGCCTGCCTGTAGCTTTAACAGGGACTGGAGGTACCATAAAGAGGAGCGGGTTTGGATCACCCGGGCTCCGGGGATGGAGCCCACGCTGAAGACCAACGCCTACGAGAGAGGGACCTACTACTTCTTCGACTGCCTCAACTGGAGGAAAGTGGCCAAGGTAAACACCGGCTCCTGGTTCACCGCTTTCTTAACGACTCAGATTATGTCAAAACTAACAATTATTAGGTTTGGGGTTAAGTGCCTTGCTCAAGGGCTCGTTGAGGTGCCGCTTGAAAATCCACCGGATGTCCCTCTTACTCAAGTGCGACTCGAGTCCGAGTCTCAAACTCGAGTCTCCATCTCTGGGTGGATTTGACTAGGAGGACCCTTCAGTACCCTTCAGTACCCTTCACCCAATGCAAGTCAATGGAGAGTTTCTTCCCCCCCCCCGGTGGAGGCGGGACTTAAACACGCTCTGTCGCTTTCAGGGAAACTCTGAAATATGACGAGCACAATGTAAAAAAGGTACAAGCGGCTGAAATGGGTTTCCTCAGAAGGGGGGCTGGCGTCTCCCTTAAAGATCGGGTGAGAAGCTCAGTCCTCCGAGAGGAGCTCGGAGTAGAGCCGCTGCTCCTTCACATCGAAAGGAGCCAATTGAGGTGGTTCGGGCATCTGGTAAGGATGCCTCCTGGGGGGGTCCCTAGGGAGGTGGTCCAGGCACGTCCAGCTGGGAGGAGGCCTCAGGGAAGACCCAGGACTAGGTGGAGTGTCCAGCTGGGAGGAGGCCTCGGGGAAGACCCAGGACTAGGTGGAGTGTCCAGCTGGGAGGAGGCCTCGGGGAAGACCCAAGACTAGGTGGAGTGTCCAGCTGGGAGGAGGCCTCGGGGAAGACCCAGGACTAGGTGGAGGGACGTCCAGCTGGGAGGAGGCCTCGGGGAAGACCCAGGACTAGGTGGAGAGATTATATCTCCAACCTGGCCTGGGAACGCCTCGGGACCCCCCAGTCGGAGCTGGTTGATGTAGCTCGGGAAAGGGAGGTTTGGGGTCCCCTACTGGAGCTGCTGATACCGGATAAGCGGATGAAGATGGATGGATGGACAATGTAAAAAAAAATGACAACATAGAAGTAAATCTGACTTCCCTTCTTTTTCTTTTCAGGAGTTTCATCTGGAGTACGACAAACTAGAAGAGCGACCTCACGTTCCCTCCACATTCAACTACAATCCTGCCCAGCAGGCCTTCTGATTGGCTCTACCTCCTCCTCCTGCCTGCCTGCCATTGGCCGTCCTGGCTCATCAGTCATCGCCCCTCTAGGTTTTACCGCCTCCACACACTCAATCTGGCCAATAAGGACTCGGGACGGGAGAGGACGTCCTGGCTCCTGCTCTCTCCCAAAACACATTTCTGAATAGACTCTATGATTTTAACTTTTTTTTTTGGGATTATTTGTTGGTTCTTTACCTCATTTTCTGTTCTGTTTTTTATTACCCCACCCCTCCCTCCTTCCCTCCCTCCCTCCCTCCCTCCCTCCATGAGTTTGGTTCGGTTGGTCTGTTACGTTGAGCACAGACTTAATGTCGACAGACAGCACAACAAACACAGACACGAGCACTGTAAATAACTGTCCATCTGATCGAGTGATTCATGTTTCTATCGAGTCTTAAGAATTTGAGTATTTTTGTCTAAAGAGAAGCTTTTAAAAGAAGAACCAGATTTTAAACACAGAACACAGAAATCAATCACCCCCTCGGGCGGATAATTATTTCACACCCCTCTGGTCTTTGGCAGAAAAATATTTATAATTTTTCTTCATTTTTACCAGGTTTTTCCAGCAGCATTACAAACAACACACACACACACACACGTACGTCAGCAGACAGCGGACAGTCAGGAGAGGAAATGCAATGTACATTGTAGCACTATTTCATAATAAAAGAAGAAAAAATATCTTTTGGTTTGTTTTTATGTGGCGAAACATGAACCAGCATAAGCTCTTATTTTTATTTTTTTATTTAACTAAATAACTTAGAAGCAGATAGAAAAGTCACTCTGAGTGGGATGTGTTTAATTTTTTTTTTATTTACTGTTTTCCACCAGGTAGTTTTTTTTTTTAATTATTTAATTATTCACCTCCTAAAAGAAATATTCTGGCATTATTCTACATTTTTCTTGTAGGCAACAAATCCCACGTGCAGATCTCTTAATACCGAAACAGCTGACTGTAGTTTTTAGCAAACTTATGTAACGTACGTACGTAAATTACAAAATAATTGTCGACTTTTGGTTTCACACAGGAGCCAAACCCCCGGTCTCCGGGTGAAAAACTGTGTTTTTTCGATACACGGACTTCTGCAAATTTTGACTAGAATGAGAATAAAAAAACAACCGCGTTTTAGTCGTGTGGGAACATTTTTAGGAGACACGGCCGGCTCTAAAATAAATTTAAAAAATGAAAGTAATACTTCAAACTAATTAGAAATTGCGTATACTGTAAATTAAGTTACGCACATTGCGTAGCAAACCCTGACCCCCGTGTGAAAGTCCTGTTGGTTTGACCCATCCATCGCTACACGGACAGTATTGCAGTCTTAGATTAGGAACGTGATAAAGAAAGTAAGTTCCCCAAATCCCGAACAAAGTATGTTCCCCAAATCCCGAACAAAGTATGTTCCCCAAATCCCGAACAAAGTATGTTCCCCAAATCCCGAACAAAGTAAGTTGCCCAAATCCAGAACGAAGTAAGTTCCCAAAATCCAGAACGAAGTAAGTTCCCCAAATCCCAAATGGAAGTAAGTTCCCCAAATCCAGAACGAAGTAAGTTCCCCAAATCCCAAATTTAGTAAGTTCCCCAAATCCAGAATTTAGTAAATTGCCCAAATCCCGAACTTAGTAAGTTTCCCAAATCCCGAACTTAGTAAATTCCCCAAATCCCGAACTTAGTAAGTTGCCCAAATCCAGAACGAAGTAAGTTCCCCAAATCCCGAACTTAGTAAATTCCCCAAATCCCGAACTTAGTAAGTTGCCCAAATCCAGAACGAAGTAAGTTCCCCAAATCCAGAACGAAGTAAATTCCCCAAATCCAGAACGAAGTAAGTTCCCCAAATCCCAAATGGAAGTAAGTTCCCCAAATCCCGAACAAAGTAAGTTCCCCAAATCCCAAATTTAGTAAGTTCCCCAAATCCAGAATTTAGTAAATTGCCCAAATCCCGAACTTAGTAAGTTCCCCAAATCCAGAATTTAGTAAATTCCCCAAATCCAGAACAAAGTAAGTTCCCCTCGAAACGTAACTGAGAATGCAGTTTAGTTGTCTGGGAACTTCATTTTTTGGAGAAACACCTAAAATCTAAAATACAGAATGAAACCAGATTTTAGAAAATCCGATGAACTGATTATTGTACGTTGAGACAAAATTTCTCTTCTCATTGGTTAAAATTTCACTTCTAACCCAAGAAGATTATTGGCCGTCGCTTCCCTATCGTCGTCGTGTTAAACCCGCCAATAGCGCGCCAGGTGGATACGCCGGTCTGTGATTGGCTTCCGCAGTTTCAGGTTAAATGACCAGAAACCAGACTCAGTCTTCAAAATCAAACGGCACAACAGAAAGACATAATTATGAGGGTGTTAGAAATAAAAATATGGATAATTATTATAATTTCCCCACCATTATTCCACAGTTTGGTGGATTAAAGTTAGACATGTTAGCACCTCCCCTTCAAATCCTTCTTCATCGTTCTGTTTTTCAACATTACAGCTCCCTCCCTCCCTCCCTCTGCCAGTGGAGCTTCATGTTTCTTCACCTTTTTAATATTTAAGTTCTTCCAATTTTCTTTCACCTCCCACATTTATTGTCTTATTTTCCGCCCGGCAACAGTGGAACCAATCGGATTGCTGGAGTGACCTCTCGCTAAGGATCGTGAAGGAAAAAGTTCCACATTTTGGGAAATTTGCGTATTATTGTATTTGTCTTGAGTCAGATGTTCAGATTGATACCTCTCTCATGTCTACGCTAAATATGAAGCGCCCGCCAAGAGGCGTTAACTTAGCTTAGCATAAAGACGTTGTTTTTATATACAGATTAAATCTGATATACAGTCACGTGTTAATCCGCTTTTGGGACGCCGGTTGGAGGATTTTGTTATTTTTGGGCGGAGCTAAGCTAATTGTCAGATTACATGTCAGCAAATAACGATTAATTATACAAAATCAAGATGTTTACCATCAACCCAACATGTACTTTACCATGCTTCTGCGTAATATGACGTCAACTCGGCAAGTCGTGTCGCAAAATGTTCGCCAACTCCCCAACTTGAGGGCGGCGTTGACGTGAATTTTCGAGTAGATTAGATTAGATTAGACTTTATTCATCCCACAACGGGGACATTTTGTTGTTACAGCAGCAGCATTTTTTCCAATAACAGCAAAAAACAAAAACACACAAACAAGTAAACACACAAGAAATACAGGTAAACAATAGACAATGATTATATGGTAGACTGAGTAAGCAAAATGGCGTCAAATAAAGGTATTTTAAAGGTATTTTAAAGTGCGGTTGCCATGATACAAGAAACAATATTGCAGTGTAAGTGACGTTAAAATTAAATTGAATGTGTAATTAGAGTAATGAAGCCAGAGTCGGTAGCATAATTTAAATTATATTAACCTGTGACCATAAATATTGAAAAGTAAGTACTTGTAATAAACTAATATAAATACCGATATTAAAGATAAACAGAGAGTGTGTGGTGTAGATGGGAGAAAAACAGGAAGAGAAACTACAACATGATCAGGTCTGCAGTCCCGATTAATTCATCAGATAACATTTACAGCCTGATGCCGTGTCGCAGATCACGTGTCAGCAAAAGATCGACGTGCAATACGTGAATTAATAAGACGTTTCTCAACATGAAGCCAACATTTACTTCGGTCCGCCGTGTTTCTGCGTAAATGTGACGCCAACTCGGCAAGTCGTGTAGCAAAATGTTCGCAGAGTTAGCGCTCCGACGTTAGGTGACGTTCACGTGAATTAATCAGATTATTCCACATGAATGCAGCGTTAGCTTCACATTCAGAGAGTTATCAATCACAACATCTATCTGCTAGCAAGACAGCGTATTTCCCAAAATGTCGAAAGCCGTTCCCGATCATTGCCAACAAGAAGTCCCCCGTATTTTTTTTAAAGCTAAATATAAAATAATTTCCTTTTTCTTACGTTGTTTTTAAACTTTGTCCAGGAGGAGCCAATGTACACACACACACACACAGACACACACACACACAAATATACACACATATACATATACATACACACATACATACAGACATACAGACAAGGCAGTATTTTTAAGAAAAAGGGGAAAAACATGAACAAAATGTGTCTGAAGCGCGGAGACCCTTCCTCCGCCGGCCGCCGGTAAACGATGCAATACAAGACTTCCCGTTAGACAACGGGGAACCCAACATGGAGACAGTTTTCACAGGGGACCACGCTCGACTCCGCCAACAACCCTCCAACCGCCAACCTTTCCTTGGGAGACGACGACAAGCCGACGCGCGTTCACGCCGCAGCAGCAAAAGCCAAGGACACGCCCACATGTTGTCTCGGAGGACGAGGACTGAGGCACTTGGCCGTTTGGCTGTTTTATTAAATATGGCAGCTAGTGTTTTAATAGAAAAAAAAAGAATAAAATAAATATTCTGGTAATGAAACTGAAGGAGGACTCGTGTGTGTTTTGTTGTGTTTTTGTGCGACATGTTGTTGTTGTTGTTGTTGTTGTTGTTGTTGTTGTTTCAGGGTTAAAGATGCTCGTGTTTCTTATCGTCTTCATCGCTTCTGAAGAAGACGATTGCCCCGAAAACTGCCCGGCGACACGGGTACAACGCACATTTAACTGGTCATTGGTTGGATGACGAGGGTTACGGAAGTCAACGTCTTCAGGGTAGTTTGGAGATCGCTTCCTTACACAATGTTGACAATTATCTTCGTGGAAATGAATGAATTTATGACTATGGCTGGGTTAAAATGATCAATTCTCCAATTAAAATCCATCTTTGTGTGATCGGATATCGATTCAGTAACCCTCATGTTGTCCTCATGTTGTCCTCATGTTGTCCTCATGTTGCCCTCATGTTGTCCTCATGTTGTCCTCATGTTGTCCTCGGGTCAAATTGACCTGTTTTCCTATATCAATGTTCTTTTTAATTCCCCAAAATAACATGATTTTATAGAGTGGTCTAGACCTGCTCTATCTGTAAATTATAGAGCGGTCTAGACCTGCTCTATCTGTAAATTATAGAGCGGTCTAGACCTGCTCTATCTGTGAATTATAGAGCGGTCTAGACCTGCTCTATCTGTAAATTATAGAGAGGTCTAGACCTGCTCTACCTGTAAATTATAGAGCGGTCTAGACCTGCTCTACCTGTAAATTATAGAGAGGTCTAGACCTGCTCTACCTGTAAATTATAGAGAGGTCTAGACCTGCTCTATCTGTAAATTATAGAGCGGTCTAGACCTGCTCTATCTGTAAATTATAGAGTGGTGTAGACCTGCTCTATCTGTAAATTATAGAGTGGTGTAGACCTGCTCTATCTGTGAATTATAGAGCGGTCTAGACCTGCTCTATCTGTAAATTATAGAGAGGTCTAGACCTGCTCTATCTGTAAATTATAGAGTGGTCTAGACCTGCTCTATCTGTAAATTATAGAGAGGTCTAGACCTGCTCTACCTGTAAATTATAGAGCGGTCTAGACCTGCTCTATCTGTAAATAATAGAGCGGTCTAGACCTGCTCTATCTGTAAATTATAGAGTGGTGTAGACCTGCTCTATCTGTAAATTATAGAGCGGTCTAGACCTGCTCTATCTGTAAATTATAGAGTGGTGTAGACCTGCTCTATCTGTAAATTATAGAGTGGTGTAGACCTGCTCTATCTGTAAATTATAGAGTGGTGTAGACCTGCTCTATCTGTAAATTATAGAGTGGTCTAGACCTGCTCTATCTGTAAATCATAGAGAGGTCTAGACCTGCTCTATCTGTAAATAATAGAGCGGTCTAGACCTGCTCTATCTGTAAATTATAGAGCGGTCTAGACCTGCTCTATCTGTAAATTATAGAGCGGTCTAGACCTGCTCTATCTGTAAATTATAGAGTGGTGTAGACCTGCTCTATCTGTAAATTATAGAGAGGTCTAGACCTGCTCTACCTGTAAATTATAGAGTGGTCTAGACCTGCTCTATCTGTAAATCATAGAGAGGTCTAGACCTGCTCTATCTGTAAATTATAGAGCGGTCTAGACCTGCTCTATCTGTAAATTATAGAGCGGTCTAGACCTGCTCTATCTGTAAATTATAGAGTGGTGTAGACCTGCTCTATCTGTAAATTATAGAGTGGTGTAGACCTGCTCTATCTGTAAATTATAGAGAGGTCTAGACCTGCTCTACCTGTAAATTATAGAGTGGTCTAGACCTGCTCTATCTGTAAATCATAGAGAGGTCTAGACCTGCTCTATCTGTAAATTATAGAGTGGTCTAGACCTGCTCTATCTGTAAATTATAGAGCGGTCTAGACCTGCTCTATCTGTAAATTATAGAGTGGTGTAGACCTGCTCTATCTGTAAATTATAGAGAGGTCTAGACCTGCTCTACCTGTAAATTATAGAGTGGTCTAGACCTGCTCTATCTGTAAATCATAGAGAGGTCTAGACCTGCTCTATCTGTAAATTATAGAGCGGTCTAGACCTGCTCTATCTGTAAATTATAGAGCGGTCTAGACCTGCTCTATCTGTAAATTATAGAGTGGTGTAGACCTGCTCTATCTGTAAATTATAGAGAGGTCTAGACCTGCTCTACCTGTAAATTATAGAGTGGTCTAGACCTGCTCTATCTGTAAATCATAGAGAGGTCTAGACCTGCTCTATCTGTAAATAATAGAGCGGTCTAGACCTGCTCTATCTGTAAATTATAGAGTGGTGTAGACCTGCTCTATCTGTAAATTATAGAGCGGTCTAGACCTGCTCTATCTGTAAATTATAGAGTGGTGTAGACCTGCTCTATCTGTAAATTATAGAGAGGTCTAGACCTGCTCTACCTGTAAATTATAGAGTGGTCTAGACCTGCTCTATCTGTAAATCATAGAGAGGTCTAGACCTGCTCTATCTGTAAATTATAGAGCGGTCTAGACCTGCTCTATCTGTAAATTATAGAGCGGTGTAGACCTGCTCTATCTGTAAATTATAGAGTGGTGTAGACCTGCTCTATCTGTAAATTATAGAGAGGTCTAGACCTGCTCTACCTGTAAATTATAGAGTGGTCTAGACCTGCTCTATCTGTAAATCATAGAGAGGTCTAGACCTGCTCTATCTGTAAATTATAGAGCGGTCTAGACCTGCTCTATCTGTAAATCATAGAGAGGTCTAGACCTGCTCTATCTGTAAATTATAGAGTGGTCTAGACCTGCTCTATCTGTAAATTATAGAGCGGTCTAGACCTGCTCTACCTGTAAATTATAGAGTGGTCTAGACCTGCTCTATCTGTAAATTATAGAGCGGTCTAGACCTGCTTTATCTGTAAATTATAGAGTAGGTCTAGACCTGCTCTATCTGTAAATTATAGAGTGGTCTAGACCTGCTCTATCTGTAAATTATAGAGTAGGTCTAGACCTGCTCTATCTGTAAATTATAGAGCAGTCTAGACCCTCTCTACCTGTAAATTATAGAGAGGTCTAGACCTGCTCTATCTGTAAATTATAGAGTGGTCTAGACCTGCTCTATCTGTAAATTATAGAGCGGTCTAGACCTGCTCTATCTGTAAATTATAGAGCGGTCTAGACCTGCTCTATCTGTAAATTATAGAGCGGCCTAGACCTGCTCTATCTGTAAATTATAGAGCGGTCTAGACCTGCTCTATCTGTAAATTATAGAGAGGTCTAGACCTGCTCTACCTGTAAATTATAGAGCGGTCTAGACCTGCTCTATCTGTAAATTATAGAGTGGTCTAGACCTGCTCTACCTGTAAATTATAGAGCGGTCTAGACCTGCTCTACCTGTAAATTATA
>CM057259.1:23146467-23223467 GCA_029931835.1 Etheostoma nigrum
CAGCAGCCAGATGATGCGGAACAATGCTACTTGTTCAGGGTTTTCATGTGTACTGCCATAGGCTTACACTTTGCATCAGGTGTTAAAACAACTGTAACAAAAAAAAAGAATCTGACTACTTTTTAACGTGATTACAAAACGTTTTTAACCGGTCATGAAACTGTCTCAATGTAATACTGATGCCGTCAGACGGCTGCACAGATAGAACTAGCTAGACAGCAGTCAGAGCTCCGGCGGAGTTCTATGCCCGTGAGCAGCGGCTTTTCGCTGCACAGCCGGTGTTCCGGATTAACTGGTGTTTGAGTCATCTGGTGATAGAGGTAGATGTGGTTTAGGCGTGTAGGCAGGACCCATTCCCAGCTAACTAGGGAATAAACATGCTGATTGCTTTGGCTCAATTTCACATTCATTTGTCTGTGTCTTGTGAGACTTTACGATAGAAACGAGTTGCTGAGCATCTGGTCCCGACAGACATGCATGCAAACATTAGCCGTTGTCATTACAAAATATCATCCGTTGTCTGGTGACTGCTCCATTTACATTAGTAAACACTTCACCGTTAAAACAACACTGTATGTATCTGAAATTTAAACAAACTGTGGTATTATATATTGTTGCCGTACAATATAATGCTATACAAGATCAATCTACAGTACATTTGAACAATATGTTTCTAGCTTGCGACACTAAAACCCACTGAAATCAACTAAATGTACACCACGTGTAAACGTGTCCAAATTTAAGATCAATATGCAATGCAAGCTCTGATTTGATACATGGTAGATTAGACCTCATTACTGTGACAGAATTAAATAAAATAAGCAGTATGGATTCAGAATCAGCTTTATGGGCCAAGTATACGTGCAAACACATAAACACAAACTGAAAAACATATCCACAGATGATTCAAACACCAGTTAATCCGGAACACCGGCTGCGCAATGAAAAGCCACTGCTCACGGGCACAGAACTCCGCCGGAGCTCCGACTGCTGTCTGTCTCTGCAGCCGTCTGACGGCATCTGTATTACATGATTTTATTGGCCAGTCAATATTTTAGTTTTTACGTGTATCGCATCGGGCCGATACGCGGCTGCTTCGTTTGCTGATAGTTTTTTCCCGGCATTATTTACAGACATGCAGCTTTGTGTTGCTGGAGACGCTGCAGTTCATGTGCAGACACTGCCCTTTTACCACTAACACCATGGCAGTCTTAAATTGCTAATCTAATTTGGATGATATGAATGTAAGATGATTGCAGAAGTGATCACGTACTGACTTCTACCATTCGGGGGCGCTGTAATCACCTTAGACCATTTTGGCCCATTTTATCACTTCTGAGGTCGAGTGCGTCATATATGACACCAAACGGCACTTCTGATTCATAACTTTGTAACTTAATAATATAACTAGTAGAAACATACTGTCTTTTGGAGCTAAAAACTAACTGTTGCCCCGTTCTGCTGTCTTTATCTTCCTATCCCTTACAGAAGGTTTTGTATCCAGCCTAGAAGCCCAGAGTTTTTTGGTGTCATTGTACATCTAATCCGTACTGTTACATGCAAGATTGATACACTGTATGTAAGAAATGTATGTTTGTTTTGCACTGGATGACTCCAAATACATAGAACTGTTTTAGACAACACAAATGCTTATGTGGCATAGCTGTGTGTGTGATATCAATATTGTGAGAGATTCATGTTCCGTTTTATTTATTTAATTGTCTTTATGGTCCTACCACCTTTTTAACATTCAAATGACCTCAGTGCAACAAAAATATTCTAATAGCCTAGTTTTTCTTGAAAAAAATGATGTTCATAGATTTACTATGGACAACAGGGTTGATGTTTTACAAGCTTTTATAGAAAATAAAATCAGACTGACCAGAGGTTGTTGAAAATCCTTTAGGGCTCTGTTTTATTTGCAACAGCATTGTACGGCCGAACTTGCGGCTCACACCTCTTGATATTTCCTCACGTTTGCCTCCCCACGTTACGCTTTGGGTTCAGCTCTTGCACGCTCCACCGGTTCGCCGATGTTGACTCACGTCGGGGCAACTGCCGTGATGAGGCTTGGACCCAGGTCATAACTGCTTGCAGTTCTAGTCATTTTTGTAGTTATCACTCCCACTTATTTTTTTGGATTCTTAAGTTTCCTACCAGTCCAGAAACGGTATAGAAGTACTGTGATGGGAGAGAGTGTAGGTGCTTTTGCAATCAAGTGAATTTTTCTTTCTTGATCACTGGCATGTAAACTTAAGACCAACATGTATAACTTATTTTTCTTTAAATAAAAAAAGTTTAATAACAAGAAACAAGAACATCAACGTCAGAAATTTAAATAATGGATTCAGTCGTGAACAATCAACAAAAAATGGTCTCTCTCACATTACAAAAAGGAGACTTGTTTGAGACTGCAGGGTTTAAAATAGACACAAAACCAGTCACTGCTACTGTTCCATGCAACACACGCCATTGTAAGTCCCCAATGTTTTTAGTGACTGGCAACTTATAAAGACTGCTCCAAGCTGGTTTCACCTCAGTCTTCACTCTGAAGTGTTCCCTCAGTCTTGCATTTTAGCTTCTCCTTATTCAATGCTTTGACACATCCTTTGAACAGGAACCTTCCACTTACAGAATGTCTCAAAGTCCTTTACAATTGGGCTAATCTACATCTTGGGAAAAGGGTCAATGTGTTCAGGTGTTAAATGTCCATTAAACCATCTACTTACAAGAGCTCTGTCCTTTAATGACAAAGCCTTGTTAAACCAGTCCAGTTTTAGTCCAACCACTTGTGAGGATCTGACTCACAACTTGTCTGCCACTTTTACCACATTGTTCACCTGAGCACCAGCCAGCTCTAACAAGTCCTGGACAGTTGTTATAGCCTTCTCCTTTAATAATACAGTAATGGTTGGCAATTCCTCCCACGCAGCAGCAAGACAAACCTTCTTCAGAATTTGCTCCTTCAACAGCCAGTCCAAGGAGGAAGTAGGCCCCGAAACACCAGCCTCCATCATTCTCCATGTTTTCAAGACACTCAAATAATATATTGACAATACATTTAAATTAAAACACAAACAGTCCAGTGAAAACAGTTTTACCAAAACCCCAATACACCATCCCGACCAAAAATAAACTCAGCTACTTGCCTCCACAGGAGATTTTGTGGACATTTTGTAGAAACTGTACCCTGATAGCTGATTTTCTACTTGCTAAATGTACCAAGCCCTTTCCTCCATCTTCTTTTAATAAGAACAAAAAATCAGGTACTAGAAGAAGTTCACAATAAAGCTTTGCAATTTCCCCAGTTGAATAGCAGGAGGCTCCAGCACTGCAAAGCGGTGCCACAAAGTGGAGGCCTCCAGATTATTAATAATAATGGATCTGCCTCTGTAAGACATTTGGGGCAAGAGACTGTGCTACCTTTCCAGGCTACCCTCCATCTCCTCTACCACTCCCTCCCAGTTCTTCATATTTGCAGAGTTATCACCCAAATGTACTCCTAGACACCTGATGCCAACTCTTCCCTAATTGATACAATCAGGTAACTTGGGTTCTATGCCTGGCCAATTTCCAAGAAGCAAAACATTACTTTTAGCCCACTTAGCTTTTCAAAAATATTCTGTAATATTCATCCATTTCTTAACATCCCCTGCATATTTAACAGCTTCTATATCAGCTACATATGTAAACAGATGTAATGGTACAACATTAGTAGACAGTTTTACCCCGCTTTAAGTTGTTCGTATTTTAGACAGCATGGGTTCTATAAGCAGGGAGTACACGTCCGACAGTGCACATCCTTGGCGAATACCCCTCTTGATCATAAAGGGAGCGCTCAAGCCACCATTTTTTTAGGTGTGCTTTTAAATCTGACTATAGAGGACTCCAATCATATAAGTAAACATAGGAGAAAAGCCAAAAGCATCTAGAGTTTTCCAAATGTACTGAAGTTCCACTCAATCAAAAGCTTTCTCTTGATCCAGGGAGATTAGACCAAAGTTCAACCCCAATGTTCTAGAGAGATAAATATAATCTCTAATTATTGCAATATTGTTGTTAAGTGATCCACCAGGTATGCGGTATGATTGGTCAATCTCTATTAGGGCTGTAACAATACACCAAACCCATGGTTTGGTTCGTATCATGATTTTTGACCCACAATTCGATACAAACCTTGAGTCTTTCACTGTTTTTTTCATTGATTAGCTCCCACTTTGCAACATAGTTATACAACAGATAGCTTATTTATTGATATTGATTGATTTCAATATTGATCGATCCAACACCAAAGATTCTTTTGTACCTTAAAATAATGTTTTCAAAATTTTTTCAGTGGTTCATTACCTCATTGGAATGAGACATAAGAATAATGGTAATGGTAACAGTAATGGACAATTTCACTTCTAATCTGTAGGGGGAACAAAGAGGAAAGATGCTTTGGTGCCTACTGTAAAGGTGCTGGTTGACAAGTAGCTAATGCTAATGTAATTCTTGGTGGGTAACATAAGATTACGACACCGTTCAAAACGCTTATTTATTTTTAGTCTGATTGTTTTGACCACAACTCTGGGCTAACCCATGAATTCATCAGTAACATTAACTGTATAGCTAGAAGACTAATCTAATGATAATTTAGCTAACTAGCACACCTGTGTCTTCTGCCTCAGACTACGGTGCTGCGAGGCTTCAGTCGGGAGATGAGCTGACAACAGCCACATCCACAGTCAGCCCCCAGCCAGCTAGCAGCCAGCCCGGTCAACACTTAACTCCAGTGCTAAGAACACTAACGGTGGTTTACTGAACCGTCTGGAAACAGACCCAGCCACTCGAGTCAGAACAGCGGCCAATTGTAACGCTACACCTCCGTTAGTGGTACCGGTGCAACCCCCCCCCCTCCCCCTTCGCTTTTAGCCGTACAATTACACGTTACAGTTAGCTACATTTACCAGACAAAACAGGAATAAGGAACACCAAAAGGACTAATACTAATAATAATTTAAAGATGTGGTAGCATTGGATCTGGACAGGAAGGATAACTGTGGGGAGTTGGAAGGGGTGTGTCGCCATTCTGCCTTCTCACTCCGAGACACAGGTTCGTAGAAATGAGTGTCGCGATTTCGGTTTTATCGTCCATATCCATATCATTGCACCCCTAATCTCTATTACATTTTCAATTGCTCTGTTTCAGTCACTACCACTTTTAATAGGATCTAATAGTCTGCACACAGCAGACTTACTGGCCTCCAGTTTTGATATCTGACAGATCTCCTTTGTTTTTGGTAACAGGGTGAGGATTAGTCTGTGACAGCTGAGAGGAAGCCTCCCTCCAGCCAAGCTGTCATTTATGACTTTTAGCAAGTCCTCCCCTATTGTGGACCAAAAACACAAACACAGCAAGACCATCAATCCCTAGGGCTTTCCCATTATCGGTGCTCAGAAAAGTGTGAGAAAGAAACTGTGAAAAATACCAGTGTCTTGTGATATACTGCGCTGTGATATACTGACTGTGTTACCACGTCAGAGGATATCCCCCTCCAATAACTGTGAGAGGGCTGTGATAGCGACATGAGCAAATAGGCTACAAACCAGTTTTTAGATAACACAGAACCATGGATGTATTGCAGCCTCTCTCTTTCTCTCTCTCTCTCTCTCTCTCTCTCTCTCTCTCTCTCTCTCTCTCTCTCTCTCTTTCATATCCAATTATAATGACCTCATACACATTGTTAAAATCATTTAAATATTGAGCCAAGGCATTGAAAGTCTTTTAAATAACAACACAAACCTATGATTTCTGTAACCTGCCTACTCCAAAAAAAACACCTTTTACCCAACTTGCGTTCCACACTCAATACCGCTGTCTTAGAACAAGTTACTTTGTGAGATCAGTGTTATTGTCAGACACTTTTAATTACAATCTGAGCCTGTCAGTGGCAAAAGAAAATCACTTTTAGTGGAAAAAATCAAAGGTGCACAATCGCCTCAGTAGGCTACATTGCCGCTTGGTTTGTGCCAACCTGCACTGCATTCTTGCTCAATACTGGACCAATTTTAAAGATTTTTTGATCAGTCTGTTAGACACAAATGCATGGGGAAATGGTGTCCAGGTTGAAAAAAACTAAACAAAATTAGCCTTTAAGCAAGATCGCTGGAGTCTGC
This sequence comes from Etheostoma nigrum, assembly GCA_029931835.1. Lineage (NCBI taxonomy): Eukaryota > Metazoa > Chordata > Actinopteri > Perciformes > Percidae > Etheostoma > Etheostoma nigrum. The sequence goes on from CM057259.1 coordinate 23,152,627, forward strand.
AGAAGCGGAACAAGCTAAAATGTACGTTAATTTACGTTCACTAAAAGGGTATATTTTACCACTGACATTAGGCTGCACGATTTAAAGAAAAAGTCATATTGTGATTTAAAATACTGTGATTGCGATATAATGCTATCGTGAGTATTTGCTCGTTTATCAAGGAAAATGCACAAAATACAAACATTTTGAAACATACAAAGTTAATGACCAGAAGAACAAAATGACAGACAATAACATAGACAGACATTTTTCCTTTGCTCATCACAGTACAAATGAAATTAATAGAACAATAAATAAGAAAATATAAGTTCTTATTAAAATAATACCTTTTGAATACCCTTATAAACAATGTCATTTAAGATGGGTGTAATATAATAAATAGTGATTTAAGTTATAAAATATAATTGGTACAACCACCCGAAATGGCTATCGCCAAACCCACCAGACTCCATTTAATAAATAGTAATTTTATCATCGTAAAATATACCTCAGTCAACAGAAACAAACTATCAAAAGGTCTCTTGGTTCATCTTTCCACCTTTCCAAAAATCATCACTCTGGTTTAGTTGAAAAACTCCTTCAGCGGGTATAGATCCAGTATATAACCAATTATATACTGGATCTATACCCGCTGAAGGAGTTTAGTTGATTTGGCGATAGCAATCTCAGAGTTTTTTATGGTTAAACAAAAATAATTTTACTCTTTAACGAAAAGGTCTGTCTCTGTATGGATCCTTTACATAATGTTGTCAGACACTTATAATAGTAATCTGAGCCTCTTAGTTGGAAAAAGGACATTTTGTGGACAAAATGGAAGATGCATATTTTTGGATTGCATTGTAGCCCAGCTTTCCCGCTCAATACTAGACCAATTTCGGAGATGTTTGTTCACATTAGTCACATAGACATCAATACAAGGAAAATAGGGTCCATGTTGAAAAAAACAAAATTACCCTTTAAGCCCACATCTATATTTAAAGTTTTTCACTACCTATTCTACATTTTATCAAAAACAGGCAAGGCAGAACTGGGAGAAATGCTTTCTATGGTAACAACCAGTTTATGGTCATGCCAAATTAAAGATCCCTTTTTGAGTCACACAGACTATTTAACCAGTACATGAAAAGTCTGTGCGTAAAGCCTACGTTCTGCCCCAAAGCCACAAAATGGATCATATGTGTCAGAGTAAACTACTTTTTGTCATTAAAAGTACCAAGAAAAAGAAGAGGTTAGGGCTCCCACTTACACTGATTTAAGGGCTTTCATGCACTTAACAGATTTGTTTTGCATTAGCTGTCTGACCCTGTCATGTTCTTGTTTGTACCTGCAGGTCATTGCCCAGGACCGTGAAGCTTTGCTAAGTCATTCCAACTGGGATAAGATGGTGCAGAAAGTGTCTCAGTTTGGCATCAGAACGGGAACCTTCAACTGCTCTAATGACTACAGGTGGGAAGCAGGACACAGTGACACATGAAAAATAATTATTTGGCAGAAGCATTTGGACCAATTGTCCTAATTTGATTTTTTATTGTTCTGCTCTCTACTTCTGTATGTTTTTTGTCAAAAAGACAAATTCATTGCATGGACAGCCATACTTCTTTTTACAGAGCCTTGCAATCCAGTTGTACTATTACATTTGTATTTTATCATCTGGAATTAAAAACAAACTTAAGCTTTGGATTTGTAATTGTCGTAATGACCTGAATGTAAGACCACCCTAATAATAGGTCATTTTTGGATCACTTTATGAGAAACAAGTCTTGTTTTAATAAAGAAAATATTTTTATATACTGTATAATAAATCATATTGGAAACAACAAGGTTGTGTTTCAACAAATGTTGTTTTACACAGATTATTTTGTTTGTATGCCTGCTGGCATTTCAGAGAATACTACAAATTTAAATAAACAATAAACAGTAGGTTTAGCATAAACGTCTAAGAGCATGCTTGTAGCTCACGCGCCATGTACGGTTGCACGTGTATAAACAAAGCTTAAAGCTCCAGAATAATGTCCGTAATACTGACGTGGGGGTTCTCTGTTCTGTCCACCAGGTCATGTATCAAGCGTGGCTGGCAGCGCTCCACTCTCATCATGTCTGTTCCTCAGACTTCAGCATCCAAGGGCAAAGTCATGCTAAAAGAATACAATGGCCGTCGCATTGAAACTGAACACATCTTCCGCTGGATGACCTCACACGTGGCTCATCGAATCAAAACCTTGCGTAATTCTGAGCAGTTGGTGGAGGAGTGGCGCTCTGACCCAGCCCACCCAGTAAAGATGTTTCTGTTCGCCCGTCTGTCCCAGCCGCCCGCCTTCTTCTCCTCGCTGTCTGTCAAGTTTACCGGCAGGATTGAGTTCATTTTTGTAGATGTACGTCACTGGGACAACTACAGCAGCCTATCAGAGATTGATGTGTCACAGAGCCCTGCCTACATTCTCAAGATGCCTGAGGGCATTTACCGCTATGGCAACAGGTGATGATTGAACAAGGAAATTGTAATTGGTTGTATCGGTTATACAAAATAATTCAAATTTCTTTTAATTGTCTTGTTCCTTCTTATCACTCTTGTCTCCAACTGTCCTGTACTTCTCCTCCCCTTTCACTCTTTCTCTCCTCCTGTCCACTCTTCTTCTCCTCTCCTCTTCTACACCTCCTTTTCCCCTCTTATCCTTGTCATTTTTTCAATCTCTGCTCCACTCCTCTCTCCTCTCTTTTCACTTTAGTACCGGGGAGTTCCTGTCCCTGGCTGCCATGGATACTTTCCTGCGTTCGGTCCAGCCAGAGGTCAATGATATGTTTGTCCTCAGTCTGGTCTTGATTAACTTGCTGGCCTGGATGGACCTCTTCATTACACAGGTCACTTCCTGTTTTTCCATTAACCACATTGGTGAAATTGAACTGTATTTTGTATATTGAAATGTATTTACTTAAGTACTGTTCTCAAGTACAGTTAGTATGTTTACCTGGTTATTTCCATTGAATTCAATTTTATACTTCTACTCCACTTAATTATAAAGGGGAACTTCCAGGTGGACTCTGATTTATAAAGGAAACATTGCCTGAAACATAACTAAGAGCCATCTCATTTGGCCTATTCTGCTTTCTTTTTCTGCAGCAGCATTCTCATGTGCTTGCTGTAAATTAGTCCACAGCAGCCAGTAAGCTATAGTGTCAGAGATCAATGGACACTTATGGAGAGATTTGGCACAGGTGGCCGCAAGGAACACGCTGGAGCCTTTAGTTTACAGATTTACAGATTACAATTTTACATAGACAACATAGATCAGTTTATGAAATATGGGTCATGTATAGCTCCTTCTTGACCAGCTATTAAATATACAGTGAAGAAAATAAGTATTTGAACACCCTGCTATTTTGCAAGTTCTCCCACTTAGAAATCATGGAGGGGTCTGAAATTGTCATCGTAGGTGCATGTCCACTGTGAGAGACATAATCTAAAAAAAAAATCCAGAAATCAAAATGTATGATTTTTTAACTATTTATTTGTATGATACAGCTGCAAATAAGTATTTGAACACCTGAGAAAATCAATGTTAATATTTGGTACCGTAGCCTTTGTTTGCAATTACAGAAGTCAAATGTTTCCTGTAGTTCCTTTAATAGATACCTTATACACAGTACTAGTGAGAGAATATAGAGCAAAACAGTTCTGTATTTATTGTCCAGTTTTTTTTTAACATGTATTCATTTTCATGGACAGGGAGCAACAGTGAAACGATTTGTAGTTCTGATCCGAACACTTGGAACCTACAACTCTATACTGCTGGTGTCCTGGCTTCCTGTTCTGGTATGAAATCTTCTATACCACAGTTTTCACTACTTAGTTCATAGACATTTTCTTTTTTGCGTTTTTTACACTACATCTGCAGTACAATGTAGTGTAATTCAATTGTTGAATTTAACCCATCCAAGCATTTGGAGACATATGGACACATACAGCACCTGTGGCTCTTTCAATTGCATTGTCACATCATGAGCCCAGTTGTTTTCTGTTCAGGGGCCCATTCCAGAAATATGGTTTAAAAAAAAACTGAACCTATACCTAAACTCTGTTAAAGGGATCCAGCGGAGCACCAGCACACAAGTAAATCAAAACGCATTATTGCCAAGGGTTTCACATTATACTGCTGATATACTGCAGGGTGGTAATGACCCACGTATTGCAGCTAGGAGGGATAAACAACTTAGTCAACTTTACTTTTTAAGTGCAAGAGAGTGTTTAAATTATATATATATTCTATCCCTATTGATCACTAATCACTAATTGATTACTTCTTCTAGGCTCTCCTTCAGATGCCTTATCTGGACACTCTGTATAGTTACAGTCTAAAGCTGCTTCGTTATGCTGACACCACCACATTGGCCAGCCTGGTGAGAGCTGACTGGACTTTCTACTCATCCCACCCAGCTCTCTTCCTGTCCACCTACCTGGCCCATGGCCTGCTGGTCGACTACTTTGAGAAGAAACGCCGCTGTGGCATCAGGAACCAAGAGGACAGCACCACCAACCTGGAGTGGCTGGCCAGTCTGTGGGACTGGTACACTTCGTATTTGCTCCACCCAATCGCATCGCTGCAAGACCCATCTGACCACTCAGACTGGGAGGACGACCCCAACTTCTTATTTCAGCGTTTAGCTTTCCCTGATCTCTGGCTTCGCCCATTAGTAAACATGGACTATATTAATGCCCTGCCAACCTGGAGGTTCAGAGCTCTTGGTCAAGACAGGGGGGGGATGGCTGGTAGAAAGCTGGATGAAGAGACAGATAGTTCACATTCAGACACAGAGAGCAAAGAGCAGATGGATTCCCCTCTTACAGATCCCAGCAGTCCTCCACACAGCAGCAAAATACACAAGAGATCAATGTGCATTCAGGACAGCAACTCACAGCTCTCTATGTACAACAACATAGACCCCAGCAGTAGCTGTCAGTGTGTGTGTGCTGTTGCTGCATCGTCCTTTTGCTGTCGTCATGGGAACAGAATCCCACCATCAGCATACAGGGCATTGATGGACATCTGCCTCACACATGAAGGTGTCTCCAACCATCAACAATCTGATTGGTCGGTGTGGCCCTGTGACATGTTACAGTGTTCAGAGTGTGTGGTATGTCTGGAGAACTTTGGAAGGGAGGAGCTGCTGATGGGTCTGCCCTGTGGCCATGCCTTCCACCAACAGTGCATTGTGGTGTGGTTGGCAGCAGGCAGACACTGCTGTCCAGTGTGTCGCTGGCCCAGCTACAAGAAGAAACAGCACAGAGCTGCACAGAGCAGCTCTACTGAAAACACACTGCAGGACTGATGACTACATCTAACTGAGCTCTTCTTCGTGTTTCTTCTCTACTCTAACTGTTCATTGGCACATAACTCACTAGGCATTGAGACTGTGTGATATTATCACAACTTGCTTGGGGTGAAGTTGAGGCTGGGGTGGAATTAAGGAGAAAACATTGTCAGCATAAGTGATCAGGGCTGTTGTTGTCATGACCCATCAATTAGCTTGCTTTAATTACTATTGAAGGGATATGCAGGCCATTGTGGCAGAGATGAAACTATGAAAGACTAGTCACCATGATTTTTGTATAGAGAGAATATTGATTCACACAGTAACAATTGGTGAAGTCACAGCAAACTACGTAGTGCAATAAAAACATATTTCTGGTTTTGCCTTTTTCACTTACAAGAGTCTGTTCACCCCAGAAATCATTTAGAATGAGATTTCTTACACGTAGTGTTGTGATTTTAGGCTGGACAAAAAACTATCAACTATCAAGCAAACTGCATTGAAACAATTATATAATTAAAAAAAAAACATGTACACTGTCTGCCCAACCTGTATGTGTTTATATTGTAGTTATAGTTTTGTTAAGAATTGTGGGGAACTAGATAGGCTTCTCTATTTAATGCTCTCATTGCTCAACACAGGAAAGGTATATTTGTCATAACATTATATTCAATGAATGAATTGGGTGTGAAATATCACACTTCTGTCTTCCTTCTCAGAATCTTAATTTTTACATGACTGAAGTATTTATTTAGATTTTCCAGATATAATGTGCCTAGAAAGATTTCCTGCCCTACTATTATCAATAGTAATAATCCTTAATTCTGCCTCATAGTGTGTCCCTATAGTCTAGGGCAATTAAAGTAATTAAGATGTATTTTATCACTCATAACCGAAACACACACAGTTGTAAACCTTGTTTTTAGATGACCTGATTAAAGCTAGATGGTCATAGTGTAGATCGAGTACCCAATTACTGAGCCATGTGGGGTTCAGCAACATGTCTGAATTACCGACATTGTATTTTGACAACTTGCAGAAGTTTTACACAATAACTTACAATAACTATATTAAAGTTCATCAAGCCCCTGATTTGATGTGCTCTAAACCACACATGGTGACAGACTTCAATTAGGGTACTTGCATTCATGTAATGCAAATGGTACAATGGTGCAGTACTTAAAAACATGCATAACATCCCTTAAGTTAGAGGCTGTTCAGATACACACTAATCTGCTGCCATCAAATTTCTGCTGTGGTTTTATTAAAAAAATATTTAAAGATGGGGCTCCTACATTTCCTAAGAAAATGTACAGTTGCAATATTAGTGACAGTGAACCCTTATTTTAACCCAGTACAGATGCCTCACTGGCATTATTTGCCTTCATTGCAAAGAGAAACTGTAAAGTTTAACATAAACTAAATTATCCTAAAGGTTGTGGAAGCCTGTGTGGTGGAGCATCTGCCAACTCAAGATAAGACAATAGCAAGTCTGATGCACATTTCTGCTTTCTTTGTCATGCTCCAGTCTGCATTGAATTACCAGAATACTAAACCATGTCAACACATCTGTGTGCCGGCTACCCTAACACAAATGTGGAGCCATATGTTTGAGGATTTGAAGACATTTCATTAGAAAGGCTTCAGGCCCACATAAATGTTTTTTTAAAAGTTAAACTATAATATAACACAATGAAATGAAATGAGATAAGATGAGTGATTTCCACTACTAGCTTGACGTCCCTGTATGTATCCCTGTGCTCGTAGCCAGGGCCAGAAGCTACAGTGGGTACGGAAAGTATTCAGACCCCTTTAAATTTTTCACTCTTTGTTTCATTGCAGGCATTTTCCAAAAATCAAAAAAGTTCATTTTATTTCTCAGTAATGTACACTCAGCACCCCATCTTGGACAGAAAAAAACAGAAATGTAGAAATTTTTGCAAATTTATTAAAAAACAAAAACTGAAATATCACATGGTCATAAGTATTCAGACCCTTTGTTCAGTATTTAGTAGAAGCACCCTTTTGATCTAATACAGCCATGAGTCGTTTTGGGAAAGATGCAACAAGTTTTTCACATCTGGATTTGGGTATCCTCTGCCATTCCTCCTTGCAGATCCTCTCCAGTTCTGTCAGGTTGGATGGTAAACGTTGGTGGACAGTCATTTTCAGGTCTCTCCAGAGATGCTCAATTGGGTTTAAGTCAGGGCTCTGGCTGGGCCATTCAAGAACAGCCACGGAGTTGTTGTGAAGCCACTCCTTCGTTATTTTAGCGGTGTGCTTAGGGTCATTGTCTTGTTGGAAGGTAAACCTTCGGCCCAGTCTGAGGTCCAGAGCACTCTGGAAAAGGTTTTCGTCCAGGATATCCCTGTACTTGGCCGCATTCATCTTTCCCTCGATTGCAACCAGTCGTCCTGTCCCTGCAGCTGAAAAACACCCCCACAGCATGATGCTGCCACCACCATGCTTCACTGTTGGGACTGTATTGGACAGGTGATGAGCAGTGCCTGGTTTTCTCCACACATACCGCTTAGAATTAAGGCCAAAAAGTTCTATCTTGGTCTCATCAGACCAGAGGATTTTATTTATCACCATCTTGGAGTCCTTCAGGTGTTTTTTAGCAAACTCCATGCGGGCTTTCATGTGTCTTGCACTGAGGAGAGGCTTCCTTCGGGCCACTCTGCCATAAAGCCCCGACTGGTGGATTGCTGCAGTGATGGTTGACTTACTACAACTTTCTCCCATCTCCCGACTGCATCTCTGGAGCTTAGCCACAGTGACCATTGGGTTCTTCTTTGCCTCTCTCACCAAGGCTCTTCTCCCCCGATAGCTCAGTTTGGCCGGACGGCCAGCTCTAGGAAGGGTTCTGGTCGTCCCAAACGTCTTCCATTTGAGGATTATGGAGGCCACTGTGCTCTTAGGAACCTTAAGTGCAGCAGAAATTTTTTTGTAACCTTGACCAGATCTGTGCCTTGCCACAATTCTGTCTCTGAGCTCCTCAGGCAGTTCCTTTGACCTCATGATTGTCATTTGCTCTGACATGCACTGTGAGCTGTAAGGTCTTATATAGACAGGTGTGTGGCTTTCCTAATCAAGTCCAATCAGTATAATCAAACACAGCTGGACTCCAATGAAGGTGTAGAACCATCTCAAGGATGATCAGAAGAAATAGACAGCACCTGAGTTACATATGAGGGTCACGGCAAAGGGTCTGAATACTTATGACCATGTGATATTTCAGTTTTTGTTTTTTAATAAATTTGCAAAAATTTCTACATTTCTGTTTTTTTCTGTCCAAGATGGGGTGCTGAGTGTACATTACTGAGAAATAAAATGAACTTTTTTGATTTTTGGAAAAAGGCTGCAATGAAACAAAGAGTGAAAAATTTAAAGGGGTCTGAATACTTTCCGTACCCACTGTATGTACAGCAACTGTCAAGCTGCATCACGGGCGGTTGTGGCTCAGTGGTCGCTTACCAATCGGAAAGTTTGTGGTTTGATGCCTGGCCCTGCAGTCCCATGTCAAAGTGTCCTTGGGAAAGACACTGAACCCAAATTTCCCCCCATTGGAAAGTAGATGTGTGTGTTAATGTTTAACTGATGAGCAGGTGACACCTTGTATAGCAGCCTCAGCCACAGTTCATGTGTGTGAATGGTCCCTGCATGTAAAAGTGCTTTGAGTAGTTGTTAAGACTATAGAATAGCACTATATAAAAGCAGTCCATTTACACCACTTAACAAACTAAAAGCATAACACAGTTAGAGCTGCACTAATCAATACTTTATATTACCAGTGGGTCAAATTACTCAGTGAAAGATGTCTCTTGTAGTGACAAACCACAGAGAATTATAACTACAGTTCCCATTAGCTTCACTGAGGATTTTAGCCTCTTTAAGCTTGTCCTTTTAATGAAGAACTGCTTTCATCAGTCTTATTTTAAGCAGCAGGCAGTAGTTTCAGTGAAGAAGCTATCTGATAAACTCACTACACTACCTGCCCAGAAGCAAACAGACAAACCGCAGAGCTTGCAAACAATGCTGCAGTTTTTTAAATATTGAATATAACGATTGCACAGTCCAACTCTATAGCACTTGAATCAGCGCAAATGGGTTTATATATGTTTTTTTTATGTGTGACGTTATCAATGTGAGGTAACAGTACATGGACACAGTCTTTGTCATGGTGGCTGTTATTGCTTGACCCTTGCCTTTACCACAAATGGAAATGTGTTGGTGAGAAAACCTAAATATTAATTTAACATGGTTGGGTATCATGTATGAAGGTGCAAGAGGGTCCCAAGCTTTTCTTGACATTAACCCCATTTATTACCTTTCCAACGTCAGTTTCAGTGTAGCTTAGAAACAAAAAGGTTAGAGTGGAAGAACTTTGCTCAGTGTGCATGCTTTTCTTTTTTGACTTCATCAATCTTCATGTTGGCTGCCAGGAGCTGGGCTGCAGCTGGGCTCCTGCTGCTGTATACGTTTGAAGGAAGTCTGATGACCTGCTATGGGCAGCTTGGTATGAAGTAATAAAAGAGCCTTAGTCAGTTGTCATTGTCATTGTCATTGTCCTGATTAGGCCCCAAACTCACAAACCTACCTTGAATAAATTAATACTTTAACCTTAAATGTCTCAAGAAACAAAGCTCTTATTGAATTATTGTAAGTAGCTTTCACTTCTGCGTGCTGCAAACATTTAAACCTAACTCTGTTGTCTCAATATATCAAAAATTATGAGGGTATATTTTGACAATTTGAATTGGAGGTTTTGTAGTAACTTAAACAGTTTGGGAAGAAATGTCCTTTTAGACCTATAGCATCTGTATTGTATAAATCACTCGCTGATATTAGAATTAGAATGACTAGGTAGACCTGCTGCTGCCACCCTTTGGCAAATGCAGAAACAACCAGCAAGCTAAGAGAGAATATCCTTTGTTTTGTTTTGCCTGAGGTTTAGATTACAGTTTACCTTTTAAATGCACACATGCTTTGCTAATGATCTTATGTCTAAAATCCTGCTTGTGAAGCTGTTAGAAGACTGTTACTTTACCCCGCATTGTTTTAAAAAAAATCCTGATTTAAAATGTCCAAAAATAATGTAATTTATTAACTTTTAATAGTGCTTAACCATAATAGTCCAGCTCATACCTGTCCTCTTTCTGTGTGTTAAGGGCAAGAAAAGAAAAAGTTATATGTAGAGCAGTAACACTCATCCAAAATAAAAGTGTTTCAGAGCTTTATGTTGGGAGTTGTTTTTTTTCATAATTCTGGGTGGTTAGGGTCTGTAGAGAGAGAAGGTTGTGGCGGTTTCTTGTGGAACAAACATTTAGAGATAGTTTTATCAATCAGTACCAGCCAGGGTTAACCTGACAAAGGATGTATGCAATACCCAGTGTTATACAAACAACCTTAGAAAAAAATACAGTTTTTGGGAAATAGCCATAATAATATGACATAAATCAGTTTTAGCTCAAAAGGAAGTGCATTTTCAGAAAATTTCTAGCAAAGCATGGTGTGGTTCAAAACAATCATCAAACAACTTAGTATTCTCAGTTCAGTTCTTTTCCACAGTCAAACCGAAAATGTCCAGTAAGAGCTTGTTTAGAGATTAAAAAAATACAGAAATACAGTTTATTAATCCAATTAACTCAAGCAGCTATTACCAGGCACTGCTCCAGGATTTCATTTTCAGATGGCCAAAGTTATTTGGGATGGGCCTTTCAGTTACAGAAAGTAATTATAGTTGTGTTCTTTGACAAGTTTCCAAAATTGCGACTACCAATTGTATTTTTTAAATGCCCGTGGGCTTACTTTATGGAACTTGCTTGTAAGTGGTGAACAAGATGCATCAAGATCACCTAAGGTCATTGACGGGCTGTATTCATTGATGTATAATAGTAACGGCTATATTACAGTAACATTACGCTAGAGCAGGGGTCAGGAACCTTTTTGACTCAGAGAGCCATGAAAGCAAAATATTTGGAAATTTATTTCAGTAAGAGCCATATTATATATTTTAAGACTGAATTCAACTAAATGTGAGTATAATAAGCCTCAGAATTTATTCTTTTAAATCAGGGTAAGGGAACCTTTTTGACTCAGAGAGTTATTTAAAATTTAAATAATGTTATTATAATACCATTAGTGAAGAAAACCGACAAAGAGTTTTTAGAATTTATTTAACATAGTATATAGCACATACATACTTTCAATGGTAATAAAAAAAATTTAAATTTTATTTTCAAAAATTTCTTAATTGTTAGGTCTGCTAATGGTTGCACCCTGTCTCTGATCTCCTCCCCCCTGTCTGTCCTTGATTGCAGGACTGAAGCCTGGTGTGCGGGAGTCAGGGTTCCAGCTGCAGCTGATCAGATCCAATCACCTCTGCTTCAAATACCCAGTCAACCTACCACTCTTCGTCAGGTCATAGATTAGACAATGATGTTCGGCGTGTTGCTGACTTTACCTTTGGATTAGTTTTGTGAACCTTGCTTGTACTCATAATTCTTTTTCTACCGTAGTTTCCATGAACCTGCTTCCACCTTCACTCCTGCCTTCCACCACTCCTGCCCTCCACCCTGGATCACCGGATTATTGGACACGGCACCACTCACGTTCTGCACCCTGGATTACATTGGAATTGGATTTTCACCATTACATCACCTACATTGGACACTGGAACTAAGGCTGTGTCTCAAATTGCGCACTTCAGTTAGTGCACTTACGGAAGTACACTTCGCGCACTATGTACTGTCTTGCATAGTGCGTAAATTTCGACAGAGGAGTGTTGTCTCAAATCGCGCACTGCCATGTGCACTTACCGGAAATGACAATCACATTTCATCCCTTCTTTTTCTGTACCATTGGGAATTTCACCAAGGGGGGGGGGGAGCGCATTCCAGTGTGCTATTGTTTTTCGTGAAAAATAATTCCTGCTTTGTTTTTGATATTTTAACAAATAAATGTGATTTTGTTTTTATTTGCTCCGTGTCACGACAGGATGACGACCGCGACGCCGCCGTCATGCCCCACCCATTAGCTGAAAACAGTACACACTGTATTATAATATTCCTTCTTGTTACTGCACTATTTTCAACTAATTAATTATACCTATTCTTTGCAGTCCACTCTTTTATGTATATGCTTATGTTTCTGCTCTAAAGATAAGTAACGTTAATATTACTGTTCATTTTAATGCTCAACGGTTTCATGAGGAAATCCTTGTGGCCCAGAGATAAGACTGTTGTTGTGAAGCATTTCCCTTACAACTTACTTAATAGACAAATCATCATTACATATTTTGTATTTTTGTTCTAAATGGTCTTCATACATGACAATACAATAGTGAAAGCAGAAGGAACAGAATTGACATTTAAATAGATCCCATTCCTCTATTCCTATATGCAACAGTATATGCTTGCTACAGTCATGCAACGTGTAATACAAAACATAACAAAGTTAAATACTTTTAATATTTTATTTTATAAATGTGCTTGTAGTTCTGCAGACTCCCCCCTCCCCAGGCCGTAGCTAGTTTGATGGGGACAGGGACATGAGGGGGGACTTCAGACTCTCCAGGGGATCCTTCTACGGTCTGATGGCCATCGTCGCCCCTAAATGACTGCCCTCTATTCCTCGTTTGTCCCTGAAGAGATGGGTTATACAGGATATACGTTAGGTGGAGGCAGTATATACAGGATATACATCAGGTGGAGGCAGTAACCACGGATACGTATTAACGTTATGCTACTGTTAACGTTACCGGCAGACAATCAGCTGATCGCTATTTTGCTGTACATCGGAATATGTACAACTTGTTAAGATCACACATCTAACACTACAATCTTCTACAATGGGACGAAAGTTTAACACAAACAACAATATACTACAACACATGTAACTTTAGCTTATAACTTTTTGCCAATCTGGTTAAACTGCCGCTGTTAGCTAGCTAAGGTTGGCTTGCTAGCACGTCCAATTACGGTACTACTAAAGGTTATAATTCGTGGTACATAAATCATTACCGACTGTAAAATTAACCAAATATACATATACAGGTGGCTTATATGTTATAAGTATGGCAAAAAGACTCACGTTCAACTTTGTATTGCTCCGTTGGTCTCGCTATCGCGTCTTCGGCCGCCATTATCAAAAGTTTTTCAACTCTTGTTAGCTCCGCCCCTTCCGCTACATAGCCAACATGGCAACCGTTGAGTGTGGAAAGTGTCCACCAATCTACACTCAACTTTCTGGATGTTTTGAGTGCACCATCCGGTTACTTTAGTGCACTTCATTTGACCGCACTTCGACAATGTGAACTCAAATAGTTAGTATTTAGTACAGAAGTGCGCGATTTGAGACACAGCCTATCATTCTGATCTTTGTTTTGTTTGCGTTTGGGCTCAACCTGTTTCCACACATACCATTAATACATCCATGGTCTCACATAGACAGGCATTACTTCAAAGCACAGCGGAGTAGCAAATGTTAGATGCTGGCTATATTAAATGCTAGCTATACAAAAACGTGCTAGCGCTGAGCTCTGTACCAAACTGACATACACCTTTTCTGCTTAAAATTATGGTAGCAACCCCTGTCGAAATAAATCGTTTCAGACATTTTTGTCATGACCGAAATAACGAGATCCAGGGTACAAGCGGCCGAAATGGGTTTCCTCAGGAGGGGGGCCAGCGTCTCCCTTAGAGATAGGGTGAGAAGCTCAGTCACCCGAGAGGAGCTCTGAGTAGAGCCGCTGCTCCTTTGCGTCAAAAGGAGCCAGTTGAAGTGGTTTGGGAATCTGATAAGGATGCCTCCTGGGCGCCTCCCTAGGGAGGTGTTCCAGGCACGTCCAGCTGAGAGGAGACCTTGGAAGACCCAGGACTAGGTGGAGGGATTATATCTCCAACCTGGCCTGGTAATGCCTCGGGATTCCCCAGTCGGAGCTGGTTGATGTGGCTCGGGAAAGGGGAGTTTGGGGTTCCCTGCTGGAGCTGCTGCCCCCGCGACCCGATACCGGATAAGCAGATGAAGATGGATGGATGGTTTCAGACATTTTCTTCCAATCTGTATGAATCTGAGGTTACTTTGGATAAATCCCACTGTGACAGCTGGTTAAACCAGCTTGACTTGCCTCAATTATCAGCAGAGGAATCAGCTAGCTTGGACAAATTGATTACTATTGAAGAATTAAGATACAGTACAGAATATGCAAAAAGGAAAATCACCAGGCTTTGATGGGATTCCCCCTGAATTTTTGCAACATTTTGGGAACAATTGGGCCCTTTCCTTCTTGACGTGATTAACGTTTCTATTGAAAAAGGTGAATTCTCAAGGGATGTTAACCCAGCCTTAATTTCCTTACTCCTGAAAAAGGATAAGGATCCTACAGAGTGTTCTAGCTATCATTGGCGTGGCATAAATTACAATCTAAATTTATCTGGAAAGGTAAGTGACCATGACTCAAGAGGATGAGAGAAGATGGCGGTCTTTCAGTTCACAACTTCAAATATTTCTGGTCCTTTGTCTTAAGACCCTACCTCACCTGGTTTAATCCAGTTACATCTGTTTGCTGGCATACCTTAGAAAGTACTATGACAGAGCCTTGGTCACTCCATGACGTTCTTTTTGCCAATGTTTCTAACAAACAGTGCCAGCTACGCTTTGGCCCCATTATCTCTCATCTTATCAAGACTTGGAAATTGGCTGAAACATACTGCCATATAGCTTGTAACTGGCACACTTTTCCCCCATTATTCACTAATACAGCACTCCTGATTAGAGGGAGGCCCACAATGGGAACAAAGGGGAGTTCATAAAAGACATTTTTGGCGAGGTTGGCTTGTTACCCTACTCTGACTTACAAAATGCATTCAGTCTACCACGTTCCTCTTATTTCTTTTACCTTACGGTTTTCTTTTAGGCATACGGTGACCCTTGGGAGAGGCCTTTGCCCATCCATCCTATTCGGAAGTTATTTACTGTGCTGAAGTTATTTACTGTACTGAGCCTAAAAAATGTGGTATGGTATTCTAGGTTCTTGGTGATATCTGGCCGCTCTGCCCTTCCTATTGAGAGGATCTGGGCACACGATTGCCCAGGCCCCGCTCTCGACTGGCATGATGATCGACTAGCGTTCCAGAAGTATCACGCAATCCAGACTAACAGCAGATTCACTACAATTTCATTCATAGGACATATCTCACCCCCATGAAAATGCACCACATGAAAATAATTACAGTGCCTTGCGAAAGTATTCGGCCCCCTTGAACTTTTCAAACTTTTGACACATTTCAGGCTTCAAATATAAAGATATAAAATTTTTATTTTTTGTGAAGAATCACCAACATGTGGGACACAATTGTGAAGTGGAACAAAATCTATTGGATTTTTGAAACTTTTTAACTAATAAAAAAATGAAAAGTGGGGCGTGCAAAATTATTCGGCCCCCTTGCGTTAATACTTTGTAGAGGCACCTTTTGCTGCGATTACAGCTGCAAGTCGCTTGGGGTATGTCTCTATCAGTGTTGCACATCAAGAGACTGAAATTCTTGCCCATTCTTCCTTGCAAAACAGCTCGAGCTCAGTGAGGTTGGATGGAGAGCGTTTGCGAACAGCAGTTTTCAGCTCTTTCTTCAGATTCTCGATTGGATTCAGTTCTGGACTTTGACTTGGCCATTCTAACACCTGAATATGTTTATTTGTGAACCATTCCTTTGTAGATTTTGCTGTTGGTTTGGGATCATTGTCTTGTTGGAAGATAAATCTCCGTCCCAGTTTCAGGTCTTTTGCAGACTCCAACAGGTTTTCATCCAGAATGGTCCTGTATTTGGCTGCATCCATCTTCCCCTCAATTTTAACCATCTTCCCTGTCCCTGCTGAAGAAAAGCAGGCCCAAACCATGATGCTGCCACCACCATGTTTGACAGTGGGGATGGTGTGTTGAGGGTGATGAGCTGTGTTGCTTTTACGCCAAACATATTGTTTTGCATTGTCGGCAAAAAGTTCGATTTTGGTTTCATCTGACCAGAGCACCTTCTTCCACATGTTTGGTGTGTCTCCCAGGTGGCTTGTGGCAAACTTTAGACGAGACTTTTTATGGATATCTTTGAGAAATGGCTTTCTTCTTGCCACTCTTCCATAAAGGCCAGATTTGTGCAGTGTACGACTGATTGTTGTCCTATGGACAGACTCTCCCACCTCAGCTGTAGGTCTCTGCAGTTCATCCAGAGTGATCATGGGCCTCTTGGCTGCATCTCTGATCAGTCTTCTCCTTGTCTGAGCTGAAAGTTTAGAGGGATGGCCAGGTCTTGGTAGATTTGCAGTGGTCTGATACTCCTTCCATTTTAAAATGATCACTTGCACAGTGCTCTTTGGGATGTTCAAAGCTTGGGAAATCTTTTTGTATCCAAATCCGGCTTTAAACTTCTCCACAACAGTATTACGGACCTGCCTGGTGTGTTCCTTGGTCTTCATGATGCTCTCTGCGCTTTCAACAGAACCCTGAGACTATCACAGAGCAGGTGCATTTATACAGAGACTTGATTACACACAGGTGGATTCTATTTCTCACCATCAGTCATTTAGGACAACATTGGATCATTCAGAGATCCTCGCTGAACTTCTGGAGTGAGTTTGCTGCACAGAAAGTAAAGGGGCCGAATAATTTTCCACGCACCACTTTTCAGTTTTTTATTTGCTAAAAAAGTTTAAAATATCCAATAGATTTTGTTCCACTTCACAATTGTGTCCCACTTGGTGATTCTTCACAAAAAATAAAAATTTTATATCTTCATGTTTGAAGCCTGAAATGTGTGAAAAGGTTGAAAAGTTCAAGGGGGCCGAATACTTTCGCAAGGCACTGTAACAGCCCTTTGTGCACTTTCTGCCCAATAAAAGAATGAGGTACAGTAGATATCTTCACATGCTCTGGGAGTGCTCGCGTTGGTCAGTTCTGGAAAAGTATTGCATCCAAAATTTCCGCCTTGTTTAATGTTACTGTGCCTGTTACTGTCAATGTCTTAATTCTGAATGACCTGTCAGCCATTCAGCTCTCTGGACTTACGGCTGCGAAGAGACCCTCTCATGATCTGTGTATGAGCATGTGGATCCTTTCCTATCTGGATGTGATATACACTCACCGGCCACTTTATTAGGTACCCCATGCTAGTAACGGGTTGGACCCCCTTTTGCTTTCAGAACTGCCTCAATTCTTCGTGGCATAGATTCAACAAGGTGCTGGAAGCATTCCTCAGGGAGTTTGGTCCATATTGACATGATGGCATCACACAGTTGCCGCAGATTTGTCGGCTGCACATCCATGATGCGAATCTCCCGTTCCACCACATCCCAAAGATGCTCTATTGGATTGAGATCTGGTGACTGTGGAGGCCATTTGAGTACAGCAAACTCATTGTCATGTTCAAGAAACCAGTCTGAGATGATTCCAGCTTTATGACATGGCGCATTATCCTGCTGAAAGTAGCCATCAGAAGTTGGGTACACTGTGGTCATAAAGGGATGGACATGGTCAGCAACAATACTCAGGTAGGCTGTGGCGTTGCAACGATGGTCAATTGGTACCAAGGGGCCCAAAGAGTGCCAAGAAAATATTCCCCACACCATGACACCACCACCACCAGCCTGAACCGTTGATACAAGGCAGGATAGATCCATGCTTTCATGTTGTAGACACCAAATTCTGACCCTACCATCCGAACGTCGCAGCAGAAATCGAGACTCATCAGACCAGGCAACGTTTTTCCAATCTTCTATTGTCCAATTTCGATGAGCTTGTGCAAATTGTTGCCTCACTTTCCTGTTCTTAGCTGAAAGGAGTGGCACCTGGTGTGGTCTTCTGCTGCTGTAGCCCATCTGCCTCAAAGTTTGACGTACTGTGCGTTCAGAGATGCTCTTCTGCCCACCTTGGTTGTAACGGGTGGTAATTTGAGTCACTGTTGCCCTTCTATCAGCTCGAACCAGTCTGGCCATTCTCCTCTGACCTCTGGCATCAACAAGGCATTTCCGCCCACAGAACTGCCGCTCACTGGATGTTTTTTCTTTTTCGGACCATTCTCTGTAAACCCTAGAGATGGTTGTGCGTGAAAATCCCAGTAGATTAGCAGTTTCTGAAATACTCAGACCAGCCCTTCTGGCACCAACAATCATGCCACGTTCAAAGTCACTCAAATCACCTTTCTTCCCCATACTGATGCTCGGTTTGAACTGCAGGAGATTGTCTTGACCATGTCTACATGCCTAAATGCACTGAGTTGCCGCCATGTGATTGGCTGCTTAGAAATTAAGTGTTAACGAGCAGTTGGACAGGTGTACCTAATAAAGTGGCCGTGAGTGTATTATGGAACTCTCCACAGTGCACATGAATGGAGCGCCGGGAAAGACTCTGGACACCTAATTGCTGAATCTGTAAGGTCCAGGCCTTGTGCTACAGCCGGAAAAGCTCTTAGTACCTTATTGTCCCACTAGAGCACTGCGCTCTCAGAATGCTGAGAATGCAAGGGTTACTTCTGATTCCTAGAGTCTCTAAAAGTATGATGGGAGCCAGAGCCTTCAGCAATCAGGCTCCTCGCTTCTGGAACCAGCTCCCAATCTGGGTTCAGGAAGCAAACACTGTCATCACATTTAAGAAAAAAACTTAAAACTCTCCTTTTTGATAAAGCTTATTTTATTATTAGTTTATTCCCCGGAGTCCACATGTTTTTTTTGTTTTTTTGCCCAGCATGCTGCCTTGGATTAGGGTGGCACCAAAATCATGATTGCAGCTGTCGGTGTGGTCCTGGCTGCACTCCTTGCAATGCATGTGCCATGCTGCATCCTGTGGCACCCTGCGGTGCTCTGCTGTGCCATGAACTACTATGACAACTATTTATAGTCAATGTTCCATTATCTTTTCATATAACTGTTATTGTCACTGTTCATCACTCCCCTAACCAGCACCGGCAGACTCTGCCAAGAGACTGGGTCTGTCCAAGGTTTCTTCCTAAAAGGGAGTTTTTCCTCGCCACTGTCAAACAATTTGCTTGCTCTTGGGGAAATTTGGGGAATAACTGGAATTGTTGGGTTTTTGTTTATTAGAGTGTGGTCTAGACCTACTCTATCTGTAAAGTGTCTTGAGATAACTGATTTTATGATTTGATATAAATAAAATTGAATTGAATAATTGTTACAGAATAAAAATAAATAAAATAAAAAATGGTGATGAAGTAATATTTTCCACCGGGTCCATGTTTATTAAGCCAGCATAAAACCACACGGTAAAAAACGCACAGGGCCAAGTATCCATATGCTTTTCTGTAGTCCACCTTCAGAACAGTGTAGTTCTACTCGCAGATCTAGTCCATACGCTTACGCAGCCAGGTGAAATGGCAGTCAGATTCTCCTTGTATTTTCCTAATACCTTTTGAATTCTCCTTTTACACCGTTCCTTCACCTCATGACGTTTATTATTGTGGTTAAGGAAAAGTGGTTAGGAAAGGACTTAGGAGGTAATCATTTTTGACTTTTTGACCGCAGCAATTGGGTAGGCTACGTCCCATAGCCATTAAATTGAATCCCCGACTCCTCCACTTCCCTCCCTTCCTTGCCCCAGAGAGACGGGGACGGAGAGAGGCAATGAGCAAATGTGTTTTAGAGGAATGAGACGTCCTTTTCCTCTGAATTAACAAAATTAAGTCATATGTAACGTGTGTTTCATATGGTAACAAAATATTTTGTTTTATTAGTGTATAGCTTTTGCAAGAGTGTTTCATTTTGCAAAGGGTCTGAGGTGTTGCTAATTGTGTGAGCCTGTGCTAAGTGTGTGTAGTGTTCATAAAAAACGGTCCCAGTTTTTAAAATAGTGCTTAGAAAAAATTAATCAAATAATAATTATATATAAAAATAAAAGCCAAGGGTGTTGAATAGCTTTTCTGTAACATGCTAAATATTTAATGAGTTTCCACTGTAATAGACCATGTGGTTTCCCATTTCTACCAAGAGCTGGCAGGATGAGAGTTTTTAAATCAAAGACTGTGTCTGGTTTGTGTAAGGTGACCAGATTTCTCAGACAAAATCCGGGAACATTTTCAGCTCAGAAGCGTATGTACTTCTAAAACACGTCATGTTTTTATCTGTAAAAGTTAAAACGGGGACACTAGATCTAGAGCTGTTCTCATTAGGGGCTGAGCCCCCCCCCAAAGGTCTGATCCTAGACTCACCCCTGCTGCTACGTCATACTCCACTCCACTACACCTCAGAGGAATGTATCAAGATAAAAAAAATCCTAATATTTCAAGATAAAAAGTCTTAATATTTCAACATTAAAAGTTCTAATATTTCATGATAGAAAGTCCTAATATTTCAAGATAAAAAGTCCGAATATTTCAAGATAAAAAGTCCCAATATTTTATAATGTCAAGTTTACTGAACTACATTTATCTGACAGCTTTTGCTTTATTAATTCAGGCTTGTTTCTGCAACAGCTCATTGAGTATCGGATACAATAAAAACTATTGAGGAAAGATTTTCCTTTGACAGTGATGCAGTAGCCTATTAAACGATATCGCTGCAGTCGGCAGCAGAGAAACAAGCAACAGTGGAAGTTAATGGGATAATTGTCCAGCTTGTGTTTACGTTCATAAAGTGCTCGTTTTGCTTCTGACAGACTCAGATTAATATTCTTAAGTGTCTGACAACATTACGGAAAGGATTTCCAAGGAGGCTGACCTTTCTGTTAAAGATTAAGATCATTTTTTAAACATAAAAAGTCTGCAAAATTGCGTTTGCTAAACCCACCAGACATCAGACTTTAGCATCGTAAACTACGACTTTCTGAAACATCTCTGAGCTCTGAGCAGCGCTGGCTCTGGCTGTCTGGAGCCTGCGGGTGTATGGTGTGCGATTATCGGCTCCGTCTGGTCAATGTTTTCTTTCTTTCATTCAAATTTCGGGTCTGTCAGTCACAGTGAAAACCGGGGACAGATCTGGCCGGGGACAGGTCACCTAAATCGGGGAATGTCCCCGGAAACCGGGGACGTCTGGTCACCCTAGGTTTGTGTCTTTTATCAACAACCTTTATTATCCAGGTTGTTGATTGGCTACTCTTGATAGTCTTGGTTCAAATGAAAAAGCAAACTATCAAAACGTACAAAACCGTCATACGCCAGCAAGTGGCGCCGCTGACCCGTTTCTGTAACGAGTTTTGAGTAAAGGGCAGGCTAATCTTTTTCTCTTTGAGCAGTGGATAATCTATAGCCTATAATCTAATCTAAACTATTATCGAAAACGGATACGCTCTCGTAAAAGTCATGGCTCGTGATTGGGCTGCTCTAAAGATATGTCTGTTTAGAAGTCTCTCTCATTGGTGTGTGTGTGTGTGTGTGTGTGTGTGTGTGTGTGTGTGGCTGTAGACAGCTCCAGCCAGTCAGACGCCAGCAGAGACGAGCGCGAGCCCTCTTTGCTTTGTAATCGGTCCAGTCCTCTACGATTGAACGCTGCACGCGCTGTGTTTCCAGACAAGCAAGGAATCAGGATCCCGAGAGACACGGAGAGGACCACCGGTCTACCGGTGAAAACTCAGAAGATACAGCTAGTGGACTAATCAACTATGATTAATATCTGGACAACTGGTAACTTACTGTAGCAAATGAGTCCCGTGGAGCCAGCTCACTGAATGACAAATATCCCGTTTTACTAAGTGGCAGCGCGATATCGGAGCTTTCTTCAAGAAGGGGACCTGGTTTGACATAGGGATGTATCGGTCCCGGGATAGCATGTAGGGGACATTATCATCTTGGAGAAGTAGAGGCTAGCGCCACTTTAACGGTGACAACCGAATCCCGACCGGCTGCTGTTACGCTTTTTGGTTTGGTTGAGTTTAGAGACTCAAACACGACAATATTACTCTGTGGGCAGACAAACGTTGTCTGTGTTTGGAACATGTTGACAGCCCATGCCCAGTATTTTTGTTAAATTCTGTAACTAATCCAATACGATTCTGACCCCTATGGTTGCTTTGGAAACTTCTGCCAGAGCTGTTTAAATTTACATTACGGGTCAGTGTGACTGCATTTGGAATTGTGATTTTGCTCCTGAAGAGCTGCCATCCTGTTTAAGTGCTGTTCCCATTATTTTGTCCAGCAGTTGCAGCTCCACTTTAGCCTATCTGTGCTCAGTGTGTCTATCAGTGTGGGTTATTCACAGTGCTGCTATGTAGACTGACTGGAGCCATGCTCAGACAGCTCGACTGTAACCCCAATTCAAAGGCACAGGCCTGGACTGCTCACACAGAAAGGAACCTTCACAGCTGAGGAAATCTTCCTGCAAATCTTGATCCAGAGGGACGACTTGTGCAGAATAGCAGATGTTACACAGCTTTGTGTACTAATATGGATTATTCAGGATGCTGCTCTGCAGACAGAGTGGAGCCAAAGAAAATCTGCTGGTGAAGTTTGAGTAACTCACATGGTTGTGCAGCTTCCTTTAGTGCAGTGAAACAGATTGTGTTACACTGTTGGCAGCTGGAGGTTTGTCAGAAAAAGCTTTGTATATTACAACAAAACTCATACTGGTAAATATGTGTACATTATGAGTTGGAAAGTTTAACAGACCGGGATCCAAATTTGTATCTGACAAAAGTCCCCTTTGACTTTTTACTATAATTAAGCAAAGGTTTTCAGCAGGTGAAAGTTTTGAAAGATGACACTCCCAAAGTGGGGACAGTTTTGAAAGCTTTGCTTGAATTGCACTTTGTGTAGTTGAAATTGGATCTGTTTTTAATATATTTTCACTAGCTTTTTAGTTAAACTAGGCCAATTTCGGAAAATGAAGAACCCTCATCCACTAAGTAATACCTGGAATAGTTCCATTAACAAAGAACCGGTACTGATCTCTGTGCCAGATACTAACAAGAAGTTCAAGAGGAAGTCTCGGGAGCCTAAAAGGCTTTTCAGCAGCCCTGAGCCTGAGAGGATAAAAACCTACCCAGCGAACATGTCGGATGTAGACTCAGTTGATGACACCCAGACAGAGGCATGTAATGTCAATAGCTTGTCTACACTACAGCGACAGCTGATGATGTCACAGGAAGGGATGGCCAATACGACAGGGATTCTGTCACAACTACCAGAAGGCAATGTAGCTCCAGCTCAGAGTGGTGCCATAGACATGAGAATTGGCATTAACGTGCCTGCCATTACTTCCAAACTTTCCCAGTTACCTGCCTCTCAATTTTCGAATTCTGAGATCTCCCACTGGCCCACAGCCATCTCCCAGCCTCTCTCCAACAGACTCAAACTCGGCCTCCGCTCCACGTTCCCTCTGTCAACCAGCAGCAACCACAGCCATTCACCCAGCCACCAAGCATTATCCATGGAGCCCTCTTTGTCAGGCCAAACTGCAGCTCTGACTGTCCCCAGAGCCTCCCAGACCTCCCAGTGTCACGAACATGTGGAGCCCCAGGTCCAGTCACCCAAGGTGAATGTGTGGAGTGTTAAAATTATATTAATTAATAATAATAAGCCAAATTAATCATGAAAATTATAACGTGTTGTGAGAAATATTACTAATTTATCTATGTATTGAAATTAGAGTTGGCATGACTCATTGATTGCTTAATTAGTTAGACAGAAAATAACTATTTTGATAAATGATTAATTGTTTAAGCTTAACTTATTTAGTCACAGACAGTGACTCCAACTACAGTTGACAGTTTCTCCAATGGGAGGATTTGCTGATTTTCTCAATTATAATTGAATACCTTTGGGTTTTGAACTGTTGGTCAGTCAAAACTAGACATTTGAAAAACATCACGTCTGGGAATCTGCCCACTATTTCCTCACATTTAGAGAAGTGGATTCAAGGATTAATTGAGAAACTTGAAAAATAATCAATAGATTCAACAATGATGAAAAAACCTGTTACATATAAGTTTATTGCTGTGTAGCTGTGATATAGTGAAGTGCAATGTATCTAAGGTGTTGTGCTAATTAGGAATTAGCACAACACCTTGTTTAAGAATAGGCAATACTTATCAGCAATTATTAGTAAATAATTTTCAAGGTGAAATTTATTGATACCAAATGAATAGCTTTTGAATTTCAACATGTCACTGCCCATCCTAATACTAATAGTTAATTCTGTAATATCAATAAAAAGGCTGCCAATCACTATTAAACTGCACGTGAGCAGGTTTGCTGGCTATTAGTACAGGCCTAAGAATAAATGACCTTTCATTCTTTCTCAAATTTCCTTGCAGGGATGAATAAAGAATCTATCTATCTAGCTATCTATCTATCTATCTATCTATGCTGAATGTCTCATTCTGGTGACGTATTAAAAACAGATAGCACTCAATATAATGGAAAATCCAAGACTTGTGTATTCACTCCAGCATCTGTATTGATGTCTGGAATCCTGGTTCCAGTGAACTGGAATTATTTAGCATTGTGTTGGAACCGTCCTCATACTGCTTTCCATTTTGAACTCATTTCAAAACATCTGGCTTAACCAGTTATTTTTTCTTCTTCTTCTTCTTCTGAATCCAAAAATCTTATTTTCTTTAGGAAATAAAAAAACATACAACATCTGTTTCTCACAAATTGAAAAAACAATACGATAAATTGTTGCTCTCTCTTCATTATTTGCTGTAGTTCCATGCACATGATTCAAAGGGTGATTATGGTGAGGTGTTAATCAGGTTTTTGTTAGAATGATAAACTGTTGTCTTCTAGATCTGAATGCGTTTTTCCATGGACCTAGGTCGGCCCTTTTTAGCTTTGGCTGCCAAGCCAGCAGGGAATATCCGTGATGCTTTGCTGTGGTCCTGCGTAGCAACCATGGCCAACCTGTGACATTATCCTCCCTGTCTGTACACACGCAATCTTTGTTATGAAAACTCTCCGTTTTTTTGTAGCTGCAAAGGGAATGTTTGTGTTTTGGTGTTTAGTTTCACTCCTGTTTTTTTGTGTAATATCAGCTATTACTCCTATTTTATTGTTTACCCTTCACTTTCAGCTCATGTTAATGCAAACTTTCCTTGTGTTGCTGTTCACATAAGATACACTGGCGGGATCCTTTTTTGCGAAGAAGGTATAGGAAAAGCATTGTGTTTGTCATAAAGCAACAAACACTGAGATGAAAAGAACTCCAGGTGACAGGTTTTACTGTGATTTGTGACTAGCACTTGTCATCAAGGTAAACAACTTTACTTTGTGGTGGAGTGGGAAAAATGCTTCCACCATGCCAGTACAGCTTAACTGCTCATGGCTGTTCACAGCATGACTTGGTGCAGTTAACCCCCCACCCCCAGTGGAAAAAAACTGTGATTTCAATAACAGTGTGCTGTTGTTTGATTCAGTGAAATAAAACAAATGTCTTTCTGCGCTCAGGAGTCTCCCAAAAAGCGGGTAGTGGTGAGTGCTGATGGACCTGAGCATCTCCCGGAGGTCAAAGCCATCCAGCAGACCAGGAGGCTTCTAGCCAATGCCAGAGAGAGGACCCGTGTCCACACCATCAGTGCTGCATTCGAGGCCCTAAGGAAGCAGGTGAGACTCCACACTAAAAACACGCACAACATCAGGATAGCCACATCAAGAGCAGCACTATGGAACAGAGCAAACAATAGCCTCTGTTCAGATCAGATAAAAAATAAGGCTAGTTTACTGCTGTAGCAGTCTAAGCAGTTTTGCAAAAAACTTGCCATGCCAAAAGATCTCAGCCAAAACTGATTTGAACAAAGAAATGTGTCTTCATTGTGATTAAAACAGCAGAGAGTTTATTCCTTGCAGCTTCTCAAACCAGCAAAGAAGTGTAAACACAATACTGAGCATGCTTAATGACCTAATAATGATGATGGCTAATCTCTGGATAATCTTAAAGAAAATGCAGTGGTGAAGTGGTGAAGTGCATAGTAATAACCATTTATATCATGTTAGCTGTCCCAGATTTGGCCATACTGTATATACTGAGATTCAATCACTCTAACACGTGCGCTTTAATATCTGTTTTATGACTCTATTCAAATTGTTTTTGATGGGCGCCCTGGTAGCTTACCTAGTTTAGTGTGCGCCCCATTTAACCAAGGCTCAGTCCTTACGGCAGCGGCTAGGGTTCAATTCCAGCCTGCAGCTCTTTGCTGCATGTTGCCTTGATATTCAGTTCGATTTTATTTCTAGTATCAAATCATAACAAGAGTTATCTCAAGACACTTTACAGATATGGTAGGTATAGACTTCACTATAATTTACAAAGACCTAACAGTTCCAGTAATTCCCTGAAGAGCAAGCATTTAGTGCGACAGTAGCCCTTTTAGGCAAAAACCTTGAGTGGTGAGGAAAGCTTCCTTTTAAGGAGAAACCTCTGACTTAAGTCTACGACTACTAGTCACAATAAAGATAATGGAACTATGAGTAGAAATAGTAGTTATAGTAGTTCATGGTGTAGCAGGGCACTGCAGGGTGTTACACAGTGTAGCAGGGCACTGCAGGACATAGCAGGACGTAGCTGGGCTTAGCAGGGTATGGCATGGCATGGCAGGTCGTAGCAGGACGAAGCAGGGCATGGCAGGTCGTAGTAGAGCATAGCAGGATGCAGAGCAGAACCACGGCAACAGCTGCAACCAACTACTGTGTGGCGAAAAAACATAAGGACTCTGGGGAATAAGTTCTCTCAGCTAGGTGTCTGTGACATAGATGCACATAGATGGAAAGAGAGAGGAGAGAGGAGTTCAGTGTGTCAAAGAAAGTCTCCCGGCAGAAAACTATAACAGCATAACAAAGAGCTGGTCCAAGGCTAACCTGAGCCAGTTCTACAAAGATTGGTAGATGAATCTGAGGACTAGGAAGAGAAGCAGAGAAGAGATGGGGGGAGGGGATATACCGTGTATCCATAGTTATTATTACATTCATTTGGCAATCACATCTGTTTAAAGTGTCTAAGGCCGGCTACACAGTGGCTGCATGCGAGCATGGCGTTTCTGTTGTGTCAGCTGCATGGCGGTTGCGTGGATTTTTCCATGTCCTCCACAACAAACGTGTCTGACGCAGCGTTGCTGTTGGTTGGTGACATTTAGGGAGTGCTATCTTGGGACAAAGCGCCGACAGATTCAAACTCTGAAAAATGGGTTAACATAAATATATAGGCTATTGATTTGATTAAAGAAAGACAATGTCAGCAGTATTGACGGCAAAATAGGTTACAGAATATTTATTTTATTTTTATTTCTGCGTTGATGTCAAAACCTAGAAACTTTCAAACATCACCATGTCATTTATTAATATGTATTTGTGTCAAAATTACATATAAACATCTTTTCCTATGCTATTTTGCCTGGAAACGCTTCCAACACGCTCACGTGTTGCATGAAAAATAGGCATTGGTTCTATTTGTAGCAGGCAAGCGTTTTTGGCATGGCCCGAACCGCCTGTGATACGTGCGTGTAACGCAGGTAGTGTGTAAGCTAACCAAGAAGAAATGTAAATAGTTTGTCCTTTATATGAGTTAATATGTTCAATATGTGTATTTTTGCACTGGATGACTCCAAATATATAGAAGTGTTAGATTCATGTTCCGTTTTACTTATTTATCACTGCAGCACAAATATTCTAATAGCCGAGTTTTTCCTGAAAAAAATGATGTTCATAGATTTACTATGGACAACAGGGTTGATGTTTTACAAGCTTTTATAGAAAATGAAACCAGACCGACCAGGAGTTGTCAAAAATCCTTAGGGTTCTGTGATATTTGCCGCAGACCTTGCGGCTTACGCATCGATATTTTCTGATGTTTGCTTCCCTATGTTGCGTTTTGGGTTCCGCTTTTGCGCGCTCCCCAGGTCGCCGGGGTCGACTCGCATTGGGGCAACTGGCACGATAAGTCTTGGATCCCGTCTGGTTGCAGTTTTAGTTTTAGTTATTTTTGCCTCGCCCAAAACCAAGGTTTCAAGTGTTTCTCTTTCTTGTAAATGTGCTGTCTTCCCATTTTCTCTCCCCTTTGCTAACACACACATCCTCATCTTCCCACATTGATCCTGTGGACCGTCCCCTAGTCATGTTATAATGCAACCCAGTTTCACCACCCCCCATCTTGGGGTTAAATAGCCATATTGTGCCTTTTGTCCACAAATGTTTGGGCCACGAGAAGCCATTTTCTGCTTTTGTACAAGTCAGATTTTCCAAGATCAAAGTTGAAATCACGCCCCCCCTTGGAACTTGGACAACCTCTAAAGGTGCAATGACTTAGGCATCATTGTCAGAGCATGTCACTGGTTTTTACTATGCAATGTGGATGTTAGGTTAACTTGTCATCTCAACCGATTTATTCCTCAAGTCTTTACTAACTGAGATAATATTACACACCCCAAAATAAAAATCCAACATGGCTGTCCCATGCATTAACAGTAGTAAAAGCTGTACTAACATACAGTTATAAGCACTTCTGTCTTATGTGTATCTCACTAAATCAGTCGTACACATGGTCCTGTCCAACTTCTATCTGTGGACATGTTGTTACACTGTTTTTATGCACAAATATCAGTGTAATGTGTTGTTATCAACTGGTATTGCTAATAATGGCTAACCTGGCTACAGCTAATGAAAACAATGAAAATCCGACTTGTAAATGGGGCGCATTCAACTTGGGTGTGACATCATTCCCAGCTCCGACATCCAAGTTATGAGTGTACACTATGATATGTGTGTAACAGATACATCGTGCAAGTGTTTCATTTGGTAACTTTGACTACTTTGAATGTATCTGGCAGGTGTAGGCTTTTCCGGTGTTTGAAAGAAATCTGTGACCTGTCAGAATGTTTTCCTGTAGAGCTGTTCTACCCGCTGTAAATCATTTTGTGACTTTGCAGCAAAAAATTGGACCCAGGCAAAGGCATTTATAAAAAATGTGAAAATAGCATTCTTTTCACTGTTTGTTGTTACAAGTCATTTATAACCATTAGATGAAAAATTACACAGTTTCATAAACATTAAAACGTTACATACAGAAGCTTTAAATCGACCAGGACAAAATACAAATACTTTTTGTTTTTTAAATTTGGGGTGAAGGATACTTGCGTTGTGTATTAGATTGTTCTAGTTTTTTATTTATACACTTATTTGTTTTGCATATATATATATATATATATATATATATATATATATTTCAATTCAATTTCAATTTCAATTTATTTATAGTATCAATTCACAACAAGAGTTATCTCAAGACACTTTACAGATAGAGTAGGTCTAGACCACACTCCAGAATTCACAAGGACCCAACAGTGTCCTCCAGAGCAAGCAACAGTGCGACAGTGGCGAGGAAAAACTTCCTTTTAGGCAGAAACCTCGGTCAGACCCAGGCTCTTGGTAGGCGGTGTCTGACGGGCCGATTGGGGTTAGAATGAAAAGTGGCAATTACAATCCCCCCAAAAAAATAGTAGTTTTAATAGTAGTAGTATATATATATATATATATAAACACTGTATAGACATGTTATTATGTACATTTTGAAATTGCTTGAAATAAAATTGCTTTGCCTTAAAAGGCTGAAACGAATGTGGTTGTAGTCAGTCTTCTCTGGCTACTGGAATTCATCATCATTCTCCTTGTTCATATTCTAGTTAACAGACAGCAAGCCAATTTACACATGTTAAAAAAACATTCTATGCCCATCTCCCTCCATTTCATTCTTTCCCCAGGTGCCATGTTACTCCTATGGGCAGAAGCTATCCAAGCTGGCAATATTGCGTATAGCCTGCAACTACATCCTGTCCCTTGCTCAATTGGCTGAGCTGGACTACAGTTCAGACCACAGCAGTTTGAACTTCTCTCAGTGTGTGGAGCAGTGTACCAGGACCCTGCAGGCTGAGGGTAGAAGCAAGAAGAGGAAGGTGAGGCTGCATTAATTCTCTATATAAAATACTTTATCAAGTAGTGGCTGGGGCACCAACTACAGTAAGAAATCAAACAGGCCTTTATTTCTAATTTCCCTTGCTTTATAATTATACTAATGCAGTGTCCATACCAAATGGGCCGATTGCTTGGCCTCCTGTATGGCTGCTTGCAGCTTTCTCCAGAACTATTGTACCCCGAAATAACTCACAGAAGGCCCTCAAAGCACTTAATATGCAACTCAACCATTTACTACTGACTGGCATAATGTCTACTTCTACTTGATCATGTTTTAGTAACAAAAGTTACTATTGCACTAGTTTGGACATCTTGCCGTGACAATCTTGCAATAAAGGTTTCCTATATGCCATGTACTGTATATAAATGTAATGTCAGCTTACTAATTGATTGCGCATTTTGTGTAGATTTGGACTTTTATATGTTTATTCCACTTTGTTTAAACGGCAAAGTAGAGAGGCCTTGTTCACTTGTTTGGAACTGGCTGGTGAATGTGACAATGCTGGATACACCATGACCCTTTTTGTGGATCTACTGATTGCTGTGGAATCCTTTTTTGTGTGTCATTGGATTACGGCAAAATACAGATCTTTTTTCTTAACGTTTTATTTTGTGATTGAGCTTCGTTTCTGCGTTTGGAGAGGCATCTACACAGTAGGTTGAACACTGACTGTTCACTGTTACATTTTAGTTGAATTTAAATGCCTGGCCATTACGCCGCGTCCGTCTATTGCGTTCCAAGACAGCCGTGCTGCTATTGGATTTGGGTGAATTGTTAAATTGTTACAATGTAATTTAAAATCTTCTTTAAAAATAAACATATATGTTTATTTAGCATGTTTGTTTTGTCTATATGTGCTTGTGCTATATTTCGCAAGTGGTAGGCCAGGTCTCAGCTGCTAAAATGACTATTTTTGTTTTTTTGCCCTGTCTGGTTCGAATATCAAACTCCACCTATGCCTCTAGAGGGCAGTAGCAAAGATTCTAGTGCGAATGTGATACCTATATACTAAAAAATACAATGACTGAGGAAGCCTAGTGACGAGTCCATAGGAACCAGTTCATGTGTTGAATTTGTTATTACCCATAGTGCTTTGTTGAATGGTCTCAATGTTTTATTGTTTTATTTCATGTGAATACTAGTTTACTAGAGGAGTAACTTAACGTAATTTTATTTTTATAATCTGAAAAAAGTAAACAAAACATTCACAACAGTTACAAATAACACACTGGGACACAGTCCCAGGGCCACAAAATCACAGAGAGGAAAAACGAGAGGGAGAGAGACAAAACAACACATGCAGAAACAGACACACAAACAGACACACACACAGACAGACACAAGACAATGGACCAATCACATACACAAACACAAGAAAAGGCTACAGCATTGCCTTCAAGTACTCATCAATGTTGTGTCAAGTCTTCCCTGGGTTCCACTCACACGAGCCGAATGTTCCATGTGCGTGACATCCAAAAAAGAAAGGCTCCATGAACGAATACAGTGAGGAAAATAAGTATTTGAACACCCTGCTATTTTGCAAGTTCTCTCACTTAGAAATCATGGAGGGGTCTGAAATTGTCATCGTAGGTGCATGTCCACTGTGAGAGACATAATCTAAAAAAAAATCCAGAAATCACAATGTATGATTTTTTACTATTTATTTGTATGATACAGCTGCAAATAAGTATTTGAACACCTGAGAAAAGCAATGCTAATATTTGGTACAGTAGCCTTTGTTTGCAATTCCAGAGGTCAAACGTTTCCTGTAGTTTTTCACCAGGTTTGCACACACTGTAGAAGGGATTTTGGCCCACTCCTCCACACAGATCTTCTCTAGATCAGTCAGGTTTCTGGGCTGTCGCTGAGAAACACGGAGTTTGAGCTCCCTCCAAAGATTCTCTATTGGGTTTAGGTCTGGAGACTGGCTAGGCCACGCCAGAACCTTGATATGCTTCTTACAGAGCCACCCCTTAGTTATCCTGGCTGTGTGCTTTGGGTCATTGTCATGTTGGAAGACCCAACCTCGACCCATCTTCAATGCTCTAACTGAGGAAAGGAGGTTGTTCCCCAAAATCTCGCAATACATTGCCCCGGTCATCCTCTCCTATACCCGTTTGTGCCGGATGCTTCGCGACGACACATCTACCGCCGGTTACTGCGTTGCGCAACTTTGAACCTCCTGCCGGCTGCTGCGTGGCGCAGTATTTTGTATTTGTCAGTCTTTTCATGACGCGTGCAGCAGAGAACGCACTGTCATTGGTTCAAATACACTTGAGGCGGGTCTTGTTGGCCATTTAAAGCCATGTGACCACTAAAATGTACTGTAGTTTGCTGAAAATCATGTCAATCAACCAGACACATGTGCGTTTGTTTATGATTTTTTGAGAGACGAGCGAGAAAATGGCTCCGACAGAGGAGGATTTTGACAGCAAGGGCAGTGACAAACGGGACCCGTTTGTGCCGGATGCTTCGCGCCGACACGTCTACCGCCGGTTACCGGGTTGCGCAAATCTGAACCTCCTGCCGGCTGCTGCATGGCGCAAAGGATCATCCAGCACTTCATCATCATCATCTACCACATCCTCCATCCCAAACTCCTCACTATTTTCCACCTCAATATCACTGCCCTTTATGCAGCTAACAACCTCAAACAGGTGCATCTAATTTAGGATAATAAAAGGTGGACATTTTGAAGGCAGACTAACAGGTCTTTGAGGGTCAGAATTGTAGCTGATAGACAGGTGTTCAAATACTTATTTGCAGCTGTATCATACAAATAAAAAGTTAAAAAATCATACATTATGATTTCTGGATTTCTTTTTTTTGATTATGTCTCTCACAGTGGACATACACCTACGATGACAATTTCAGACCCCTCCATGATTTCTAAGTGGGAGAACTTGCAAAATAGCAGGGTGTTCAAATACTTATTTTCCGCACTGTAAGTCATGAGGTGGCTTCCAACGGGTTGGAATTGTCCTCTTAGCAGTTGTAAGTCCAGCATTAACTCTTCAATAGAAATTAATTTCCTGAAGCTAGTTGATTCATCTGCTGGTAACTGAGGCAAGTCAAGCTGATTTAACCAGCTGTCACAGTGAGATTTATCCAAAATAACCTCAGATTCATACAGATTGTAAAATGCCTAAAAGGATTTAATCATTTCGACAGGGATAGTTCTAATATTGCCATCTGAAGGTTTAATAGCAGGAATGTCTGCAAAATAATCACTGGATGTTAATCTCATAGCGAAAAGGTGACTGGGTCTAGCGCCCTGAAAGTAATGGCGCTGTCTTGCTCTATGAGGAATTCAGATTTATGTTTCAGAATGTTGTTTATTTCCTTCTTGACTAATGATTGTTCTAAAGCTATCCAGTCAATAAAATTTGTTTGTAACAATGAGTCTAATCTGGCGAACTCAGCTTCAAGGTTTTGCAGCTTCAGTGACGTAGCTTTATGCACATTAGAGCAGAAAATTATGGTATTGTTCCTAATAAAACCTTTTATCGTGTCCCACAGTATCCTGGGGTCTTCTACAGAGCCAACTTAAATTTTTGCAAATATCTGGAATTCTGCAATAAACTGAATGACATAAGATTCATTTTTCAGTAAAGAAGTATGGAGACGCCATCTAACCGCGCATTGAAACAATTGGCCGAGTGTGGTGACGCAAAGGACCCCTTTATGGTCGGATAATGCCATTGGAAGTAACAGCACTTTATCAATTAAATTAAATAATTGAGTGGATGCAAAAAGAAAATCTATTCTGGAAAAGGATTCATGTCTACCTGAGAAAAAGATGGGATTAACTGCACATCAAATATCTATAAGCCCCAAGCTGCTGGCCCATGATTTCAGAGCATTTGTGGCCTGAGCCTGGTCCTCAGTGGTCTTTGCGTTCGACTGATTAATATTTGGGTCCCACACAGCATTGAAATCTGCACCAACAATAAAAGAACAGTCCGTTAACTCCAGCATTTGATTGGTGAGCAAATCATAGAAATTTGCCTTCAAAAACATTAGGTGCGTAAACTGACACAAATGCAATTTTTCTGGCACCAAATTCCGTTGTGGAGATCACAATCCTGCCTGCATTATCTGACCAAGAGGACAACACTTTAAGTGGGAGATTTTGACAACAATGGGCACGCCTTTTGTTTTTGAGCTCGCTGATGATGATGCAATGCAGTAAATGAGTCTCCTGTAATAATGCAATGTCAACATTTCTCTTTTTTACTAAGCCCAGAGTGCTGGCTCGTTTCTGAGGCGCATTCAGTCCACCACAATTCCAAACTAAAAATGAAAGCATCATCCATTATCAAAAAAGCTGCGTTCTAAAAGTACATGTAGATATTGATACTGCCTTTCATTTAGCTAAATCCTGAATATGTAAAACACATAACAACAACAGACGAGACATTGATACAGAAAGGAGAGGAGGTTGGGAAAACATTGGCTCTCCCTGCCACAGAATCAGCAGAAGGACAGGGCCTGATTTATATAGTCCTCAGCCTCCACGGCAGAAATGAATGCTCTGTACTGGGCATTGTCTCTGATCTTCAGTGTTGCCGGATAAAGCAGGAAAAAATCCAGACCCTTGACTCGCGCTGAATCCATGGTTTGATAGAAGGCTTGTTGCCGCTTGACCGTGTAGTTGCTGTAATCCGGGGAGAAGTGAATTTTCCTGCCCTGAATGATGAGCGGAGATCTCCGTGCAGCCTGTAGGATCGCCTGCCTGGCTGTGTAGTGGAGGACGTTGAAAATCAACGTACGATTAGTAGTGGTGTTCTTTGGGCCATCACTGTAAATTTCGGTTGGCTTTCATAATCTCTATCTGAACATCTGCTAGATTCTGGAACCACTTAGGCAGCGAACGTGAGAGATACTGGATAGCATTAGCACCTTCTTGTCCATCTTTCAGTCCAACAATGCGGATTTTGGATCTCCAGTTTCTGTCCTCCATGTCTGCTAGCTTCACCTCCAGCTCTTGTAAAGAATGGCCATGACTGTCAAGAATACTTGCGTTGCTTTCCACGGTGGTTTTTAGGTTGTTCACTGCAGCTCTGATAGAGCCAAGGCTTGCAGTCAGAGATGCTAGCTGGGCATGAACAGTAGTTAGCTTGTTGTCATTGTCGGTAGCCATTTGTTGAATATAAGAAAAACGTGGGATCGACGTAACTTTTCTGTTTCTCCAGCAATCCCTCTACAGTGGCGTCCGTATCGCCGCCTTGGACTTTGTTCTTGTTTGCCATTCTGTTTCAAGTAACTTGAACGAGCACAAAATGGTCAAATATTGAAGTTGGAACCACAGAGGTTAAATCATGTATGTCATGTCTGTATAAAAAAGACAATGGTTAAATGTACGTCTTTGCCAAGAGCAAACCCGTACAGAAGGCATCAATAAATTGTTGGGGAGGGTCAGGCGTTTTTTTGCCCCAATCATTTTGGAGGGTCATAGAAAATGAATTGCTGGTGAAGGGAGAGTCAAGTCTATTTTGACTAAAGATCCAAAACTACTCCGGTGGCCCCTTAAACAAATAATAAACAGTCCATTAAAAGCCTCCCTGTTTTCTTTGTCTTGTTTAAATTGGTCGTCAATACTAACTTAACACATTCCCCATATTTAACGTTTTTTTAATGAATTACAATGTCCGCAGCACCAAATCCATCAGATACATTGTCCACAACACCAAATCATCAATACAAGAGGAAAGTTATGTCATACTCCGCAACCTAATTCCAATAATATTTACTTTGCCATCCTTTTGTTTGCAGATAAGCTGCTGTCAATGTCAAACTCGCTGCAGAAAAGTACATTATACTAAATGTACCTCTTGAGCCGGAGTACAGCTAGACTCCCAAAGGAAAAATAACACTCTGTGTTGTTTGTATCTCTTTAAACCAATCACAACCATCTAAGGTGGCGCTAAACCCTGGATGCAGCAACAATGCCCTTGCAAATAGAAAACAGGTTTCATACTGTACTGTACATCCGGTGAGCCAGACTATAGTAGAGGTAATCCATCCCCTCAATATTTCTGCTGGACATGCTCCCAGCTATTATTTGAATCCTACCTTTTATTTGACAATTTATAGTATGCACAAAAAGAAACCTTCTCAAGCACAGTACACAACTCACCTTGGTCCTGTTTCCCATTGAACAATTGACATTTGTCATTGACAATCAATCTTAGAAGTAAAAGTAACTTTGCATATTTAATTGTCTCTGAGCCCTGCTATATATAAAAAATATACCTCACAAAGTGTGAGGGTTGTGGAGGCACAGCTCTCTTTTGCTCTATTTACAACAAAGCATAGCAAGTATTAGACAGTATTTAGTATATAGAATTAATTCATATCACTAAATGTTTTTTGTTTTTTATCTTACTGAGTGAATAACGGCAGCCTCCTAGATATAAATCTAGCAATCTATTGTACCCTAGTTGACTTGATAGCTGATTGGTCAGCTCATGGACCAGTTCACCCATTGGCTTATTTACTAGCCCATCAAAGCTAACAAAAAATAAGTGAAAGTTAAATAATTTTCCACTATTTTCTCCCATAGCTTTTGCCAACTACTTTTGACCACATTTTAATAACTTGGAAAACAAAATGAAAGTCTTGAAATAAAATAATAAAATAAAATATAAAATAATATAGGAGTGTTATGACAACCAGATTTGTGAAATATCCTGTCACACATCTATCTGACCAAGTGCTAGAATTGGTCTCTAACCTTGCACATCTAATTATAATAATCTTTATGTTTACATGTCAAGAATACAAAAAGAGGTGAATTCTCTGTTTATGTCCAGTTGTCATGACAAAGACATCTTCTGGTAATCTCATCCTGGTTAATGTCAAGTTTTCATAATCAAGGCAAGTTTTATGTCAACTTGTCATAATCAAGACAACCCAAACAGTGTCAACTTGTCATGACAAAAAACGAATGACACTTAATGACAGAAGTCACAAACGTTTATGACTTGTTTATAAAGTTTATGACACGTTCATGACACTGTCATATTATAGCTATAACAATGTCATGTCACAATTATGTCAATACTGTCAAGTAAAGTGTTACCACATCTTATTTATTGCTAAGATATGGTCAAATTTAAATGATTTATTTAAAATGTTATAACAATAACGTATTTCCCTTGTCAAAACAAAAACAACAACCACCAGATGGAAGAAGGGTATATTACAATAGCTTTGAATGCACCATGAGCTTTCTACAATTGCGTATTAGGGCCATTGTAAGAAGAAAAAAGCCAGGGGAGGGGGCTAACATTTCAAAGTGAAAGTCATAAATTTACAAAGAAAAATAACTTTATTCTCTGATATTAAAATCGTAAATTTACCAGAGAAAAGAAATCACAAATTTAAGAGAAAAAAGTCAGAGAAATTGTCTATTTCCTGTTTCCTTGAATTGTGCTCAAACCAAGTGGGGGCTGTTTAGGGTAGGTTTTGCTATAATAGCTTGCAGGCACTGAAAAGGGTTGTTTTTACATTACAGCCATTGGAAAGCAGCAGGTACTGTATACCTGTATGTTCCCTCTGCATCTTGAACTGGAGTGATCAGGTAACACAGCTCTATGAAACATTGTGAATCGCTTAAAACGTCTCGCTCCGCATATAACTCACTCAGGTCCGTTCCTAGCATTCATTTACCCGGTATCGCCATCCTAAACACAGTGTAATGAGATAATGGCTGCACGCCTCATCTTTTTTTAAAGGCTGGCTTGGAGCTCCACATTTTTTATTATATTAGCCTACAGGTAGCCTGTGGCTTGATGCACAACATGATGTTATCCCAAACAATAACTTTCCTCTGAGGAAAACTATCTACAGGATGCCCAGACAAATTGTCAAGGTGTCATGACAAGCAGAGTTCCTCTGTAAGTGGGTAAAAGTGGTGAATGTTTCTTTCTAATCTCACCCTGTGCCTAAAATCGGCAATAAAGCAGGGGGTTGTTTTAGGGCGTGGCTATGATGGGACTGCCAGTGAAAGTGTGCAACATAACACAGATTGTAAACCGCTCCTCCCTCACTCCTCCTTCTCTCCTCCCTCACTCTTCCCTCTCGTCTGAAATTGTCACGTAACGGCAAACTCGACGACGGAGAGCAGATCTTCACAAACCAATGGGTGATGTCCTACATGCGCTGTCCGTTAATATACAGCCTATGTGTCCCACCCAGGCTCAAAGGAAGCCTGGCCACGAAAATACTAAAAGTGCGTTTGGCACATAACATGCACTTGGCAGGGCAAGCCTGATCTGGACAGCATTGGACAGATAGGGACTGGTTACATCTACGGGCAAGAATTTTAGAGTTATTTCTTGCAAATAGAGTTTTTTTTAGCAAATTTATGACTTTATAATCTCAGAAAAAATAGAGAATATCCAAGTTTTTTTCTTGAATTTACGACTTTAATGTTAGACATTCTGAGTTTTTTCTTGGAATTTTACCCCCCACCTCTGGCTCCATATTTTTTATTTAATTTTTTCCTACAATGCCCCATATACACTGTGACCTTTTGAAATTGCAATTGAATGCACCATTAAGTCTCATCTGTGTTGTTTCTCCGACAGTGGCACTGGCCATGGTGCAGTTGGTCTACTCTGTGTGCCATTTTCAGGACTGGTCCAAAACTCTGCAAGGACCTCAGGCGCAACAATTGACCAACTTCCACCACTAGGTGTCGCTATAGCAGAAAAAACACGTTTGGCCCTCTAACTCCCAAACCGTACATCACACATTTCAACTTATTGTTTTGATCCAGCTGAATCTCCTGATATGTCCTGCCACGCCCATTTCCGCCTAGACTTTTATTTATGAAAAATTGCAATTAATTAAAAACCTACTTTGCCAAACTCCTCCTAGCCTGTGCGACCGATCTGCATGAAACTTGGTAAGTGGCATCTCAAGATCGACCTGACAAAAGTTTTTTAAATAATTTTTATCGGATAAAATTGCGCAAATTACAGACAAAGAAATTTTTGTAGCTAAGTAAGAAAACACCAACTTTGCCATACCTTGACCAAAATAAATGCTATAAACGCAAAACTTTAGATTCTTGTTTGCCATGACCTTGTGGAGGTCCCCCACACATTTTACAAAGATTGGCCACTGGGGTTTATATTTCAATGGCGCATCAAATTGTTACAAAATTTGAAGGGTACCATCTAGGGCCACTCCTGAGGCCAATTGTACAGTACTGTTTGGTCAAAGAGTACTGATTGGTCAAAGTGGGCAAGGCTTGTGGCACCCACATTTGGATTAATCACTTACACTAATGTGAGCAAAATGTAAAAAAATTTAAATTTACAGGGTAGATCTACAATGGGTCATGGACCTCACCTATCAAAAATTACACATGCCACTAGGTGGCACT
The DNA here is from genome assembly GCA_029931835.1 of Etheostoma nigrum. Lineage (NCBI taxonomy): Eukaryota > Metazoa > Chordata > Actinopteri > Perciformes > Percidae > Etheostoma > Etheostoma nigrum. The sequence goes on from CM057259.1 coordinate 23,192,225, forward strand.
ATAATGTGTTTTTGCCTTTAACTCCCACATTACACATCACACATTAGGAATCCTTTCATCCACGTGTTCCTTAAATTAGACTGAATCTGATGACACAGGCAATATCTCACAATGCACAAAACCAACTTTTTCGAACTCGTCCTAGACCGTGCGACCTATCTGCTCGAAACCTGGTACGTAGCATCTCCAGATGGACCTGACCAAAAGCATTTTGCTACGTTAAAAATGCACATTTGACAACCAGACACAATTTCCTACCTAGCTTCCCCATGAACAATGATGCTCTATACCAAATTTGGCAAAAATAGGCAATTAGGGGGTGCTATGATCAACGTTTATTTGTTTTGGCCAATAACTCAATGTATTTAAATGGGAAATTTGACAGTATCAATAGTATCAACACGAAACTTCCTTGTTTGGCATACTGCTCTGAGGCTCTGTACCAAATTCGGTAAAAGCCATTAGGGGGCGCTATAGTCAATGTAGACAAGTTTTGGCCCTTTTACGCCTTTACGTATACAACATATACAACGCCAAACGGCACTTCTGAATCATAACTTAATAACTTTATAATTATAACTAGTAAAAATATAGGGTCTTTTGGAGCTAAAAACACACAGTCACCCGTTCTAAGGGGATGTCTTTGTTGTCTTCCTAGCCCTTACAGAAGGTTTTGTATTCAGTCTAGAAGTCCAGAGTTTTTTGGGGTCATGTGCAATTAATCCATACTGTTACATCCAAGATTGATACACTGTATGTAAGAAATAAAAATAGTCCGTCCTTTATATGAGTTCTAATGTTCAAGATGTTAATTTTTGCACTGGATGACTCCTATTATGTAGAACTGTAGGTGATCTGATGCTCGTTTGGCATGCCACTCTGAAGCGCTTTACCAAATTTGGTAAAGATCAGCCAATAGGGGGCGCTGTAGCTAACGTAGACTAGAGTGCGGATCGGGCCGGATTTTTCTGTCCGAGCCCGGCCCGCGCCCGACAGAGCAGTAACCGAACCCGACCCGAGCCCGACAGTCATTAAGATATTTCTGTCCGAGCCCGACCCGAGCCCGACACAGTTAAAATCGCATTTGTTTCTCATACTAATGACACATGTACGTTTGTTTGTGTGGAAAGACGCTTTTATTAAGCAATTGTAGGAAGGCATTCGGAAATGTCAACAGATGAGCGCATCAATGCACAGCTGACTTTCCTTCGTTTTCAATAGTTTTAAAATCTCCTGCGGCCAACTTCTTTTTAACATCTTCCATCGTTGCGCTGCCACATGTAGCTTAATACGCACGTCTTTCGTTGTCACAGCACACAGGAAGACGGATGTTAAGGTAATATTTGACATTTATTTTAAGCTGTTTTAAATTCAAAATGTTCAATGCCTTATCGCGCTGATGTGACCGAGCCCGACCCGAACCCGAGCATCCTTTCTAAAAATCTGTCCAAACCCGGCCCGACCCGTCGGGTCCCGTCGGGTCCCGTCGGGCTCGGGTCGGGTATCCATCCTCTAACGTAGACCAGTTTTGCCCTTCTACTCAATCAATGTTAATGGGATATTTGCAACGGCAGAGTACCGCAGACCTTGCGGCTTACACCTCTTGTTCCCTGATGTATGTATGAAGACAATACAGGAGAATGAGACTAAGGATTCACTGAACACATTAAACACACATAGATATTTAATTCATTTATAAAATAAATATTTTTCAAAGTGAGTAAGCTTGGCTGAAAAGGTTTTCATTAATGAGTCATAGTCAAAATGTATAGCTTTCATATCCAGCTTCACACTAATGCAGTCATGTTGCTTTTTTTATGTAAACTGGCTGAGGGCTTTTCCTCTGCTTGCTGGCTGTTTCTCTCTGTGTGCATGCTTGTGTGTGTGTGTGTGTGTGTGTGTTCTCAAAGTTCCAGACACCAGATGTTTAGAATGGAGGGGAAGTGGAGCTGGCGCCATGAAGGGCAGAGGGCAGCGAGAAGGCACGCGAACTGAAACCACACAAATGCGCACACACACACACACACACACACACACACTTGGCACATTCCCCAGCAGTCTCTCCAACACATTCCTCCACTTTGCTTCTCCAGGCCATCTGCTCCAACATACTTTGAAACAAGAAGGGGAAAAAACATAGTCATCAGCCTGTCAGACATCGGCAGCTGGTGGAAAGAGAGAGAGAGAGAGAGAGAGGTGGGGGGTGGGGGTGAAAGACTTTTTAAGTCTGTATGCACACAGTTAGCAGGAAAAAATATATTTTTCACTCCTTTTTTTTATTTTGAAAAATCAGAACTGGAACCTGACTGGACAAAAAAACAATTACATGGCAAATCTTTGAGCTTAGCTGCTGAACATGTTTAATCTCAACAATCTACCAATTATATTAATACTAAGAGTTTTGTACTACTTACACTGTAATTGTAGTAGCAGTGATGGAAGAATATTGTACTTACAAGTAGTCTGATGTTGTTTCCAATAACAACTGTTTTTTCTGATCAAAATAAGTATGTGTCTGCTTAGATTTGAAAATGTCCATTCACCTGAATTCTCTGGTCCCTCCCTAATTGTGATGTAATAGGCCAGACTTCGCAGCTGGTAGCAGCTACAGTATAAATAGTGGAACACTCGCTGATTGTAGCCATAGCACCTGCTAGTGGAAAGATGTCGTACATGAGCAAGATATTTATTTCTCTTCTGTGTTAGTAAACACAACATATTATGGGCCAGCCAACAACTGGGATATATTCATCACTTAACAAGATATTTAAGTTTGACAAACAGTATTTTTAACCAGGATAAATAACATGGCTACAGCAACATAGTGACACTCCTTCACAGGCACACACAGTAGAAAGCCTCCACCTGTGTATGTCTGTGAACCGCTAGCCCAGCTTTAACACAGTTACTTACATAGTGACTCGCTCAAAGGGGCATAAATGTGCACTAGTTATCAAAGCTCAACTTTTGTGTTTCCCTTAATAGTGTTTTCATCTTGACCTGTGGTGGTGGTAACACAGATGGAATTTCATATTAAACACATCCTAACTTTGGTTGACATCCACTTGATTTGTTTAACTCAGACTGCTAAAGCCATATTAACTTTTAACATTTTGCAAATAACAAAGGTCGGATTTTGTCCCCTTCACATATTATATCACGTGTTAGGAAGAGATGTCTATACTGCAAGTATGGAAATAAGTAATGGTTAAATAAAGCAAACAGTTTAATTTTATATGGGCACCTTACTATTGTTTTAAAGGCAGTTTTAAAGGTTGAAAAGCTAGCAAGATTTGCAAGTAGCATCTCCTCTGGGCTTTGCCTAGCCTATATCCTTGACGTTCCACTTCCGGGATGGATCGGTTGCTGCCGGAAAATCCGCCGGATTTCACTCATTTAGGCCGGATATCCGTTGTCTTGGGCTTCCTTTGTGTTGGCATTTTGAACTCTGGTTAATTTATGAGGACTATGGTTAAGATTTACTCTGATCTCTGCAGGGTAAATCCAGATTTACTGTCCAATCTGAGTTTTCTGTTGCGTGACTAAAACTACTTTTAAACGTACACATTTGCCAAAACATGTCCCCTCTGAGCCTATTTTGCAGCGGCACCACAGCTTTTTTCCGGTGCTTAGCACCGCCCAAGGTGATTGTGAGAGGTTTAAAGAAATGGCAATAAACCAGAGCACCTTTTCCTCCCAACCCCAAATGCTATGTAGAGTGAGACTAGGCTTCACCTAACCCTTCCCCTTGCCCTTGGCGCTGCCCCAACACACAGACGTGCACTAGGACTACTTCAAAACAGGGCACTGCTCAGCGGTGTCATCAGCGGTGCATTTTAGTGTCTTTCAACTTATTGTTTTGGTTTAAGGGCCCTCAACTTAACTGATTTGGTTTTGTCTCAGGATTATCATCAATCTTATTTCCAGCAGCAACGGGCAGCTGTTTACAGTGAAAAAGCTCTCATAAACCCACTATACACTGCCTGTTCAGCACCAATCAACATACAAACACAGTTAGAGACTAGCTTGTAAAGAACCAGATATTTCCAATCAGGAGTTGGTGAAGACAACACCAGAGCCAAAAGAGAGTGAATATTAATTAAAAAAATTTTCAATTCAATTTTATTTATGTAGCGCGAAATCACAACAACAGTTATCTCAAAGCGTTTTTCATAAAAGAAGATGTTATTTACAGAGACCCAACAATTCTCACCAAGAGCAAGCACTAGGCAACAGAGGCCTAGATGAATATTAAATACTTAAATTTATCATGTGGACCTGAACACCACTCCAACAGGATGATCATATTGCTTGGTGTCTGCTGCATAATAGTCACTAAGGTTAATAATTTATTCGCCAACAAGTATTGAAAGTCAAGGTACTAATTATGCAAAATGGCTGCGTACGAGGTAGAATCCACCATCCAAATGGATTTAATGTCCAACCTGGCAATCAAAAAGGTGCCCCTGTTATTTTTTAAATTATTTTAGCACTTACTTAGAAACTTACAAATATTACATACACATATTAAAGAGTGTTATCCAGCATTTTAATGTTTATTTAGTTGAGATAGAACTAGATTTGAACTACTGCTGCAGTAGTAAAAAATTTCTGGATTAGAGACACTTCGTCCTGGTGGCGTACCTTCGTCCTGGTGGCGTACTGTGCTCCATGTTTAGCTTCCTGGGCTTGAATCCAGCTATGGACATGACACATCATTCATTTCTCTCACAGTATATATTGTTGATTTAAATGATACAGTATGTTCACATTTTTAATAGTAGATCTTAGAACAATACCTCATATATGGTGGCACACGCACTTCAACCTAAGGAAACGTGCTTTTCATTAAGTTGCAGTGCGTTTGCCGCTGTCAGCCAATATGTAACCTGAATGAGTTGATCTCTGTAATTGTTTCTCTGGCCATAAAGAAGTCCCCACTCTTTGTTTTGCAAAGACTCTACAATTCAGCTGAAGCTACATATTAGGCTGCAGTAGTCTCAGTTAAACGCTATTCGCATGGGATGCACAGGGAAGTATCATCTGGGGACCTTGTGTGATTAAGAAATTACGCACTGACATCTGAGTTTTGTGTGATTTTACTCACATTTACTCTATACCCTGAGAGTTCAGTACCTGGAGGTGCACAGAAGACGGCTAGGGCGAGGCTGTCGCATCGCACTTGGGTGGAGGTTTTGTATCCTTTTGGGCCAGGCCCGAAGGTTACCAGACGCGCATCCCATGAATAGGAGAAAAACATGCTCTGGTTTTTTAGCATTTCTTTGAAACAATCACAATTGTCTTGGGGGAGCACTTAGAGCAGGACACATCAACGGTGCTTCTGCAAAATAGGCTTGGGAAGGAACATGTGCACGTAGGGAGGCAAGCTGAAATAAAAATGGCTGTCAAGTGTGTAATAAGAATTTTATAAAAAAAAAAGATTAATATAATTTGATTGTCGGTTCTAGCTCGGAGACCTTTACTAAAAAAATGAAGATTTTTAGGAAACGTCACCATCTGATAAGCTGAATGTTATCCCCCTCCCTGCATAACCTATAACCCACTTACATAACAGGTAACATACCTGCTGCGCGCGGCAGCTGCTGTGCCATTCATCAGAATCTTTAGCTTTAAAAAACTTTAGAGAGCAAGGCCCAAACAAAAGAATTGCTGAATGTTAAATATGTGCAATCAAAATAAAGGATTTTGGCTAAACCATGTCTGATTTTATTAGGCACATGAAAATGCACCCTGACCCTGATCTATGGATTTAACCCCAACTGTCGTTCACTAGATGTTATGAAAAATTAATTAACATTTGTTTGCCAGACTTTTTGGGTCATGTAACGCTATATAATCATTTACTGGCTGCTACCACGTTAATTATTAATGTCGGCTGCAAACAGATTACAGCTTTGATGTTGATCATAACGCTACAGTATTATTACGTTACACTGGGTTTGAGAGTGTGGGGGATGTGTTGACTTACAGTAGTTTCTTGGCTGTCATTAGTTGTAGATGCAGTGTATATTACATGGTTTTGCTTTGTAAGTGAAAAGAAATCATTTTAACAATATTTTCCTGATACCCTGAGTACCTCAATATTTGGTCTGTACTGTACTGTGTTCATGTTACAAGGCAAAATAAGTAAAACATTCCTGGTGTTTTTTGTCATATTGCAATACACTCAAAGCTAATACTGTATGATAATATATTAATGAGTCATAATTACATATTACATGCTTGCAGTATTCTGAGCAGCCTCAATGGAACTTGACTTGGACTCAAGCTCAGTGACTTGTGAACATCTCTGACACACACACACACACACACACACGCACACACACTTACAGCTTAATCCCATGGATTTATTCCCATCGTGCAATAACAGCATCATCAGGGAACTGCCAGTCAAATTTTGTTATATTGTAATCTAACCCCTCAATATAATGTCAGTAAAGCTACTTTGACCTATTAGACAGGTTTTTCTTTGGTTTAAGTTTTTCTAGTGAAATATTTACTTGTTTTTTGTTCGGTGTAGATTATGAATATACAGTACAGCTTCCAAACCTCCAGTGATCTATAACAATAAATACAGTATCAATAATGTACACAATCATGTGTACATAGTATAAAACACTTTGATCATTACCATTTTACTGACATATATGTTTACTGAAAATAATACTAATATAATGGATAATCCGCTGTACTGCATGAAGTTATACTATCAATACTGAATAACCTGGTGAGATCCAGTGTCACATTACAATGTGTAAGCATGTCCTAATTACAGTGTGTGGGATGTTCCTTCAAAACTTGAAAAACCAATAGACATATAGACCTTAGATCAAAGTGGCTTGCAGTCAATTTCCCAACTTTCTGTTCAGACTGTGTTGATGGACTCATTCTTCTTTGTGTTTCAGGAGTGAGGCTGATCGCAGTGGACAGGTCTAATACATATGAAGCTATGAGGATGCAGAATACTCGGAGAAAGCAGATAAATGGAAGATTGGATGAATTGTACACTTTTTTTGTCAATATTGCTTTCACCACTTACACACTTAGCAAACAATACTTAATTGATGTGGAAGGCCCAAGAACACCAACTGACAATCTATATAATCCCTTTGCAATAACTATGCATATAGTTAAACACATTACATTACTGTTACTCCAGTTTTGTATTAGAGCGACTGTTACCTTGTCAATACCATGTTTAAGTATGTATTTCCTGGCAACATGAAGCTCATCTGGTCACAGGATCTTGTGTAAAGTTTTTAAAACAAGCGTCAGTTTAATGAGAATAAGTCATTTGAACTCAAACTGCAGACATTCACAACATTCACTGCAGTTCATTAAGCAGTTCTAATAGTAGATGTTTTATAGTTTATAAGCCTGTTATATTTCAAAATATGCCAATTATGTTTCTTCAATACAAATAAAAATATTTGAAAAAATATCACCCCCGCTGTGATTTTTCACAAACAATATGCTGATATGATAGACCTACTACACATTGTATTTTTCTCTATGTGCATTAATATTAAAGCCCACAATAAACTGTAATCAACAAAAATATTAGAGGGCCACTACAGTAATTTATTATTACACCTTTATGAATATGGGGGAAAATTGTTAAGCAGAGGGTGAGATATCCTGACATTTAGTCCATCATATGAATCAAACTCCAAAAGCTGAATCCAGTGAATTTCCCGTACAGCTTGATGGCAACTTTTATTAAATTCTCTGCCTGGTAGTTACGGAGCTAGGATAATTACATATATTTGGCAACAAAAATAAAATGTTCCATTGAAAACAAGACCTGAAATAGGAAACATTGGCATTTTAAATCTCTTGTATTGGAAAAAGTTGTTTTGGCACTCAAAAACATTCCACTGAAAAATAAAACGCTTAAGCTTCTGAACACCCCCACAGGTGATTTTTGCATAATTTGACCACTGCTCAAGTTTAAGGTGGGTCGGAGCGTAAATGGGAATTTATTAGGACACAAATCTGTTCTACCAATAAGAATGCTAAAGCTGTAATTTTCCTGCCCTAACAGGGGAAACAAAACTCAGGAAGATGTCAATCAATCAGTCTATACACACCACACAGTCCTGGGAAGTTCAATCATCCAGATTAACTGAAAACACCTGTGTGGGTCTCTGGGTCTTTAAAATTATTTCATTTTGACAGCTTTTTACTGACACTGACAGTTTTAAGTTTAAACTTTTTGTCACTGTCTTTGTGTGGAGGGGAGGGGCCAAGGACAGATATATTTACATATAATCTACCATACTGAATGTCCTCCATAGCTCCAAAGATTGCCCATGTCTTTCAAATGGCACAACTTTCTCACAGCAGTGATATCCCTTGTGACATTACTATACCATTATCAGGGTTATTTTCTCAGACTTGACAAAGCTCATCCTAGCTGAGTAGTACTCCTCATGACTGGTAAACTGATCTTATTATTATTATTATTATTATACACACGTGCAGGAGCATGATGCACAAACACATCTTAAAGGGGCACTTTGCCAATTATTGGAAGCAACAGGTGAAAAGGAGGATGACAGGCTGAGGTCTCAGAGAGATAAAAAAAAGTTACAAAACAATACACCCCAAACATGTTATCAATGGTATATAGTATATTTATTTAAAGAGCAACTACTGTTTTTTTCAACCTGGACCCTATTTCCTTATGTTTGTGTGTGTAGGGGTTCTGATTGATTGGAACAATAATCTTTGAAATTGGACCAGTATTAAGTGTGAACCCTGTAACCAGCAGCCACAGATGTAACCCTATGGGGAAAATGTGCATCGTCAATTTGGGGTACTTTAAGCGCTTTTTTTTCGCCACTGGAAGACTTAAATTGAATTGAATTGAATTGAAATTGAATTGAATTGAATTGAATTGAAAGCCTTTATTGTCATTGTACACAGTACAACGAGATTTGGAGAGCAACTCTCTAAAAGTGCACACATTAATAACACATATATACATATACAATACATTAGTGCAAGTCTGGATGTAGGTTTAGTATGGTGACAGCTTTGGGGAAAAAGCTATCCCTGAGTCTGTTTGTTCTGGCCCGTATTGACCTGAAGCGCCTGCCTGAGGGCAACAGGTTAAAGAGATGGGAGCCGGGGTGGGTGGTGTCCCTCAGGATGTTTCTGGCCCTACTGAGACAACGGAAGTTGTAGATGGCAGTCAAAGAGGGCAGAGGGCAGCCAATTATTTTTTGTGCAGTGTTTGTCACCCTCTGCAATCGCTTCCTGTCGGCCTCCGTGCAGCTGGAGTGCCACACTGTCGCAGCATAGGTCAACAGGCTCTCGATGGTGGAACGGTAGAAGGTCACCAGCAGCTGAGTTTTTAGTTGTTCCTTCCTGAGGACCCTCAGGAAGTGTAGCCGCTGCTGGGCCTTCTTGACCAGAGCTGTGGTATTGGCCGACCAGGAGAGGTCTGCAGAGATGTGAATGCCGAGGAATTTGAAGGACTCCACTCGCTCTACACATCCCCCGTTGACGTACAGGGGGGCATGGGCGGCTTTGTTCCGCCTGAAGTCCAGGATGAGTTCCTTGGTCTTGTTGATGTTTAGTGCCAGGTTGTTTGATGCACACCACTCACTAAGTTTCAGGACCTCATCTCTGTAAGCCGCCTCGTTTCCCCCCGTAATCAGCCCCACCACCGTTGTATCATCAGCGAACTTGATGATGCTGTTCTCTGGGTGGGCGGGACTGCAGTCGGATGTGTATAGGGAGTAGAGTAATGGGCTCAGCACGCAGCCCTGTGGAGAGCCCGTGCTAAGAGTGCGGGAAGAAGAGAGGTGAGGACCCAGTTTCACCTGCTGGGGTCGGTTGACTAAAAAGTTCTTTATCCAGGAGCAGGTTTGTGGTGGCACCCCCAGGTTGATTAGCTTGGGGATCAGAATGTCCGGTATTATTGTGTTAAAAGCTGAGCTGAAGTCAACGAAGAGCATCCTAACGTAGCTCCCCTGTTTTTCCAGGTGACTCAGCGCTGAGTAGAGAGCGATGGCTATGGCATCTTCAGTGGATCTGTTAGTCCGATATGCAAACTGATGCGGATCCAGTGTGGAAGGTAGACAGGCTTTGATGTGTTTCAAAACCAGTTTCTCTAAGCATTTGGTGATGACTGGGGTGAGTGCTATGGGGCGAAAATCATTGAGGCTGGTCGTGGGTGACTTTTTAGGGATCGGGATGATTATAGCAGACTTCAAACAGGGTGGAATGACAGCTTGTTCCAGAGATAGATTGAAGATGTCTGTGAAGACCTGTGATAGCTGCCAAGCACATGCCTTGAGCACCTTCCCAGGTACTCCATCAGGACCAGCAGCCTTTCTGGGGTTCACTGCACAGAGCACCCGCCACACATCCTGTGCCTCAAGAGTAAGTCGGGGGGAGTGGTGCTGGGGAGCTAGTGGGGGTTGTGATGGTTGTTGAAGTGATGAGGCTGAATGCTGTGTTTGAGACTCAAAGCGGGCAAAGAAGCTGTTCAGCTCCTCTGCCAGTCCCGCATCCAAATTCCCAGGTGTCACAGCACAGCCTCTGTGGTTGGTGATGGTCTGTATGCCCCGCCATACTTGCCTGGGGTTGTTGAGCTGTTCCTCTATCCTCCTCTTATATTCGACTTTAGCAGTCCTAATGCCTCTCCTCAGGTTGGCACGAGCGGCGCTGTACGATGTTCTGTCGCCTGACCTGAAGGCTGAGTCACGGGCCCGGAGGAGCATGCGGACCTGGCGCGTCATCCAGGGTTTCTGGTTTGAGGACACCCAGATGCACTTTTCCACAGTGACATTCCCAATACAGTACTTGATGTAGGACAGCACTGTATCAGTGAATATTTCCAGGTCTTCGTGGTAGAAGGCTTCCCACTGTGTGTTATCGAAGCAGTCCTGTAATCGGTGGAGGGCGTCCTCGGGCCAGGTCGTGATGGTCTTTTTTGTGGACTTTGTTTGTCGCCTGAGGGGGATATATGCCGGAGTGAGGAGCAGGGAGAGGTGGTCTGACCGGCCCAGGTGGGGAAGGGGTACAACTCTGTACGCATGCTTGATGTTAGAATATACATGATCCAGAGTGTTTCCCCCTCTTGTAGGGCATTTTACATATTGGTGGAATTTTGGTAATACAGTCTTGAGATTTACCTTGTTGAAGTCCCCTGCAATAATGTGGACTCCACTGGGGTGGGCGCGCTGGTGGGTATTGATGACATTTAGCAGCAGAGAGAGAGCCGTGTTTACATTAGCATCTGGTGGTATATAGACTGCAGTGATGACAACAACGGCTAGCTCTCTAGGCAGAAAAAAGGGTCTGCATCTCACCGACATAAACTCCAAGTCAGGAGAACAGTGTCTGTCCAAGATAGTGCTGTTATTACACCAGCCTTCATGCACGTAAATGCAGAGCCCACCTCCTCTGTTCTTCCCGGTGTCGTGCCAATGTAGTTATCCCCGCCAGGATTTGTATCCCCTGGCCGCGGGAGCGCGCATGCACACAGAGCGGAGTTTCTGCTGCCCTTCGTATTGTTTAACTGCTGCACTTTGAATTAAACGGAACAAATAGCGACGTGGAAGACTCGGCAGGGTTTTCCATAGTAACATGGGTCTCAGTTAACTACATAAATACGTGTATTTGTCTGTTACATTAAGGCGACGTGTCAAATGTGTATAGCGTCGTTTAATATTATGGAGTGATGGGCGTATCCTCCCTGTCCTCTAACGGGATTTCTGTTTTAATTTAATTTAGTTTAATATGGCTTTTCAATTAAACACTTTTTCACCTGTCTACCATATGAGTTACATAGGAGGTACTCAAAATATCAGGCCGTTTTTCACCTGACATTTTATGTATCCCATCCCTAACATGCAAAGGGTCTGTCCTGTCATCATGGGTGTTATTTTGTGTGTTTAATAGGTCACAATAAACAACCTGACAAAATTTGGAGAGGTTTGCTGTTGTTTATCAAAAGTTACATAGGGGATACCAAAAATATCAGGCCGTTTTTCACCTGATATTTTATGTATCCCATCCCTAACATTGGAAGGGTCTGTCCTGTCATCATGGGTGTTATTTTGTGTGTTTAATAGGTCACAATAAACAACCTGACAAAATTTGGAGAGGTTTGTTGTTGTTTATCAAAAGTTACATAGGGGATACCAAAAATATCAGGCCGTTTTTCACCTGATATTTTATGTATCCCATCCCTAACATTGAAAGGGTCTGTCCTGTCATCATGGGTGTTATTTTGTGTGTTTAATAGGTCACAATAAACAACCTGACACAATTTGGAGAGGTTTGCTTTTGTCTAGCAAAAGTTACATAGGGGATACCAAAAATATCAGATGAAAATCGGCCTGATATTTTTGGTATCCCCTATGTAACTTTTGCTAGACAACAGTAAACCTCTCCAAATTGTGTCAGGTTGTTTATTGTGACCTATTAAACACACAAAATAACACCCATAATGACAGTACAGACCCTTTGCATGTTAGAGATGGGATACATAAAATATCAGGTGAAAAACGGCCTGATATTTTTGGTATCCCCTATGTAACTTTTGATAAACAACAGCAAACCTCTACAAATTTAGTCAGGTTGTTTATTGTGACTTAGTAAACACACACAATAACACCCATGATGACAGGACAGACCCTTTACATGTTAAAGATGGGATACATAAAATATCAGGTGAAAAACAGCCTGATATTTTTGATATCCCCTATGTAACTTTTGCTAGACAAAAGCAAATCTCTCCAAATTTAGTCAGGTTGTTTATTGTGACTTAGTAAACACACACAATAAATCCCATGATGACAGGACAGACCCTTTGCATGTTAGAGATGGGATACATAAAATATCAGGTGAAAAACGGCCTGATATTTTTGGTATCCCCTATGTAACTTTTGCTAGACAAAAGCAAACCTCTCCAAATTGTGTCAGGTTGTTTATTGTGACTTAGTAAACACACACAATAACACCCGTGATGACAGGACAGACCCTTTCAATGTTAGGGATGGGATACATAAAATACCAGGTGAAAAACGGCCTGATATTTTTGGTATCCCCTATGTAACTTTTGATTAACAACAGCAAACCTCTCCAAATTTAGTCAGGTTGTTTATTGTGACTTAGTAAACACACAAAATAACACTCGTGATGACAGGACAGACCCATTGCATGTTAGTGATGGGATACATAAAATAGCAGGTGAAAAACGGCCTGATATTTTGAGTACCTCCTATGTAACTCATATGGTAGACAGGTGAAAAAGTGTTTAATTGAAAAGCCATATTAAACTAAATTAAATTAAAACATAAATCACGTTAGAGGACAGGGAGGATACGCCTATCAGTCCATAATATTAAACGACGCTATACACATACGTCGCCTTAATGTAACAGACAAATACACGTATTTATGTAGTTACCTGAGACCCATGTTACTATGGAAAACCCTGTCGAGTGTTCCACGTCGGTATTTGTTCCATTTAATTCAAAGTACAGCAGTTAAACAATACGAAGGTCAACAGAAACTCCGCTCTGTGTGCATGCGCGCTCCCGCGGCCAGGGGATACAAATCCTGGCGGGGATAACTACATTGGCACGACACCGGCGTCACTGTTTCTGTCCCATCTGTGTAGCGTACGGCCTGCTAGCTGCACCGTGGCATCCGGGATTTGTGTGCGTAGCCATGTCTCTGTGATGATAAGCACACAGCAATCACGAACATAACGATTTCCAGCCAGCTGTATTTCCAAATCGTCCGTTTTGTGTACCATGGATCTGGCATTTGTGAGGTAGAGGCTCGGCAGCGGAGGTTTGAGTGGCTGTTTCCTTAACTTGAGCAGTAGCCCAGCCCTGCAGCCTCGTTTTTGTTTTCCTCTCGCGTCGAAATTCTTCTTCTTAGTGTCTACAACATTATTATCTCCCTACAGAGGTAGGACTTTTTAAACCCCTTTCTGTTTAACCAGAAAAAACTTTGAGGTCGCTAATGCTAAACCCACCGGACTCCATTTAAAAACAATATATACTTTTAGCGTGTTTAGAGCCAACATATTTTCACATGTAAATCGGTAAACAATGTGTTTATTTCAACCAAAACCACAGTGGTGTGATAGTTGAAAAAGTTGAAAGACGACACAAAACAGCTTTTTATAGTTTTATTGTTTTTCTGACGACTTTGAATGAAGTGTATTTTACAATGCTAAAATTACTGTTTGTTTATAGCTTGTTTTGCAACTTTCGACTGCAGCGATCCTGCTTAGTACTGGACCAATGTCAAAGATTGTTGTTCCCATCAGTCACACAATGCATAGGAAAATAGCTTCCAGGTTAAAAAAAATGGTAGTAACCTTAATATCTTGCATATCTCATAATTGTCTATGTGTGGCTTTTGCTTAACTGCAGTACATATAATACATTAATAGTTTGTATATATATAGGATGTGTGATTAGACATGTTGCTGCTGCTGCATGCAGGCTAGCCCTTAATGCAGTACCTGTTCAATATGTATCTACATTTTGTTTACCTAACAGCAGCCGTACCTAACAGCAGCCAACAGCTTTATGCTGTGGACTCAAGGTGTATGTGTCTTGCTCTACAGAGATAGAAACCAGCTCTATGCAATCTTGCAATGATTATATTTTGTTAAATTATTTTTTTGTAGCTGGCTGTGATGTTTGAAAAGCAGTAGAACACAAGTCCCACAACACCTAAAGGTAAAGGTTTTTAAATGTAAAAATCTGAGTAAACAGGTGGCAAAGATGAGCTCCAGCTAGCAGGGCCATCTCTAGAGCCATCTCATGACTAAGGACAGAATTGGGAAATTAACTCACAGGTCTCCTGCTGACTCTGCAGACTAGCCAATCAAATGTAAACAAGTAAACACAAAGAAAAAGGTGAAGATGGCTAATAGCTACAACCTATGGCTAAGACAATGCAGAACACGTTCATACTCATGCCTTTGTATCTGTTATGGGTACGTATTAATACTTAGCCGGTACTAGATAACCAAATACTAGTTTTGGTATAGGCCGATATGTGATAGCAAGCAATGCGAACACAGCATTAGCCATCAGCTGAAGCTTGCCATTTACCACCACATCTAGCTGTCCACTGATTTTCCTCACACAACTCCATTTTTTTTTTAGTTATGTGTTCTAATCCTTGTCTGTTCCTGGTCGTTTGGGCACCTTGCAGGCTCATAATAATAAGGTTGTGCTATGTCATATGAATATACATTTACAACCTCTTCTGTGTCAAAACACTCAGATTGGAAAGGTTGTAAGGGATGGAGATATATCTTTCCTAGAACTTAAAACATAGTATGATTTTAAATGATTTGTACAATATCTACAACTCAAATTTATTCAAAAACTTTTACTTCTAAAGTGCTTGTGCCAGGAAGTGTCGTTGATGGTAAAATCAGAGATGTTATTAGACGAGGTACTGTCTCAGTTATATTCAAGTTACTATGTCTATCCCTTCCTGTGGGAAAGTGACATTAGCTCACCACTCTCTACAGATTAGTGGGATTCCATATTGAAATGCTCAGCATCCATGTCTAATTTTGTAAGGTACAAGGTTATACAGATAAAGATGATACATATGGCTTGTATTACAACACATTATTTAAAAAACAAATGCATCAGAACTGTGCTGGCATGGTAGGCGTGGTACCTTTATTTATTTATTTTGGGTCTGTCCATTTGTAAAGAGATTTTGGATTGAGGTAATAGGTGTTGAAAAAATATTTTGAATGTTCATATTCCTAAATGCCCTATTATATGTATAATGGGAAGCAGATTGGAAAATATACAAGCAATACCTGTGCATAGTTGCATTAGCTTTTCTCTTTATAAAGAGAACAATACTCATGAATTAGAAAACTCACAAATTAGACTGCTATAAAAAATATAACTGGTTATAGGAGTTTCTGGATTTGCTTTCTATGCACCTTTGTTTTGTTTTTCATTTTTTGTCCTTCTTGTTTTAGAAAATGTAAAAAAATAAAAATGAGGATGGAAGAAAGGGGTGCCGTCAATCCAGGAGTGGGCTTGTGAGATGGCTAGGGGGACGGCATTCAAAGGTGCCCTGCCACACATATGTTATGGTTCATATGCGTTTGTGTTATGTGGTGAATGTGAAGATGAACGGCTGCCTCCTGTCAGCTCTAGCCACTGAAAAGAAATAAGCAGAGAAACCAGGCCAATTACAAAAGCTGGTCAGTCTGATGTCATGTTGTCTGAGCGCATTACCTATTCACAAGCTCGCCCTGTTGCACTGGGTAAAAGATACCCTAGCCATGTTGTCTGGCTGTCATTTGCTAGCTGTTAGCCAATCAGAGTCAATCAGCTTAGCTTGTTGAATATTAATGAGGACTGGCACAAATCGGGCTGAGTCTTCCTGCAGGCTTTTTATACCACACTAGAATGGCTTGAAACAAGGTAACCAAGGCATTTTTTCCACAAAAAAATGTTTTAGAGTCCATGGTAGAACTTCAAACATTACCACGAAGTGCTGAAATACGTGTGGCAGGGCACCTTTAATAAAATGTAATTTAAACAGTTTACCAGATTTGATGTCTATACAGAAAATGGGGATGATGACGTGTATGATGGGCTTATGATGTTGTCATTTATACATATGCATTTTTGGTTTATTTTCTATTTTGTTACTATTCAGTTGAATGTTTTAAATATTGAAGTTATTGTGGCATCTACAAATTGTCTGAGGTAGAAATAACAATTTTGCCACTGTTGTGTATATGGATGTATTTCACCTCTCCTGAAGACCTAGTTTCTACAGCATTACCCTAAACATTAATTTACTGGGGTCTCCAACCTGCAAGTCACTGTTTAAAATTAAAAATATCAATTGTGCTTTTGCAGAATAACATTATTACTGAGAACATAAGGATTTGTGAAAGAATAAACATTGAGGCAGATGAAAGTTGTTAAATCCTTAACAGCTCTGAGTATACATGTGCATAACCAAGTGATAACTTGAGATTTGCTCTTAAAGGCTACTTACATTTTGATGTCAGTTTTATATCAGCTCTTTAGAACATTGTGGATGAACAGTTATACAAGTTCTGGTCATTGTTAAAAGGGTAATTTTGTAATTAACCTCATTCTGGTTGTCTCTTTACTGACTGCAGATAGATCAGGCTAACTGATATATGATGCCTCTTATCTGACTGGGGTTCAAAAACCAAACAAACACATCTCCCAAAATGTCACACTGATTATGGCATTTAACACTATATTGGGATTCAAAATGAATGTTTTTCATAGCGTAATTACTGTAAATGATCATTCCTCAGTAAAAGCACAGAATAGACTACAGGTACATAACTAAGTTCAGTCCAATGTCCTGTCCACTGCTTCTCTTCAGAGTTTTGTTGCTGAATGTTGGATAAAAACACACGTTAACATCATTTAGAACGTAAAAGGTCTGTTTGGATCTGTATGTGTGTGTCTTGTCAGTGGACCATGCAGATGTCCAGTATACAGAATTTGGCTCTACAGGTGGGGCAGGGGACTCTGCTAGACAACCAGGTCTCGGGTCTTTGCTGGTCTTGGCGGCTGGCGAACCATCGACCAAGACAGGACAGACACCACATTGGTCTGCAGAAACACCGCTGGCACTCCGACTCATTATCCCCTCCTTTAAACACAGAGCAAGGTGGGAATCACAATTGGCTTTATTGGCCAGGTATGTGTGCACATACAGTTTAACTCCAGTTTTGTTGTTAATGTATTCATACAGAAATAGACAGTGCATAACAGCTAAGAACATGAACAACAAAACAAAATAAAGGTAGGGGATAGACAGCGCACACACACACCTGTATGGCAGAGTCTGACCAGCTTGGTGTTTGCTGGAACTTGCATACAGCCTATACAGTGCTCCATCTCCTGTGTATGGAGAAATAATGTTGTGAATTTGTATTGGGATCATATGGACAGGATTTTAGCAGTTGCATGAAACATACACAAATAGTAATGTACCTGTCCACTGGGGAGTGTGTACGGTTGATTGAGGTCCACCTGGGCTCTAAATGTTTCAAGGAAGAGTTCACTTATGGTTTGGTGGATCACAACATTGGCAGAGTTTCTGATGGGTGCATGGAGTTTCTCTCTGAGCTCGGCATGCTCTGTAGAGTTGAGCCTGCAAACAGTAGAAAAGTGAGATGGCTTGTTCATGGCACATGCCGTTTAGTACACACACACACACACACAAACACACCTGATATCAAAAGCTCTGACAGCAGGGTTGATGCTGTCCACTCGCAGGGTCAATATCTGTGTGGGGGAAGCCGAGTCTGGACTCAGCTGGTGCTGTCTGGACTCTGTGACTGTCACATGACATTCACTCTGTAAGGCCATGTAGACATGATAGGTGGTCACCTAGAGGACAAAGAGAGTCAGGCATGTGGATGAATGTTGATTTTTTTTTGCCAATTTAGCGTACCTTCAAAATTGGAGCACAGTAAACAGGACACAATTACCCTGATGAAGGCAAGATAGTAAAAAAGTATTAGTTTGAATAAACTTGCAATGAAGCCCACACTGGTCTGCACCTCACTAGGCACTCTTTAAATTAGAAGTTGATGATTTTTACTACTATTTGCATTCTATCACCTAAAATGTAGCATGATGCCTGATAGTGCTTGCTAAATGTGTTCCAAAACAATAAGCAATAAAAGGCTGAAAAGCTCTCCCAGTTTACACTAAGTGAGCGAGTGACAATTCATTTTGGGTGTGCAGTTACCATCACAGGGCTAACTCACACACGGTGTTTTTTCACCATATGGCACTTTAGGCTGCACGGAGTCAAACCATTACTTTTGTAGCTTCTAACAAAAATTTAGTTTCTCTGCTGCGTCCCTGTTTGTACTTATGCTTTATTTTACTGTTTCATGTTTGCTTTTACCTGTATAGGACTTGTGTTACTTACTGCTGATACATTCCTTGATTTTGCTGCTTCATAATTAAAGCTTTTAAATAACAAAACATCAAGGGACGTTTGTCAAGAACTTAAGGGAAATTAAATGTTTATCCATGTTTTTCAGCAGCTCCTTTGACCAGTAGTCAGCCTTTAAACACCATTGACTAAAGACAGGCCTTTTAAAAACACACCTTCAAGTGTTTAACTGGAAGAATTTGGTGCATTTTTTTTTTATTACACCTCAGATTAGCAGTAAAACATCTTCAACACACCAGCCCTGTTGGAGGCAATGTGGCTGGTTAGCATCACACATGTTTTTTGGAGTTGTGAAAAATTTAAGTAATTTCAGGAGGATATATATTTAGTTTTGAGTACTTGGATACAAGATTCCTTTCTCATGCACTGTCTTATACTTGGGTCATATTTCACCTGCAGTACAGAGGGACAGGTACCCGCTGAATATTCTCTTTATTGCAGCAAGGAAAGCAATAACCAGAAACTGGTATAAGCCTGACTGTCCTAAACGGCAACAATGGTTTGATGTCATACAAAAAATAAGGGTATCGGAAAGGTTGACTTTTGTGCTGGGTTTGAGAGAAGGTCTGTATGCCCAAAAGATTGCTGAAGTGGACTTCAATAAAACATAATGACATTGGGTCATGGCTTGGACTCATTAGTGGATAAAGCATTGACTTGAAATGTATACATTTTATTTCTATTTTTTTGTCGCTATCATCACCGGAGTTTTCCCCTTTTTATGTTGTTTTTGTTTTTCCATATATTACACACAAATTGAGGTGACTGTGATCATTTGTAATAATGTACTGTAAATTCAATAAAAACTAAAGTACTAAAAGAAAAACACAACTTCAAGTAGGTAGCCCTGTTGTAATGGAGATGCAAATCCTTGTCGTACTGGTGACTAAATGCTACTGATTGGAAAAGATCACATCACGTAGCTAGGTAGCTGTGGCGCAGAGTACTTTCTGATGTTTAATACAATTAATTGTCACAGCCTCTCCTCCAGACTCCACTGCGACACACACAGGATATCATTCCATTCTGCTCACCTGTCATTGGTAACTTAACACAATTTCTCCCACAGGAGATTGACTTCCTTGATGGCATCTGGCAACTACACATATGGTGATATTGACATCTAGTGTTAACAATAAGAACTGCATCTTAATATAGCCAGCCATAAAGGTAAAACATAAAGGTTTTATTTAAAGGTCCCATTGCATGAAACTTTATGAGTTTTTTTAACATTAATATGAGTTCCCACAGCCTGCCTATAGTCCCCCTATGGTCGCCATGGGTATCCTGCTCTGTCTTTGAGAAAATGAAAGCTCAGTTGGGCAGATCTGAGGTAACCTCCCACTTTCTCTGCTTTGCACGCCCAGAGAATTTGGCCCACCCATGAGACAGAGACATCATGGCTTTTACACAAGCAAAGTGGCAGTTGGTCAAGGCCACACCCTCAGCTTCTACCTTTCCCCCCCAATCTCTCCTCCTCAAAAGCTACAGACTCAGAAATGGCACATACTAAGGAAAGCTCTAGTGGCTCTAATTCTGCACCAAGGCTGAATTTTGGGAAATATACTTCAGATATTATATTAGGGGACCACTAAGGTCTATATAAAAACATCCAAAGTGCACCATGTCATGGGACCTTTAAAAAAAACTCACGAGCCACATCAAGATATAAGCCAGCACATATTGTCTTAGTTAGGACATCTCTAATTTACACCAAAACAATGTAACCAAAAATTAATTTTTTACTCACCTTTAACACCCAGCTGTCAGTAACAATTACTCTGGCTCCAGGCGCCCCTGTAGCAAACTTATCTATGCGTCTGAACTCATCGTTGACGCTGGTTGCCACTGAGCCCCAACTGGAGTAAGGAGGCCGTATGTGGGCCTGCAAGGCCCGGCTAATTGGATGGTTGTGCCAGTGCCGGCGGGACCAGTAGATGACAAGTATCCAGCTGGTCAACTGAAGGCATATAGAGAAGAGGAGAAATGCTCTCCAGCTGTCACTCACCTGGTGAAACAACATAATAACACAGTTGTGACCAACATTTTATAACTACTGCCGACAAGGTAGCATGGAGAACATTGGAGATGTTACACACTTCTCAGGAAGTCAAAGATTGTATATTTAATTGCCAGGGCAGAAATCTAAATAAAAAAATCTCTTAAAGCACAAAATACCTAACTTTTGTTTGGACTGGGATGAGATATCATTTTGAAAAATCAAAATACTGGCACAAAAGGAATATCAATAAATAAATAAATATGAATTTATGATTATTTAAACAGAGTATGCTATATATACTACAGGTGTTGACAGTTTGTAGTTTTCTATTGCATCAGAGGGGAGTGACTTAGTTACACTCAATACATTGCTGAGTTTTAATTTAATTTAAGTCATAACTGACTAAACCTGGTCAAAATATGGCAAGTGATGTGTTACTTCAACAGAGGAGGATAAACTACCCAACAGTTATGTGCTTTCTGGAAACGTTTGATGCCAATTCACAGAAACAGGTTTAGGTGTGATTCAGACCAGTCACTGATGCTATTTCTTCAGTCTGCACTGTAGTGCCCAGTATTGTATTGTGATGTAGCTGCTCATTCTGAACCTGTGTAGTTATATTTGTATGAATAGTCTTTCTTTTGCTAGCCTGATTTTATGTATTTTTAAAAATTATATAATTATTTAAGAGTTCACCTGAAGTCCTCACAATAAGCACCAGCAGAAAGACTGCATTTGGAGACAAAAGTAGTTTTGTACATCCTACTGGGAATTGCCTTAACCTACTTCAGAGGGGGAAATGCAGGTTCACAATATCATCAATTATTACAAAATGTACCAACTCTGAATGGGAAATTAAATAGTTGTACTTCATGTGTATAGAGTGACACCAAGTGTGTTTATAAATCTGCAGACTGCAGAGGGACAGGCTGACCTGGTGAATGTATCCTAGGTTTTTTTCTGGAGCAGCAATACACATCCCCATGTAGTAACCTGAAGAGAACAAAAAAGAAAAAATTGGACATACGCATACGCACATGATATACAACAGCAACAAATGCCCCCTTAAGAAACAAATCACATCCACTACATCCCATTATTATACACCACCTACCAACACCATCCTGCATCATACACAAACAAAAACAAAAAATGTACAATGCAGCCCGTGAGGACATTCACTGATTTTTCTTTGTGTGCTTCAGCACATTGCATTTTTAAAGTTATTATAACTATGTGGATAAGGGTTTGACTAGCAGCTTCAATTTACATCCACACTAAGGCTGAATCCCATTTATCTGTCTTGCCCCTTCCCCTACCCCTACCACCTCGAAACCGAGTGATAAGGTCTAGGTGTGAAAACATACCCCTATAAAATGAGACACCACTTTGGTTACGGTTACGTCACCATACAGTATTGATCACAATCTAAGATGCCGTCTTAAAGTGTGTGTGTGTGTGTGTGTGTGTGTGTGTGTGTGTATGTTGACTGTAGCTCAGTCCGTAGGGAGATGGGTTGGAAACTGGAGGGTTGCTAGATCAAGTCCACATATGGATCAAAGTATGGTGGTGGACTGGTAGCTGGAGACCTTCTGGGCACCGCCAAGGTGCTCTTTAGCAACGCACTAAACCCCCAACTGCTTGGGGGTTCTCACTCTGACATCTCTCCATTAGTGCAAGTGTGTTTAATAACAACAGTGTAAATTGTAATTTCCTGTTGTGGGACTAATAAAGGATATATTGTTATGTACATATTTTATAGTTCTTGGTGGTGCAGAGGCAGATGTTCTTATCTATGTAATACTTAAGTATGTTTGCAATAAACATTTGTATACACACACTGCATGGTGTGTTGTATATCTGTTTCAGTTATCACCGTTTTGAATGTCATTGATGTTCAGAAACACTTTCTTTGTTAACTAAAAAATTGTCTTTATTGCCCTGTGTGGGAAGTGTAGACCTGTGAATGGCTGACTTACACGTTCAAAAATTTCCCCAAAGAGATGATATGATCAATATTATCTGCTTTTAAAGCAGGCCCGACTGGACGTGGAAACAACGTCAGCATCTGATTAGTTAGGCTCAAACTATATCCCGGTTACTCTGCAAGTAAACACACCGACTGAGACATTAAGCTCCTAGCAGGACGTGTGTTGAACAAAGTTCGTAAACCGTTGCCAAAATGTAAATTAGAACTTAACGAAAACAACACCTTCTAACAAAATAGTTAACTATATATTATCCAACATAGTAACGTACTAGCTAATGCTGGTAAACTGTGTGCGCTAGCTAGCTAGCTAGCATGAACTTATTCAGTACTTTTCAGCTCGGTCTCGGTAATATCTGACAAATATTCACTTTTGTTATTACCCTGTCCTTCGTTATATCTATCTGAATGTTATACTTTACCTAAAGGCAGAGCGGAGTGGACCAGTACGGTAATGCTGGTCCTCCTGACGTGGTACTGGATGAAGCCCACATCCTCACTACCCAGCCAGGACGAAAACAAATTCTGGATGGTTAAACCGGCCGAACGGAACTCGTTGGGCGTAGACACAAAGCACAGAGAGAACACTATATAAGCCAAAGTAAAAGGTAACTCTGTGTTCTCCATACTTTATCTAGGTTAACTACTACCGTAAGACTATGCTACTTCCTTATAAGTTTCTTCTTCTACACGTTCTCCAATATAAGACAAATGTAAAGGTGCGTGCTGGGTCGCCATCTACTGGGGTGCTGGATGAGTCTTTTTTATTTTTTATTAAGAACTTTATTGAAGTTATACAGTAACCTTTTATAAGTACAATACAATATACAATATTTTACAATACATTTCATCCAAAAGTGAAAACCAGTGCATAACATGCAGACATGAATCCGTCAGTTCAAAAGTTTAGTTTTTAAAAAAAGCTATTGTTTATTGTTAGAAAAAACTAACTAACACGTGCTCTTTGATTTGATGAGAGTGAAGAGAGGCTGAGGGTCCAATTGAGAATTAAGAAAAGGTTTAATGAAAACAGCATGATGAAGATGATAAGATAAAGACAATAAAACACAAAATATAACACTGCAGCTGACAGCGGACTGTATCCATGCTTCTCCCTGATGGAGTCACATGAAATCATTCCCGAAATCATCTCTACGTCCCAAATGTATTCCCTGCACCGGGGGCGGTTCCTTTTCACCTGGTGTATTCAAACTCATTCTCATTGGTCCGCCGTTGGCACGGTAACGTGTTGTCCAATGACGAAGGACATGGGTTTAAACTCTGCCCCTTTCGGGTCATTTTCAGTCACAGATAAAAAGGTTCTATCATGTAAATGAGAAATTATAACAAAAATACAGTCAACATTCTATTGGCTTAGCCTAGTCTAAGACACCAGGGGGTAAGAGACAGTGGTGTGAAGCTATTGGCTTCTTTCTATGTTCTATCTGAAGCTATGAACGCTGTACAGTGCCTTGCAAAAGTATTCGGTCCCCTTGAAGTTTTCAACCTTTTGACACATTTCAGGCTTCAAACATAAAGATATAAAAAATTTATTTTTTGTGAAGAATCACCAACAAGTGGGACACAATTGTGAAGTGGAACGAAATCTATTGGATATTTTAAACTTTTTTAGCAAATAAAAAACTGAAAAGTGGTGCGTGCAAATTTTTCGGCCCCTTTACTTTCAGTGCAGCAAACTCATTCCAGAAGTTCAGCGAGGATCTCTGAATGATCCAATGTTGTCCTAAATGACTGATGGTGATAAATAGAATCCACCTGTGTGTGATCAAGTCTCTGTATAAATGCACCTGCTCTGTGATAGTCTCAGGGTTCTGTTGAAAGCGCAGAGAGCATCATGAAGACCAAGGAACACACCAGGCAGGTCCGTAATACTGTTGTGGAGAAGTTTAAAGCCGGATTTGGATACAAAAAGATTTCCCAAGCTTTAAACATCCCAAGCAGCACTGTGCAAGCGATCATTTTGAAATGGAAGGAGTATCAGACCACTGCAAATCTACCAAGACCTGGCCGTCCCTCTAAACTTTCAGCTCAGACAAGGAGAAGACTGATCAGAGATGCAGCCAAGAGGCCCATGATCACTCTGGATGAACTGCAGAGAACTACAGCTGAGGTGGGAGAGTCTGTCCATAGGACAACAATCAGTCGTACACTGCACAAATCTGGCCTTTATGGAAGAGTGGCAAGAAGAAAGCCATTTCTCAAAGATATCCATAAAAAGTCTCGTCTAAAGTTTGCCACAAGCCACCTGGGAGACACACCAAACATGTGGAAGAAGGTGCTCTGGTCAGATGAAACCAAAATCGAACTTTTTGGCCACAATGCAAAACGATATGTTTGGCGTAAAAGTAACACAGCTCATCACCCTCAACACACCATCCCCACTGTCAAACATGGTGGTGCAAGCATCATGGTTTGGGCCTGCTTTTCTTCAGCAGGGACAGGGAAGATGGTTAAAATTGAGGGGAAGATGGATGCAACCAAATACAGGACCATTCTGGATGAAAAACTGTTGGAGTCTGCAAAAGACCTGAAACTGGGACGGAGATTTATCTTCCAACAAGACAATGATCCCAAACATACAGCAAAATCCACAAAGGAATGGTTCACAAATAAACGTATCCAGGTGTTAGAATGGCCAAGTCAAAGTCCAGACCTGAATCCAATCGAGAATCTGTGGAAAGAGCTGAAAACTGCTGTTCACAAATGCTCTCCATCCAACCTCACTGAGCTTGAGCTGTTTTGCAAGGAAGAATGGGCAAGAATGTCAGTCTCTCGATGTGCAAAACTGATAGAGACATACCCCAAGCGACTTGCAGCTGTAATCGCAGCAAAAGGTGGCTCTACAAATTATTAACGCTAGGGGGCCGAATAATATTGCACGCACCACTTTTCTGTTTTTTATTTGCTAAAAAAGTTTAAAATATCCAATAGATTTTGTTCCACTTCACAATTGTGTCCCACTTGTCGGTGATTCTTCACAAAAAATAAAATTTTTATATCTTTATGTTTAAGCCTGAAATGTGTCAAAAGGTTGAAAACTTCAAGGGGGCCCGAATACTCTCGCAAGGCACTGTATATACCCACCTGCATCTGCAACCTGGCCGCAGCTAACACTGTAAAGTATCTAATGTTACCGTGTAAACTGTCTAAAATTAGCCAGAAAACCGAGAATTGCCACTGTTGTTAATCAACGTTATCTAACTATTTGAAACTGTATAATGCAGGTTAGACTTAAGTAACCGTAATAACGATAAGAACAATAACGTTTTATCATAGAAGTATTAATGTTCTAGTCTTGCTAAATGCTGCCACATTTTCCCTTGACATGCTGTTCACTAGCCAGCAGTTGGAAATGAGCTTTTTCTTAACTAAGTTAATGTTACACCACAGAGCAGTTATTAATGTGTATTATTCTCCCAGTCAAAAGAAGTACAGTTCAACTTTATGATATTGTGTGTTAATATTTAACTATATGTGTGCCTCAAATATGTAGGAGTCTCCACCTACACAATGCCCCAGAATAGTTACTTTTCTACTGCAATTTAATGTTAAACAGACTTTTTGTATAATTAAGCCAAGGGAATTATTAATATATTATTAAATAATATTATTAGATTTAATTTTAGTATTAATCCCCAGTGGGGAAATTACAATTTACACTCTGTGTTCACACTTTGTTAGTAATCACACACAGGCCTGAAATACACACACACACACACACGCTCAGGACCTATACATGCACTAACGGAGAGATGTCAGAGTGAGTGGGCTGCCAGCTGAACCAGCGCCTTGACGGTGCCTTACTCAAGAGCACCTGGCAGTGGCCAGGAGGTGAAGTGGCATCTCTCCAGCCACCAATTCACATTCCGTACTTTGTGGTCCGTATGGGGACTTGAACCAATGACCCTCCGGTTCCCAACCCAACTCCCTACGGACTGAGCTACTGCCACCCCCAAGATAGAAGATAGGTATATGAAATTAAAAGAGTTCATTTTGCATTTCTCAATAGCCTACACTACAATACATTCCTCACTATTACAATGTGTTTTTCCACCCAGCCACAGTCTGGATCATTGGGGACAGCTGTGTGGAACCAAGAGAGCAGGGCTGTTGTCAAGACAACCTTTGTCATGTCCAAGACCAGGACTAGTCGCAACCAAGTCTAGACCGAGTCCAGTGATTTGAGTCCGAGCAAGACAATCATTTGGGGTTATTATTTGTTGATCTAAAAGCAAAAACAGGCTTCCGGTTGCAATGCCATATCGCTACAGTTGAGAATTATCTATTAAAGTTCACAGAATAGAATAGCTAATGCTGTAACTAATTGTGGATAAAATTTGTCATATGAACTACTGCTATATTGTCATTCATAGTAGCCTATAATTCAACTATGCCTGGTATTTGCAGACCTGCTAAACAAACTTCAGCTAGCTCCTCTCACGCTAGCATTAAGGTCGCAGCATTGGCTGTGGCTTTGGAACAGCAAGAATCGATACTTCAAGCAATTGCTTCCCTGAAAGAGGGTCAAACAGCAGACATTAGGAGACAGGTAGACCAACTTCAGGTAGAGCTGGAAACTAACAGGAGCAATGCTAATAGCAGAATTGAAGTGTTGGAGCAACAGTATGAGCGACTTGAAAACGCTGCTAACCAGCAGTCTACAACAGTCAGCACACTTGAGCTTGAGGTGGCTACTTTGAAAAAAGACATAGATATACTTAAAGCACGTAATGAAGACCTTGAGAACAGATTACGTCAGTGCAATTTGCGAATAATTGGTGTGAAGAAAGGGAGAGAGGCCTGTCAGCTACATATCTCGCTTCCTGGGGGACACATTGGAAATGGATAAAGCACCACTACTTGACCGGGCGCATCACGCTTTGCGAGCTTCCTCTGATCAGGAAAGTCCACCTAGATCATTTGTTGTCAAATGTCACTACTATCAACTATTCTTCAAATGGCTGCATGTAAAACCACGTGTAAAACCCTTAAAACAGCTGACTACAGCTGGTATTCACATCTTTCCTGACTAAACACTGGAAGTTAGCAGACAACAGGCTTAGTTCAATGCAAAATGCTATGTGAATGCAAGACGAAGGGCCTTCACTATGGTGTTGTCTATCCTGCTGAGCTGAAGATTACACTTCCAGACGGAACCGTAGAGAAATTCAGAGATCCCAGCAAAGCAAAGGAGTATGTTGTGGGAAATGGAATTACCAGGCCAACTGAGTGTAATTCATTGCTGAAAAATTGTTCTGTTTTTCTCTTTATATTTCTATATCTCTTTCCATTTTCATCTTTGATATTGTTACCCCAGCCCCATCCTGCACACTTGCATCCAAGCCTTTTGCATTAGAAACAGTTACTTTTTTATATATGGTAGTAGTATATAATGTCTTAATATTTTACAACATCAAGAAGTATGGCTGAGCCGCAGACGAAACTGGTCACCAGGAACATTTGTGGTCTTCCAGTTAACAGCTTTTGCACAGTTAAGGAAAATGTCTTTAGATTAGTATATCTGCAAGAAACACATTTACGTCTGAAAGACCATGGTAGACTTGAAAGAAAAAGATATTCATGGGTTTACCATTCTAAATTCAACAGTAAGTCATGTAGAGTTGCCATTCTAATCCATAGTGGGGTCCATTTTGTAGAGAGTGATGTCATTGCAGATAAAAATGGCAGGTTTATAATAGTTAGAGGGAAGATATTTGGCATTTCAGTGGTATTGGCTAAACTATATGCACCTAACTGGGACAATGCACTTTTATGGAACCCTTTCCCCCCCCACCTTCCAGCTCTAGAGACACACAGATTGATTCTGAGGGGTGACTTCAAATTTGTTTTGAACTCAGATTTAGATTGCTCCTGGATGACTACTAGGTCTGCGAGCAAGGCAGCACAGGTAGTTAATTCTTTGATACATATGGGGTCACTGATCCATGGAGACATTAAAAACCCACTCTCTAAAGCATTTTCCTGTTTATCAATCATATTCCAGGATAAACTACTTCCTATTGGATAATGCACTATCCTTAGTGCATTATCCAATAGGAAGTATCCTCAGTTCTGTTAGCTATGAAGCTATTGTTATGTTAGATCTTTGCCCAGTTAGTATGGCATTTTGTTTGCCGGAGCATGTCTCTCCGTAGCAAGTGTGTTGCTTGAAACCACGTCTACTCTCAAATTAACATTTTGTGAAATATGTAGCTGACCAAATTGACTTGTTTTTCACTTACTTGCATGTAAATTAGATGGCACCAACATTTGGTCCAATCATACCTGGTCTGGCAACGCAAAGGCCGGTGTTTTGTTTCCAGATTTGTGTGCATGGTGACTTATCACGGTTTGTATACCTTTGCATTGCACACAAAATGCGAATAGTAAGTGCAGCTTCACAGTTTAACTGCAAAAAAAACGTTCCGCCCGTGGGAGACAGAGTGCACCGTGTGTAAAGATAGCCCATATGTTTCACTGTCTAATAAAGGTGCTGGAGATCTCACAGTTCACATGGACACCAATAAACCTTATCTTATTACATTGAAAAGGTTTTAAGAGATATTTAGTTTAAGCTGGATTTGGAAACTGACACAGAATAGGTCATATTTGGAACATTATTTCATATTTAATTATTTGAAAAGAGCCATTATTTTGTTACAGGTTGTTACATATTTTATTTTATGACATAAGTTATTTTTTATACCATTGAGGCATAATAAAGCAAGTGTCCTCTTTTTTGGAAATCAAAATATGGTCACCCTACTATGGTCCCTCCTGTTGAAAAAACAACAAACAACAAACAACACAAAATACTGAAAAACTAAAAACAATCAACTTAAAGTCCTATTATGATGCTGTTTGGCTTTTTCCCTTTCCTTTATTATGTTAAATATATTTGTGTGCACGTTATAAATTAGGTTTACAAAGTGAAAAGCCCAAAGTCCACCCCAAAGGGACTTTCCATCTCCACCAGAAAACACTGTTCACAAAAACCTGCATTGTTGTCCAGCCTTTACTTTAGAGACAAACGTTATAATGCTAGCCTAGCTGCCTGCTAGCATGGCACTAAACACAGAACATTGTACGTTAAGGACATAAAGTACATTAAGGACCTATGAAGGAGTGTCTTTGAGCTCCTTCAGCTTGTTGTTTAGCTGTTTTACTACAGCCTCCAGACTTTTTTGTTTTTCTTTTGCTGCTCCGCAAAGACCATTTGATTTCAAGATGAAGCTGAGTTTTCCAACCGATTCAGCTTTCTCTACATTACTATCCGCAGATTTCTGGAGGACCCTTATGTCCTCCGCCATCCTCTTCTTTTTGGTCTTGATCTCAGCTATCTCCTCCGTTTTTGGTCATCTAGATAGTTGTGATATTTTGGCCTGGCAGCAGCTGCAGAGAGGAGTAGCTCCTTTGTGTAGCCTATGTTGAGCAGCCCTCCAATATGGTTCACATGGTCATGAATGATCCGCTGAGCAATCAGAGAATGCTCATCCATCACCTCTTTGTTAACTGAAAACCCTTTCTTTCACAGAGGCTTAACCATGGGAGAGGACCAGGACGAGGTTTACTACCTCCCAGCGATGGCGAAACTCTGCCTTGTTTGATAAATGTTCATTCCCTCGACCGGTTAGAGAGAGAGAGAGAGAGAGAGAGAGAGAGAGAGAGAGAGAGAGAGAGAGAGAATTGTAGCAGAGGGTGTCAAGCAGGAACATGGAGGCAGCAGGTGACTCCAACCACAGCTCCAGAGCCAGAAACACCTTCAGGAAGCGATAGGAGGAGAGGGGCAAGAGAGCACAAAACTCCGAAAGGGAAGAAGTTGAGTTAGTAGGTTGAGTAGGACTCTCCTGAGCCAGCCCTAACTATAAGCTTTATCAAAGAGGAAAGTCTTAAGCCTACTTTTAAATGTGGAGACGGTGTCTGCCTCCTGAACCCAAACTCGAACCTAGTTCCACAGGAGAGGAGCCTGATAGCTGAACGCTCTGGCTCCCATTCTACTTTTAGAGACTCTAGGATTCACAAGTAACTCTGCATTCTGGGAGCGCAGTGCTCTGGTGGGGTAGTAAGGTACTATGAACTCTTTAAGATAAGATGGTGCCTGACCATGAAGAGCTTTGCAGGTGAGAAGAAGGATTTTAAATGATATTCTGGATTTTACAGGAAGCCAATGCAGAGAAGCTAAAACAGGAGAGATGTGATCTCTTTTCCTGGTTCCTGTCAGA